>JBBJLS010000109.1:26189580-26205415 GCA_037577275.1 Bryconaethiops microstoma
TTAAATACAAAATCTAGGTTTGGGTTTGGGCTCAAATTACAGCATATTAAACATTTTAATGCACTATTAATGTTACCTAATTTATTATATTGGAAAAAATAAAACATGCAACGTAAATTGGCCTTTAACGTGACACCTACTTTTTCCCCAGGGATGAAAAAAAATTCATTCGTTCGTGCTCGCAGTTTACAACAAAGTATTTATCTGAGAACGTAAAGGTCTCGTTTACTTTATTTATTTTTTTTACTTATTAAATTTTATATTAAAACTTCAGGTCTATACAGAAAGGCTTTAGAAAAACAACGTAAATTAATAAAAGTAGTGCACTAAAATATATATTTTTTAAAAAGCCAAATGTAAGATTGCTAAAGGATGTGTTCGTTATTTTGAATTACATGGTCTTGCATTTATCTAATAAAATATATTATATTATATTATAATATATTATATCATAAAGTAATTATTTAATTTCGTTGCATTATATGGAGACAAGATAGCTGGCGTCCTTTTATCATGTCTTTTATTCAAAGTAAACCTTAAAAGAACAAAGACAAAACAGCACCGATGACTTATGCGACCAACAAAAACAATAATAAAAAAATCCTTACTGAAGGAGTCAAGTCACAGACCGGTCAGTCTCTCACACACACATATTTACACGAGTAGAAATTCCAGTGCTCCCAGCACTTCAGAGGAAGTCCCCTCCAGTCCGTGTCTGTCTGTCACTATAAGGGCTCTGGGTGCTGGGGGTTATTGTACCACCCTCCGTAAGGGTTCATGTAAGTAGCCCCCGCTCGGCCTGGAGGGTCCCATATCGGCGCGAGCCCCGGGCACGGCGTGGAAGAGGAGCACGGCCCGCACGCCTCTCCCTCAGGTCCACCCACACCGTGCTTCATGATCTTCTTATACTTAGAACGCTTGTTCTGGAACCAAATTTTAACCTGCAAGGGCGAGAACATGAGGAAAGGTTTTAAAGTGGAAAAAATTGTAAAGAAATAAATTAATCAATTGTAACTCTTTATTTGGATGCTCCACTGATGATTTTTTTTTAGATGTTCAGCTTGACTTTAATTAAAGTGCAACTAAAAATCCAAGAAATGTTACTGACCCTTAAATTGAAAATTGTATATACATATGAAAAAAGAGTTAAAATGGCTAATTACACCCATAAATAAAAATAAAACTAATCAGTTTTAACACTTTATTTGGATGGGCCGCTGTTGATGTTTTTCAAACGTTCAGCTTGATTTTAACTAATGACTTCAACTTTAATTAAATATCTGGTGAATGTTACTTTAAGTCGAATATATATCCAATGTAATCTAATCCTACTTTTAAACCCAAACGTAGTACAGTTGCTAATCCACTAACGTTTCACCGGACTGTTAACAATGAAAGAATCTGTAGAGGATCTACATGGGATCCTCCAGTAAAGTGTGACTAAATAAATAAATAATAATAATATTGGTAAAAAGTATTAATAAAATCATTGCATATTTCACATGAATAACCAAGATGGATTTCATGTTCAATGAAGAGCAATAACCAATAAACCAACAAAATAAGACCAATCCAAAATAATGTATGTCGCTATCAAAAGAAAATGGTTCCACACAGGTACGTTTTTGTGCCGTAAAGTAAATGTAACTGTGAAAAAAACAATGTTTTACCTTAATGAGTTAAGGGTATACTATATTCACTTTCCTAGAGGAAAGATGCAATTTGTACCTTTTCTTAATTTTTATGTAAGAATAAAATAAAACCCCTTAAATCAGGACAAAATCTATGCCCTTTTGGACGCCCCCATCATTGGCAACATTAGTCTGCTGAAAGGTGCCTTTTTCCCTGAGAGTATAGAAAAGCTATAAATACACCAGGGTAAAATACTGAACTGAAATGGAACTCAGCCGAGCAACTGTAGCTTGTTAAACACTATTCCTCTCTTTTTTTGGCTACATTTGGTCTGAATGAAAATGCTTAAGTTTGAAAATGAGATCCAAAACAGTTTAGGTGCTAAACCAATAGACGGAAAATAGAGACAAAAATACAGAAACCTCTATTATTTCTCTAACAAATATAAATGTATATGAAAAGATTAAAAACAAGTATAAATCTTAAGACTTTGTACTTACATACATTGGGCTGAGTAAAATGAATTAATTTTTGCACAATGTGGATGGAAAATGGCAGCATAAAGTTTAACAACTGAGCAATTACGTCTTATGACAAGAGAGAATGTCATTTGAGCCATTGTCCAGTGCTAATGAAATCCTAAATACAAAGCAGCTTTGCTGAAGATGGGCTCAATGCCACCTCTGTGTTTCATTACACACATGCTCTCTTATTGTTGTACCCTGAAGCTTTATGAGGGACACCATGCATGTGTCTCATAATAACACTCACCCCAAAAATACTGTTAGCCAAATAACTCCCAGAGAGTTTTCTGGACGAAAAACATAGTAAATATAAATGCCAGATCCACACATGGTTGTGTTATCCATTGTTTCACAGCCAATGAGTAATTTCTGTATGAATTTGATGCAGCGCACCAAAAGAAAATTTAATATGGCACCCAGAGGCCACACAAAGTGAAGATTTAGTTCAGCCCTTTGTTTCAAGGCATTTAAGATGGTTTTATACATTACTACAGGTTCAGCAATAAATTAAAATATAAGTAAACATTTGTAATGTGTAGGTGTATTTGTTGGCAGTTGACCTCTTTGACATTTTCCAATTTTAAATTTGAAACCAACACCTTGGAGGGAGAATAGACCCTCCCCCATCTCCCCTACACCCCCACTCACCCAAAAAGCACAGTATGGAGTCTTTACACTCTTAACAAGCCACCAATCCGCTAACAGTTTCCATAACCTCAGACAAGCAAAATCCATGCAATGGCTTTTCAAACTGTTATTGGTTTGGCCGTCAACAGCCTTAATAAACATGTAAAAAAGAGGATTTTCTTTCTATTCCCAAAGACTGGTTTGCCAAACAGCTTTTACGGTGAAGTGATTGTTTCCAGACCTGTGCTGGGTTGTGGTGAAAGCCAAATCATGTGCTGTGTGAGGCTTATTTATCAGCCTTCAATCATATTTATAGATCGTATGGAAAATGGATGGTGAAAAAATGACTGTTACGCTTAGGGTCAAGCCTTTGTTTTGAAGTGACCTCCCTTCTACACTGTGCTGGTGATGAATTGGGGCTATCTAAAGGCAAGGCCATGTGTGAAAAAGTCTGGGTGTCTGCCTTCTTGAGTAGATCATAGGCATGCTTTGAAGCAGTCTAGGGAAGACTTGAGGTCTAATCAAGAAAACAAGCCAGCTGTGGAACAGACTTTGGCCAACAAATATGAGCAACCTGTCACACGCAGGGTGGCAAGTGTCTGGGTGTTCAATGCAGAGAGTACGAATGAGAAATGCAGAATAAGAATTGCAGCACAAAGAGGACAAGAAGAAAAGATCAGAGCAAAAGAAAAGTACAAATGTGTTAAAAGGTCATGATTGTGCACTTGTTCCTTTGGGCGGGCTCCTTTAACTTATGTTCAGGTTTCTTTTGGTGCAGGGAAGAGTAAATCTGTGTACATCCAAATTACGTTTGTTATATCGCATTAGAGTGTGAGGGTTTATGAAGCTTGTTTCAACCTGACTTGTAAAAATAAATTTGTATAAGTTAAGAATAAAATTATTTCAGCATGTCATGAACAATATGTTGATTTATGCAGATTTATTAACCTGTCAAACAGTAAAAGACAAAATATTTCAACTGGGTATTACAACGGACACCTAAGAAACTGAGCAAATGCAAAAACTTCTAATGAGTATTTGTTTAACAAGAAAATAAAGTCAGTTTACACTATGTAGGAGATAAAAATGCACTCTGTAAGGGATGGCTAAACAGGGGCATAAAATTCACTCTACTTATGGATTGCAGACCCATTCATCTTATGTAACTGCCGTGAAAGACTTATTAAAGCCACAGGTAAGTACTTGGATATAGGCTCTTAAGTATGAGGCTTAACCAATCAGGAGGAAAGTCCTCTGGATACCTACTTGAGCACTGACAAATTAGTAGCTCACTCTAAAGATATTTACCTTAATGAGACATGTGAAAGACAACAGCCATCAAGAAAATAGATAGTGGTACCCAAACTCCTCTTTAGCTTTTGAAAAATGTGAAGCTCAATGGATAAAAAAACTGATGTGGAATTATAAATGTAGTTATGACATAGTTATATTTCTGGTAGGGAAAAACAATGTGTGATCAGAAATAAACGACCGAATCATGCTGTTTAGGGTTTTTAATCACATATCACGTAGTTTAAAATGATGCAAATTTGCCTAAAGTGAGTAAATCTAGATTATAAGCACTATCCATGCAATACACCCTCCATAACATACACCATTTACAACATATCAGTACCTGTCATCATTGGCATGAGGACACGTAAATTTGAGGCTTGTAAATTTACACCAAGAAGGAAAAAGAGAGAGGGAAAAACAAATATATCAAATGGCACACCTTTTCATAATCATGTATTTTATTCTTGTACGCCCAGTTTTCAAGCAACAGAATGCAAACTAAGCAAAATGCTCCATCAACTGACACTATAAATAATGATTTATATTCTAGTTCATTACTTTCCATCTTATTATCTTATTATGAAAATACTATTACCATATTATCTTGTTATGAACATACTATCAAAAAACAGCAACTGAAATGGGACAGTTTAATGTGTGTACAGTACAATTTATAGATTTATAGATGTGAAGCAGTGTTTCAAATATTTTATGGTAGAGTAACTTTTTCTCTTTTGTCAAGTCACCAGAAGAGTTTCCAGTGATGTTCAGATAACATAATACAGTGTTTTTTATTATTGCAATTGTAATAAACTCCACATCTTAAAGTCAACATTTATGGCCATAATGCTGAAGACTACAACAAAAAAATTGTCTTGAAAAATGGACAACGTACACCATCTGTAGGTTATATATATTTATTTTATTTATTTTTTTATACTAACAATCTTGCTTTCAATCTTTGTGGTTGTGAAAAGCCATCATAATCTGAACTTTTTACAATATAACCAATATTACAATATGAACAACAGGTCTAGTTAGGTAATGCTTTTAAGACTGTGGTGGGTATTCAAATAACTATCAATTATTACTGGTCCCTAATTTTATTATTTTTGATTATTGTAATGATGATTATTGACCGTTTTTGTACTTCTAAATTGTTCAGATATTATAATACATTCAGTCTTATAACATACAGGTTCCAGACTTTGTTAACTTACTGTTGGAATTTGAATGACTACGGTACAAGGCTGGCCTCACTGGACTGACTTGTTGGATCAGAAAATAAATGCAGTGGTGGATAGTTACAGTCACACATATGTATTATGTTATATGTATTTCAATGCAACGCTTTACACCCACCAACTCGAATTTTGTACTTTTGTGAGTATGTTATAGTGTAGCTTTTAAAATTCAAGTACATTTGTGAATGAAGACACATACTTTTAACAATATAACACAGTCATCATCATTCATACAGACTCCCTAATTTGTTTTTGTGTTTAATGTCATTCTGCTTGTTCAGCACCTGGACTGTACTTTTGGTCATACTTCTCCCTTTGCAGCTGTAGCTTTTTAATCCAAACCAAAAGGTCCCTAAAGTGGAGATAACTGTCCTGCCGGTATGCTGACAGATGCTCCATGCTCTAAGGAGATCCATTGTAGTTCTACAGGGAACTTTAAGAGATTTTATTAGAAGCTTTAGGAGTTTTTATGAACTGATCTTTGTTTTATTCACACTCAGTCTGTTATGTTTGGTTACTTTAACTTCAGTTTCGGGTCATTACTTCAGGAAAAAAAAAGTTCTCCCCTGAACGTCACAGAAAATCTTTCCTTTCCACTGCCATAAGACTCTGCAACTTCTCCCTTTGTCACACATTCACACAATAATTTGTGCAATAGCCTCATGCTACTTTGTTGTAAAATTTCTTGTTTGGGTTTAAATCATTTTCATTATGTGTATCACTATGTGCATTATTTTGCACTGTGATGTACAAACATGCCATGTGCTATATCGTGCAATGATCTTAACAAGTGCTAAAAAATGCAATATCTTATTATGTGCAATGGTCTTACCATGTGAATATCTCTATTTATATAAATATTACTTATATACTACTGATCTCTACTATGTGCAGTAGCTTACTTCTAACAACCATTTGTGTCATTAGTAATCCACTGAACTGAAGTTATTTATAGTATTTATACCCAGCATTTGTGTATATAGTGTATTTCATATTGAGTTTTTAGACTTTATATTTTATATTTTCTATATTTTCTATTGTCCTTATCTCTGGGACTCTGTGCAGTCATACGATAAGCAGTTTTCTCGGGGATCAGTAGTTTTCTGACTCTGATTCTGAAAGTGAGTGCAGGCCGCTCTCTGGTGAATGGCAGGGCGGGTCGTACCTGCGTCTGTGTGAGGCCGAGCTGTGCAGCCAGGTCTGCTCTCTCGGGCAGGGCCAAGTACTGGGTTTGCTGGAAACGCTGTTGCAGCGCCGCCAGCTGCCCGCTGGAGTAGATGGTGCGGGGCTTGCGGAGCTTCTTGCCTTTCCCACCGAGACGCAGCTGGCCCGAGTCCGCCCCCAAGGCCTGCTCGCGGCCTTGTGGAAGACAGGAGCAAGTCAGACAAGTTTTCCCCATAAAAATACGGCCTACACATGGCTAATGCGCATTTAAGCACCACACTAAGCCTGATTTACGAGCCAGTGAAACGAATCACAGTAAATAACATGGTGATTTGTGTCACTGAGGATATGGTTCAAACATAAACTAGCCAAGGAAACGTGTATATTCATTTTGGACGAAATCCGCAAACCAGTAGGTCTGCCATTAATTTGCACGAGAATGAACAGAATAGAACATAAACACAAATTGCATTACAGAATGTAAATATACGTATTATTACACTTACTGGATAATTTGGTATATATAATAAATATAATAAAACAGCAGCACAAATATTGGTTTGTGCTGGAAAAAGATTAATTTAATGACAGGGCTTGTAACTTTCTAGCGTTTAATGTGTAGGAAAGTTACATGCAGCTAATTGAACTAACTGGTCATAATTTTGCTGCTGGCTGTGACTCTTCTTCAACAGGGAACAGTGTTTAAGTCCATAACACTCGTCTGTTAGTGAAACGAATGGAGTTTCACATCAACAAAAGAAAAATACGAAGATTTATAAAATACAGATCTCCTATAATAATCTAAATAATCTAAATATAATGTCCCTCGTCCAGCATCTTTAATTGCCATTTATTTGTACTTTACATTAACGCACAGCTGATGATAAATTATATTGGAAAACACCATAATCTGGAATCAATCACAGTCTGACGTCAGAAAACGCTAGACGTGAAAAATATTAATGCTTATATGGATATATGGATATTGCCCCACAGCGGCGTGTCCCAATGCAGAGCGGCTCAGAATGAATCCGGTTTCATTAGCGTAATTAGCGCAGTGCTTTGCACTAATCAAGGCGGACTGTAATAATGTATTGTTGCGGCCAATAAATGTAATTACATACAACTAGGAAACTTTTATCTGGGCTCGGAATATAACCTCCACGTGGGGGGCTAAATAAGCCCCGCGTCCTAATTTGTTCGTGGAAATGTCAACAGGAGAAAATTAATGATAAAATCCTCTCTAGTTTTATTTTTAATATTTACCTTTTTTTCTAGAATAAAAAGGAGCATTAAATAAAAAAGCATTTTACCTGCTGCGGTTTAATTTCTTTTCCAATTAAGGTTGGTTAATAAATGCAAAAATAAATATTTATGCACGCTTTCTTAATTCTTTTTCTTTTTCTGCACATCTGACGGCAACTTTTAATAACATCATATTTATTTTAAGTAAATTGGTAGTTGATTGTTATTTTTAGGCACTAATATGTCTATTCAATTTTAAATTCACAAATCAATTCTGATGTATTTGCACGTGTTTATACGTGATATATCCGGTTATTATCCCATTTTAATCCTTAAACTGTTAGCTGTTCATTTGAAGGTTTGCTCACGGGCTAAATTAATGAATGGCTAAATTAATGAGTGGATAATAAATGAATGGATAAATGAATGATTGTAGTGAGAATAGTGACTATAGTGAGTGGAGTGAGAATAGTGAGTCTAGTGAGTATAGTGAGTGGACTGAGTGGAGTAGAGTGGAGTGAGTGTACTGAGTGGACAGTGTATAGTGAGTATAGTGTGTATAGTGAGTGGAGTGAATGGAGTGAGTCTAGTGAATGTAGTCAGTTGAGTAGGCTAAGTGTAGTTAGTAGAGTGAATATAGTGAGTGTACTTATTGTACTGAGTGGAATGAGTGGAGTGATGTAGTGAGTGGAGTGTGTGGAGTAAGTACAGTGAATGTAGTATGTGGAGGGTATCAGTGCTGTGCTCACCTGGGTGCTCGGCTCGGCTGTGTTGCCCCAGCGCTGTGCCGTAGTTGCCCTGCTGGTAGGGCAGGTAGGCAGGCGAGGGAGGAACGCTAGCCTGCCCGGGGTAGGGAAAGCCCAGGGGTCGAGCGTAGTGGTCCACCGCGCAGGGGTAGGGCGTCTCGTGTTGGTGGGGTCCCGATACGGTGTAGCCCGCTGGGGGCAAACCGGAGCCAGGCGAAGAGGAGAAGGGCATAAAAGCGGGCGGCCTGGGGGCAGCGGCCAGAGGGTCAGACATGAAGCCCACCGACATAATTAAGGGAAGAGTCCATGAAGGCGGCGGGAGGACGGGGGCTCAGATCGGATCCATTCCCGAACCAGAGCAGCATGGGGAGAGAAAAATCACGTCCAAAAAATAACTCGCAAAAAATAATACATTAAAAACCGCAAACAATCCAAAATCTGTTTTAGGTCTCTGTAAAAACGAACTGAATTGACTAAATCTTTTCTTAAACATGGACACAAAACCAGCCAGAAAGAACACACACATACACACACACACAAGCACACTGCAGGTCCGCGGAGCGCGCTCTGATTGGTCCCTAGCCCGCGATGTCAGAGTCCCAGAGGGCAAACCTCATTAAGCTCATTAGCAGGTTTACAGAGAGGAGAGTAAAACTCTCCAATCCCACCAGCATCACTGCGTTCAAAAGTGGACTTCATCCCAATCACAGCTATAAGGACAATTTAAAAAGGACTGCTGGTATTAAACTCAGTAAGCACCTAAGTAATCATGAAGGCAGGGGGCTATTTGTAAAGGAATTACCCAAAGATACAAAAAATCAAAAAAGCTTATAAAAAACAACAAAATTAATATCGGATAAAACAATAATTAAAGCCCTGACGTATTACAATTAAACATTTAAAAATAATGAAAAATGGTTGGGGTTCGGCGGATAACAAAAAAAATCTCGGCTAAAATTCCAGTTCCAGTTTACACACTACAATTTTTCACTCACAAAATAAAAATACTAATTTTATTTTTTGGAATTTGGACTAAGAAGGTAAACCTTTAAAGTCCAATTATCAAACAGCAGCCTCAATAACTGAATAATGCCCGTTCATATATAAATCACCGTATTTGAATGTAAATGGAATGCACACTCACTCACACACACACACACACACACACACACACACACACACACACACACACACATATATATATATATATATATATATATATATATGCAATAGATTACATTGCATGTTCCAGATATTATCTAAATGTGTGCATTACAATTTAATGCATTTGAAATCATTATAAAATAAATAATTAATTTATTTCATATTTTATTTTGAATATTTACATTTAACTCTTTAATATCTTAACCCACAGTATTTTCTTCTGCTGGACATCAGCTATGCTACTGAAAACGTAAAATTACGTTACATTAAAAAAAGCAGTTAGAATGCACAGTAATTAACTGATTATATATGTTTCCAAATCCTCATCTGAAGTCCTTCTAAGATAATGTAGCATGGGCATGAAGAACAATGAGCAATATAGGTATCCTGTGTTTTAGCCAGAGGCCAAACCGAGTTTAACAGGTACGGTGGAGACTCGACAGGCCTTAGAATAAATGTCAGGTTCTTTTGTAATTAGTGCTGGTTTCACCCCAACAGCAAAAGAGCAGCTTTGCCAAATCCGTTTGCCAACCTATCTGACTGAGGACGGCAAAATAAAGTAATGTCTGGAGAATAATGAGACTGAAATGGTCTGTTCTAATGTGGAGGAAATTTCACAGCAGGAATGTAGGTAATGGGGGGTGGCCCAGAGTGTGGTCCTATATTTTGAACCAGTGTACATTGTAAAAATGATCTAAATTCATTTGTTGAGTTAACTGATATTTCAATGACAAGTTACAAAGAAAACTAACGATGAGTATAATGTCATGTAATTAACATTGGGAAACCAACTTGACATTTAAAATTAAATGTATTTGTTTTTTCGGTTTTTATCAAGCATAAAGCATGTAGGTACATTACTCACATGGCCACAGTTATCACATCAAATTATGTGGAGACAAATGTGGGCTAAATCTAGGCATGTTTAGACTTTGTGTGTTATTTAAAAGCTGTATATTGACATGTCCAGCAAAAGGGCAGCGTTTATTTAGGCAGGGCTCTATATTCTGCCAATGGTTAAACTTTCCTCAATGACTCTGAACTCAAAATAATCTGACATATTTCAGGTATCTACAACCAGAGTTCACTTCTTCTTTACATGTTAGGACACAGGATTATCCAAAATTATTGTGCAGATGCCATTTTTATGATTATTAAAGCACTAATAATTTATTAAGCGATAAATATCAAACAGACTTCAATAGATTGAATGACCAATAATTAATTCTTGGTCCCTGTAATTATAATTTCACCCTTGGTACATTTTCAAGTTCCAAAAGAGCCCAGAAATAAGTCAGTCAGTTGAGGTGAGTTCAGACTTACAGTCCCATTTTGTTATGCTGCAGTACTGCCTTTACATTAACCCCCATTTTATAAGTTTCATGCAAACTAAAGCTGTCATTATAAAGCAACAAACTACATATGTAGCTGAAAACCAGTGTGTCGTCAGCATGCCACTTGTTTGTGTTTTGCCATGTGATAGCGTTCCTTAGGTCTACACAGCTCCACCACAAAAGACCGAAGCTCTGCATGGTCTGCTAGCTCAATAACCTCAACAAAACCACAGATTACCACTGTGGAGAAATCATACTGTTACAAATGACAGCAAAAGATGTGACATGCCAGATCATTAGTTTGGATCTGCAGTTGCCTGCTTTGGTGATGACTTGATTTTGTCTTCTCAAATGGAGGAAAAAAATTGTTGCACAGATCCCAGACAGCACAAAAAATAGCTATCTCTACTGAATCTTAACTGTAAATACTCTGTAAATACATAGACTGCCACCTGTGATTGTCTGTACACAAAGGCCCTCTACTGTTAGTTATCTCCATAGAGACTTTCTTTCTTTCTTTCTCTCTCCAGGTCAACCAGAAGAGGATGGTTTCCCTTTTTGAGTCTTGGTTCCACCCAAGGCTTCTTTCTCCAGCTTTAGGGAGATTTTTCTCACCTCTGTTGCCCTCGGCTTGTTCACTGGGAGTTCGGACCAGGATTCTGTAAAGCTGGTATGTGACAACATCCGTTGTAAAAGCACTACACAAATACAATTCAATTAAATATTCGAATGGTAGGCAAGTTCCAATTCACAGATGTAGATGCTATTGCGCTCATGGACTGAGTAATTTCTATACACGATTCCTGAGAGATTAACATACCTCTAAAAATATAGGAGCAAAAAGATTCACCCACATCCCATATTCTAAAAGGCAAATGCCAGAGTGGATTCCTGTGAATAGCCTTCATAACAAAGTGGGGTGCAGGTTGGGGTGTGGGGCAGGAGGGAGAGGGTGAAAAGGAAAGGTAGACTCTCTTTAAGGTTGCAATTATGTCTGTGTTACGGGGAAGAACAAAGCAGAGCCCTGCAGTCATAGGGCTGGGATGTGTCCTCACGGTGCCTTAATACACGCAAGGGAGAACGTTAATAACAATACTGCTGATCGTGGCCCAGACTGGCTGGCGTCTGCTTCCCTATGAGTATGAGCATGTGTGTGTGTGTGTGTGTGTGTGTGTGCACAAAACAAGTAAAGATTGACAGTGTGTGTGTGTGTGTGTGTGTGTGTGTGTGTGTGTGTGTGTGTGTGTGTTACAGAGAGAGAGCATGTACATGGGCAAGACGTAACTACCAGTGTATGAATGTTGACCATGTCCACTGTAGGTCACTGATGCGGCATGACAGCACCCGTTTTATACAAATGAGCTGGCGGTTCTGTCTGTGTGTCCCAGGTCAGCCTTTCCACCAGTTCGTGCGTCACAGTTTCCTAGTGCCAGGGGTATGTCGCAAATGCTCTGAGCTGCAGATTTTTCCCATTGAGACAAAGCAGGGTTCCCATTACACTTTACTGATCAAATACCTGGAGTACAGTTCTAAGCTTATTAAGTTCGTTGTAAAGTCCATTGTCTAATTTGTTAGACTCAAGAAATGAACCATATACACTAATATGTGCAGAACATGAGCTATTCAAGTTTGTTCTCTGCAGAGGATATGTTAAAAAATATCACCAGAAGATGTAATCTGGGGCACAGGGGTGTTTGCACAGCTGAGCATAATGAACTATAATTCTTTTAAAATTTTATTTTTAAAAAGTTTAACCAAATACTAAATAAATATGTACAATAATATAGGTATCATGGGTATAGATTAATTTCATTTAATGAACTCTTATAGTCATGCATGAACACACCACAGCACTGCATACAGTGTGAACAATGTAAAATTCTTTCTCTGCATTTAACCCATTCACCAAGTGAAGCAGGGGGCTGCCGCCAACGAAGAGCGCTAGAGGAGTAGTGTGTGGGGACGGTACCCCACTCAAGGGCACATCAGTGGTGACGCCAGCATTTGGGATTTGAGTCCACAACATTCTGATTGCAGGGCTAATGCCCTAACCACTAGGCCACCAGCTGCCCAATTAGATTAAGTCTAGTCTTAAACCTAGTGCTAGGGTGCTTCACTATTTAAAATCTAATTTGGATTAGACTTTACTTCAAGCTAGATTCTGTTCTAACAAGTATAAAAAACAAGCCAAAAGAAACACTCAACAAAATTAAGATTGATTTGTATTGCCTTGCAGATTCCTAGTGAGTATACGGTTTTAACACTATTTAAATGGTCTTTATTTCATTGAACTTGCATGACATCTTTCAGTTGCAGTGTACAAGCAGTGGTCTAGGTTTACAACAGGATTTGTCATTTTTTGCTTGTGTTTTGGCCTGAGGAAGAAACAGGGGGAGAAGAAAGCTGGACTGGGCACGCTCTGTGTAATAAGCGGTGCTAATCTGGGCCCTAGGCTGCTGCTTTCTGCAGTTTGTGCACCCATGATGGCCTGAACAGTGTTAGGAATTCATGTCTAGTGCCACATATGTCCGTGTTTATATATGTATTTTTCTGTGTGCACATCCAAAATAAATTTTTTCACATGCTGGGTACTCTCAATTGACTAACAATGGCACACAAATAATGAGAAAATACACCCCAAAGCCCCTAGACAGAGACAGAAATATTTTACATTAAACAGTCCTTATCCACAGAAAGCCTGCTCACAGGCTAAAACACATCTTTCAAAATAATTGATTAAATAATGTAATAAAACAGGTCATTTTTAAAAGCAATAGTACAAAATAAATAGATCAAGTAATATTTTGCGTTCATGCAATGTTTTTCATTATGTTACTTAGAGTAAAACAAACAAAAAAATTGTATAAAATTAAATGGACACCTGTGGAAGAACAAGAGCAAAAGCCGTGGAGAATATCATAAGTTTCCCAAACCACATGTTTCTCTTCGTGTTCATGTCTGGTTTTTGGCACCAGCTTTGCATTCATCCCCCAAGTTAATTGCTGCCAGACAGAAATGTGAAAGAAGGCTTCAGGAAGCTCTCTGCAGAAATGACTAACACCACTCTTTCGTTTCGAAATATGACAAGATATGGCTCTTGTAATAATAAGAAGAATGATTGTTCCATGCTACTCTGATTCTGGCCTCAAACAATATGAATGAAAGTATGGAACAGGTGCAGTTTCTCTCACACTGGTCCAGATGGACCAGTCCTACCATTCCCATACTGAGGCCCTCTTGCACTGAGGACAATGGGAGCAAGGCCAGCAAATCAAAATCAAAATCCCATGAGTACAATACCAAAAATGTCCAAGGCTTTCAGGCTGCAGCTGTTTTTTACTACTTGATACCCTTTAAGTAAAGAAGAGATTTTGTAAGTTAATAAGGTTATGGTGAACCATTGTTGAATCATGATTTTTGTGATCATGATTCAAATATTACAAAAAATGTTAATCTTGTAGTTTTCATTTTCCCAACAGATGTACAATGATGTAACAAAAAAAATCGGATATTTTTTGACACAATAATTTTTTCAACAATATTTACACTGTGTGGTATGCATATGTTTTGGCACATCTATGAATTTCTAGAGATTAATACATTTTCTGATTTGGATTCTAACATACACTGGCAAACTTGTTATAATAATCTGAAAAGGACACTTTATATCTAGAGATGGACACTTTATATAATCGTTCCATAAAAGTTTAAATCTTAGCAGTGTGTTGTGTAGAATGTACACATCTGAATGTCAAAATAAAAGAAAGTATAAAATGTAGTTAAGTTCAGCAACAAAAATCATTGAAATGCTTTTTATCAGGCAAAGCTGAATGTCAAAAAGCAACCATACTTAACATGTTAGGTGTTTTCAGACTTGTCTGACAAGTCTGAAAACAGTGCAGACAAAAAACCCAAATATGCTAAATGTATTAGCACAACTCAGTTGTGTTGCCACTCACTAGTGTACATGGCAAACTTCAGGGTGAGACAATGTTGGACCATAAAGAATGAGATTTTCCATCGTAAAGCTCAGAACTGCACCACAAGAAAAAAGATCTGGCTTGAATCAAGCAGGAGTCTGGGAACTTTTGCCATAGCTGGTACCATAGTTCAGCTGAGGTCACTGGAAGCTGGATCCTGGTATAGTGTGCCAGTATCTGGAATATAAGAGCGGGAACCACCAGGCCCCTCACAACACGATACGACATGAAAAATAAGAATTAGAACTAATTTGTCTGCAATAGTTAACAACTCAATAGAAAATTTGCAAGAATTAAATTTATTTTTCAAACACTGTTATTTCAAGTTGTATAGTCTTGGAGGTTCGTGGCTCTGCATTATCTTTCCTACTCTAACATTTAACACATCATCTAATCAATAATGATCTGGCTGAGATGAGTTGGAGAAAGAAAAACTGGTCAAAAAGTTCTAGGGCCAGACCTAGGAGTTCATAACACATAACTGACAATACACAGATGATAACAGTAGCTATAAAAGCTGTGCTCAGAAGTATGAACAGAGCTCTAGGTGATTCCACAGTTCAGTTACATTTTGGTGCAATAATTACTGTGTAATTTCATTTAAATATATATTTTTTTCAGTCAATTTTGCTTCAAATGAAGATTCAAATCTAGTATTTTCTTAAAGAGACATTACTGAAACATATAAGATATGTTACATTAATTATATAGTCTCTTCTTAAATGGTTATAAATTAAGTTTTGAGAGGTGTAATGCTTTAAGGCACAACTAAAATCTGATATCCTTGTAAGAAACTGTATGTTAATGTTCTTTAATTGAATAAATATGGTCATTTTGCTTTTAAACATTATTACTATTTGAAAAACTGGTCGATGTATA
>JBBJLS010000109.1:26206534-26218482 GCA_037577275.1 Bryconaethiops microstoma
TATATACTGTCATAAGAGATCCATAATCCATGACTACATCACAAAATAAAAACTCATGCTTGTGTGTGAAGTTTAGAAATATCAGGTAAGATTGTAAACTTTCAATGTAATTTTTTTCTCTTTAAATAGAAAGAACAGAGACCCACATTTACAGGAAGAAGGTGCCACAAAGGCTTATTTGAACAATGGCATTTAAGAACCATTGTGGTTCCCCAAGAAACCAGTTCTGTAAATAAGACTGTGTAAATATTTTAAAAGCTCACAAAAAACAATAACATATTTAAGTGAATTACGTTCAGTGATATTTTCTAGGCAACTTAAAAACAAGCATATTTTTATTTATATTTCATGAAGTTACACCATTTGACATTTTCTGTGAACATGCTTACATTTTTCGGGCATAATTTCTATTTATTTGCAACATTTCACATTTTGGAAAATAATAACAGATAGGGTGAGTTGCCCCAATGTAGGACATTTTTTGTAGTTTGGACTTTTGTAGTGTATTGCAATGTTAGGCCAACATTAAACCACAAAATATGTCCCACATTAGGGCAACTTACCCTACATAGCCTTAATGTTTGCACAGCGCATGTTTGATACTTAAAAAAATGTTAAATTCCATTAATAAAAAGTGTCAGTAAGATCCCCTTCACCACCGGCAAACACGTTTAATTGTTATAAACATAACTATGTAATATTGCAGTTTTATAAAATATGGCCAGTTCATCTTGGATATGAACTTGGACAATCAAAGAATTAACTAAAAATGTAAAGATGCATGTAATAATGAAGGAAATTAAAATGTTCAAACCAAACAAAATAAACTAGATCTATCAAAATAAACAACGATAATCTTAAACCAATTCTGATTCCGATATTAGAGTGTGTTATGATACAGGATTCACACCGTTGTGAGAAAAAAAAAGCTAATTCTCACCACTTAAGTGGCCTTTGTCTATGTGGAACCTGCTTACTGTCCTTACTGCAGAATAATGGTGTCTGATTATAAAGACAACAGACAAGGCAGATATAGCAGCCTATAGTTGAATGCTCCCCCAGGGGAGTGGGACACAGCACATGCACACCCAATCAACACACAATGCCACAAGAACTGAGGTTGCCAGGTACGACAGTGAATTTATAAAGACCGGTTTACCAGGTCTAAGGATTATCCCTCTGGAGTTACCCGAACCCCTGCAGTAACGTGACCCCTGAGCCCACCACCGCATCATATTGTGGTGGGAAGACCCAGAGCATCAAGAGGGCTTGTCGTTAAACGTCTAATCTTTGTCCATCTGTACAGTCAGGCTCAGAAGACCAGACATCTGTCTGCGCAAGAAGAGCATGGCCACCTGAAGAGAAAACCTGAAGAGATTTTCAGCAGTAACACTTTAAGGCTATGAAATCATTTTTGTTTGAAAGAGATTTGGGCAAATGATCAACTGCAGTTATAAAATTAATATATCCTTTTTTCCCCCTTTTACCCGTATAGATAATATATGGAAAAACTACTTGCCCCAAGGTTAAACCCATCTTTCTACCGCACTTCAATGGGAACAAACCAATAGGATCAAGTTCAGCTGCTGACAAGAAATCTTGGCTCTGTCAAGTGTTAAGTTCCACTGTGACCTACTATGGCTCACAGGGGTCTATGCGGTGCATAGGCCATCTCTAACACATGGTCTGAGTATAAGCGCACACGTAATCATGCCAGATGGATTTTTTCTGATGATGATTCAGTCCAATACAGACTGGATACACATGCAAACTAATTCATACTTTACTAAACAATTAGTGCACTTTACTGATACTATTTGTGACCAAGCTTTTGGATGAATGGAAAATAGATCCATGAAAAAAAGACAATGTCAAAGGTGCCCATGACCTTGTTGTAGACAGCCTCAGGCACTGAGTCCATCATATCTAAGTGCTTGTCACTAGTGTCTCTGTAGAAGAAGAGAACGATGGAGAGAGGTGATGTTTTATATTCCCCTGCATGAGCACTAAGCGTCAGATTGTCTGCTGTCTGAGGGACTGCCAATGACTTTAAAGGCATATTTTTGCCACTGTCATATTTAAACTTCCTGTGACGTTTATTACGTCACACTATACAGAAGTTTAAAACATTCTTTTCTTTACTAAAGAAAGTCTAGACAAAAGTTTGAAGTCTGGATGTGTTCAGCAAATGAAACAGACTGATGCATAATAAAAATAGTAGGGCTGGAGCTGGTCCTTGAATTCATCTTGCCAGCATGCTGATGGATGAAAGCGCCCCCTATTGGTGACAGAGCCCAGTCGTTTGAAGCCACATGAAGACTGATGGAAATGGACAAAGGACCTTTAGAAAAGATCAAAGCCACAAATACATGTCTGATTGTTTAACTCTTTCATCTTAACACCGCTCTAAACAGGTCATGACCCTTACCTGTTGATCCAAGCAGCCCTGGCCTAAAGAAGTGACCTACCTAGTTCCCCAAACAGGTATGCAGTGAATATCAAATTCATGGCAGAACGCATGATATATGTGACAGAAGATACTGGGATATATCCATGAAAAGACATCATGTAAAATATGTACATGATTATTTTTTACTTACACTCATAAAACAGAATGCTGGGTATTGTTGTAAATTAAAATAACAGACATGAAGTCACTGTGATGTTAAAGTTTAATTTAAATTGAAAACATTTTGCTATTTACATGGACGAAAACAGGACTCTTCCAAAAAATGAGGGTTATTTGCTTGCTTCACAGTGAGAGTTTGGTCAATTAAGCCATTTCCCCCACAATCTATCTCCCCGCAGCACCTAGATCAGTTGAGCTGCAGCTGCAGAGGCCGTGCAAGTCAGGCAGATGGAGAAGATTGGGGTTAAATCTTGCCTGGCCCCAGGGACTGGAGAGATTGTCTCCATTCCTGTGGCTGAATAAGGAACAAGAGAGTGTAAGGCTGGTAAGCTGTCCTTGGTAAACTAAATATGTTCTGCAATATATGCTAGTACCTTTGAGTGCACAAGTTTATTTAATTAGTGAAATCACACATAAGTACAATAACAAAGCTCTGAAAGAAAGCTGTTCAACTGAAGAGTGTATGTGCTATTTCTAAATCATATTTTTCTTTATTAATCTGTAGCCCCTGTAAATTTTAGTCTGCTTTTGTTATGCTTCATTTCCCAAATTTTGTAATCTCATAATGATGTACTTTCTTAGCTAGGTTTTCTTCAAAATGTGTTTTTAATCTAAAGGGACTTCCTGTAAAGATTAAATAAAGAGTAAAATATAACAAGAAAGAAATATTAGCAAACCCATATCTTGACGACGCAGAGCAGCAGTTATGTTATTCCAACAAACATCTGAAGAAGACTGAAGAAATCAGAAGAAGAGCACGGTGGTTTTCAGTTACTGCTCATTTCAAATAGGTTCCTACATACTTTCTTACTTCACTTACTTTTTCCCCAGAAGCACTAGACTGTAGACATTTTGCCACGCAGCCACCAAGGCCATCTGCTGGAGCTTTAGCCCAAAGCCACTCGGGCCTTCCACTTCAAACTCAATTAGCCAAATCACATTTCAAAAGTGCTCGAGCTTACCTGCCAATGGTTAAATTCTTTAGGTGTCAAAGAGCTGGATTAAACCTGGGGCAGGCAGAGTCAGCCTACAGAATGGAATAGGATTAGCGCGAACAAAAGACTAAAGGTATGCCCTGACACCTGTGTAGGTACTGTGGCTACTAGAGTACCCACTAATGGGCGAAGGTTTGGTCCAATTTGCAGGTGCTCACAACCTAATCTCCCAATGCAGTACAGCTGAATATCTGCTTTCATCTTGACCTATTCTCAAGACATAGCCCTTACCTGACAAGTTGGCTTCCAACCAGCCTTGCAGCATAACCCAGGTAATCAATCATTTACATCAGTAATTAGGGTCCAGTGTCAAAACAGAAATTGAACACAAGGTAGGAGACCAGGAGTGTGCAGTAGAGTTGACGTCAGGCTCGACAAGTGTTAGGCAATAGTGAGAGTGAGGGCATGGGATGAGATCTGAAGTCTGTAGGCTGTGGTCCGGCGCCCTGAGGTTCTGACATTCCACACCACCATTATGCAAGAAACACCATTTGTTACATCTGCTCCCTAAGGTCATCCACGGAGTATATGCAAGCTCTTGCAAAGTTCAGCACTTGTATTCCTTGTACATCTTTCTCTCACTTCTAGACACATATCAGTTAACAGTAAGACAGTAAGTCTTTGTCTGCTACCTCCCCTTAGGTACTTTGCATAGCTGTGGTTGGGTACCTGAGCATCCTTTTCTAACTATTAGCCATAACCTCTTTCGCCATAAGTCTTCTGCTCAAGCAGGACTCGGGACTGCCTAGTAAATGATATGGGAATTGTACTGAATATCTGATGATAATGCATAGCAAAAGTGTAAAACAGCATAGTCTCCTCACTTGTGAAACAGCTAAAAGAAGTAGTGGCTTCACTTTGCTTTCATTAAGCAGCAACCGTACAGCCCAAGGCAGAGTAAGGATTTTAAAGACAAAATTCCTCTGCTTTGACAGGGGCTGGACAATGAATTAGTGTATTATCCACAGGAAGAGTTAGTCTCAGGGTGGAGCAGCAGATCAAAGGAGGATGATCTTATTGCCACACTTCAGGTAGAGTTGAGGCATGCAACCCAGTGCAGAGGGCACGTATTGACCTGGTAAGACACCCAACTCTCATCACTGGTTAGACAACCTGGCGCAATATGGGAAAACTCACTCTCAAGCAAAGTTTCAGTTTTCTCTAATACAGAGGTTCAAGACCATTCATTAACCTGGGCTGAGATAAAAAAAAAAAAAACCTTGTATCACCAGACAAGGAAGTCTAGGATCTTTATTAGATTCCAGGATCTTTTAAACATAATTAATACAATGTTCTAGTCTTGTAGTCTTTTGTAGTCTTGTCCTTGTTATTTGACTGACCTCTCTTATAAAGGGAATCATTTATTATACTTTTGCTTATATTTATATTCACCAATGAGTGATGCACAAAAGAACGTTCAGACCGGGTTTTAGGCTGCAAATTATTCCATCTGTTAAATTGTACTTTACTTTGTTAGCTAACTAATTATCAAGCTAGCAACAACAAAAAATAATGGCAAAACATTAAATTTCTAAATCAAAGTAGGCTATATGATCATTTATTACATTTGTATACATTATGTTCAGACTTCTCAACAAGTGTCCCAAATTTAAAAAGACAAGCTTGTTAGCCCACTGAGGCTAGTCTATCTGAGAGTGAGTGCATTCCAAAAACAACAACAACAACAAGTGGACTTCTTGTGCTGCAAGTGGCCACTTGTGTAATACAGGTATGGAACACTTCTAAATGGTAAATCAAAGTTGACAAGGAGATGTACTATAACAGGGCCTAAGTATAACTAGGACATAATTCTTATGATCTCTAAGCCCTAAACATGCTGTAGGTGGAGCTGAGAATATAAATGCGAACATCATTCACATAACATGCTGGCTTATTCAAAACTATATTAGTACTTTATATCTGCATATAAAATCTATTATTTCATCAAGGCTCTCATCAAACTTTCGTCAAAGAACTCCAAACAGTAATGTATGTCCCCTGTACTGGCTTTAAATCAGGCATAGGACTAATAACAATGGTTCACCTCAGACTTGTCATTACTAATGAATTGTTCTTGAAGAGTCACAAGAAAGAAATGATGACACAGGCTTTTTTTCCTTTCTATTAGTAGGATATCTATGAATAACCTGAAAAGACTCACTTAAAGTAGGACTCACTGCTGACTGATAATCAACAGCTCAGCATTCCTGTGTTTGGATATTTCTCACAACAAATATGAAGTGAGAAGTTGTAACTAACAACAAAGCACCACTTTTAGGAAAGGCATTAAATGCTTAGGTGTTTTTATGTTTGAGAAACAACTAGTTATGGATCCACTCTTGCTTCTCTCGACAGTTGTGCTTATTTACTGTGCAATGGCTGAGTCTTAATTTCATAATCGGCCAGTTCCACTGATATATACACACAGCGAGCCATACTTTAAAGATCCAGCGAGTAGAAGTGCAAACTGGGATTTGTTTGGATCATTCCAACACCTGTTTTTCCCACAAGCGTATATGAGTAGCTGCTCAGTGATGTCAACCCGAGACATTTACAAGATAAATGGGCTTGTGGGAATCCTTGTTGTCTTTTTCTCTTGAGTCAACACAATTATTTGCAGTAGATCAAGAAACAATTATAGAACAACAAGTTCATGACAAAGTCTCCTGGGTTAGGCATACTAAAGTAGAAATCACTTTTCCACTGGTGCCGATATGGCTGTGAGTTACAGGAGTGCCAGAAGGCAGATTTGCCTTCTGTTCATATTTCTTTAAAAGAAAACAAAAAACAACCAAATACTAATTAATTCTGTAGAATCAATAAAAGGGCTAACTGCCAAGGTTTACACCTTAGGAGAGTCAGGAAAAATGGTTGGCCTCTGCGGGT
Source organism: Bryconaethiops microstoma (assembly GCA_037577275.1). Taxonomy (NCBI): domain Eukaryota; kingdom Metazoa; phylum Chordata; class Actinopteri; order Characiformes; family Alestidae; genus Bryconaethiops; species Bryconaethiops microstoma. The sequence continues at coordinate 26,213,045 of JBBJLS010000109.1, forward strand.
TTTGATTAGCCTTAATGACCTACCATTTGGGAAGTTGTGTTTGGATCGCAGAAGGATGTGGTGGAAGCAATATGAAAGCAAAAGAGAAGCTGAACCACAAACAGGCCTAATGAGACATGCATGCTTACCAGATAACAAGGTCTTGCCTAAATAACCAGAGAAGCACACAGAGAAAGTGTCCTCAGGTGTTTCATCAGGAAACAAATTACAACCACGAAAAGGACCACAACTGCCATATTGGCAATCTTTTTAAAGCTGAGGCACTAATACAGTCTATTAAAATAATTACCCAATTTAGTCAACTCATAGCAGTCTCATTGAATAGAATAAGAATCAGAAAACTTTATTTATCCCAGAGGAAATTGTTTAAATAGCACTAGGAAATAAAATTTTAACTAGTGAATTAATAAAAGATTTTGCAGAAATTATTTTTTCTAACATCAGAGCTCTCCTACATTAATGTGTTGTTATGAGATTTTTCTATTTTATGACAACCATTTTAATCAGTCAACACAATAGAGATTTAGCTTACCAGTGCTAAGGGAAGGAAAACCTCATGGAAGGTTGACAGGTGGGCACAACCTTTGATAATTGATCCAGTCTAACCATACACCTGTTTGATGCTGTTCACTCCCACATGCACACTGTTAGCCCCTTGACAGATGCCAACAACAAATCTCTTGTGGACCAATTTAGTGGTTAACAAAGAAATAAACACAGACGCTCCAGAGAACAATGGTGTCTTGCAGGCACCTTTTCGAGAGTCACCTAGCGTGGCTAACAATTTCACTATAACAGGACTTTTCAAGATGTAAGCATATTCAAGGTGTTATCAAATAATTTCCCTTCTACCACTATGAAAGTTTAGATATCATACATTTATATCATAAATCTGCTGTGTAATCTATGGGGTAAAATATCTGGCAACAAATGTGAGAAGAAATCTGCCAAAAGTACAACACATTTTGCTTAAAAGAAAAACAAAGTTCAACATATTTTGTTTATATACTAATGCACATTTAATGTCCAATGAGACTTTGTTTAGGAGGGTTCGTATACTCCAAAAAAAGTCTTAGATGATGAGATAATGTCTTTGATGATGTGTTTGATTTCGATGATTGTAATCATCTTTAAACAATGATTCTGAACCTGAACCAATTTTCTATATATCAGAGCAAGAAAATGCTACAACAAAATTTTCCTATTAAATATGGAATTATTGTAGTATTGGACCATGTTTGGTTCTTAAGAGAGATTTCAGTTTTTAGTTATTAGTTTTAGAAATAAAATAACCAAACATTTTTTCCCATAATTTATCTTTGGGAGTGTGGCAGAAGATACTGTACCAGTAAACTGTGTCACAGTTTGGGTTGTGATGATCTTTTGTTCAAAGTTTGATCAAAATAACACAAAACTTAATTTAACTTAACCTCACACTCAAAAGGTCATCAGGTCATCAGTCCTAATTATTGAACAAAATAATTCAAAACTAACTATTATTAATTCATAAACCAACAATTGTAGTGAATTTCCACTTATTGGCCTAGATTTTTCTGAACCAATTCATTTTTCTCAGAGAATTCAAACAGTGAGATGGCAAGTATAGTGTCTATTAAAAAAATGTGTGAAATCCATGCAAGCAGTCATAATCTACACTCTATGGGTTCTCTAAGGGTTCTTTAGAAACATCTAAAAGAAGCTTATTTACATTAAAAGGCCTTTTAGATCATTAAATGGTTGGAGAGCTAGCATATGGTCCTTGTAAATAGCAACAAAAAGGTTACACTTTTTTTTGTCAAGCCAAAGTCAAAGAGTCTTTTATAGATACTACCTAGAAAACTTTTTGCTAAGAAGGTAAGAGTTTGGCTCTATTTGTTTTTTCATTGATATCTCAATATCTGAAATTTTACATTAAATTATATATTAGAGCTGGCTCAAGAGTTGGTTAAAATATACCAAATTCAAGTGATCCAACTTTCTATCAAATTGAAAAATATCAGCAGAAAGTCATTAAGATTTCCAGTGAATGATACATTTATTTTGAGCTTACTATGCAAAAGCAGATGTGACAGTGGTTATTTTAAAAGCAACACTCTGAAAGTAACTAACACACATTAGCAAGCTGTCCATTTTTTGTCTGATTCAAAGACAGCTTTTTAAATATTCGGCTGCGTACTTTTTCATTTTTTTTGTTTGTTTTAATGAACTGGGCATATTTGCTCATTTAGTATAAAATAAAGAGCTTATAAGGAGCAAAATACTGCAAATTTAACCATTTATAGCAATGTTACTTTTTTGTAACAATAGTATATTTACTAAGAGTATATCTGGGCAGCTGTTGGTCTAGTGGTTAGGGCGCTCACCCTGCAATCAGAAAGTCGTGGCCTTGAATCCCAAGACTGCTAGTGGCACCTCTGAGGTACCCTTGAGCAAGGTATCATGCCCACACACTGCTCCCCGGGCGCCGTGTTCCTGGCTTCCTCAGACTCCGTGTTCCTGGCTGCCCGCTGCTTCACTTGGTGAATGGGTTAAATGCAGAGGAAGAATTTTGTGCTTGTGTGCTGTGGTGTGTTCACGTATGACAGATGAGAGAACGGTCACAAGAGAATAAACATATTATTTCTTTTTATTTTTGCCATCTATTCCTATCCCCAATTCTAGCTCGTTCCTAGGGAAACAACCCATCAGAGAGGGAGGGGACATCTTTTCCAAATTATGCTCTGGTAGCATAGTAAGGCAGCTACTTTGATGACGGTATTATTCTCAATAAATGTTGCCTAATAAATGCCCCTGATTGTTTAACATTGGTTTGAACTGACAGGGAGAGAGGAGCTAAGCTATTTTTCCCACCCAGTGAGCACACAGCCAGTGATTCCACCACTCAGACACAAGTTTGAACCTGCTTGCAAAAGACAGTGAAGGGGAAGAATATGCGGTGTGTAAGATGGACTCTTAAAAGCACATCCTTACATTTTTCTTTTAAAAATTTAATAGTGTGGGATCACAGTAGCAGCTGTCCCTCCTAAAATTGCCTTATATGTTGCCAATCAGAGATGTGTCCCAGATGTGACCAGAGTTAGCGGTGACACACTTCCTGTGCATTTGTCTCTTTCCGCCTGACTGGATTGAGATCTGTGCGATAAACCCCCGGCTTCCCTTTTGACGGAGGTAATCCTGGCTGCGTTAACACAGCCTCATTACTCATAATCTGCTCTCTAGGGTTGAACTTGAAAAATAACACTGGGTATCTGCAAACCAGTCAAAGAAAAATATCTTTGTGCATGGCTCACATAGAAGAGGGAAAAAATCTCTTAACTGATTGACTTTACTATGGCAAACCCTTTGTCCTGGACAGAGAGAGAGCGGAGGGCATTGTAAATCAGTTTCTTAAAATTTTCTGAATAAAAAATAATAGACAATAAAAAAATTAAAAAATAAGAATAGAAAATTTACATGCCTGTCACAAAGGCATTTTTCCTTGTTCTACACATCATGATGCAGACAACTCTGTTCTCCTTGATCATGAACATTATATTTATGTTTATATTTATGTTATTGGTTTGATGGCTTTGTCCTTCAAAAACACATGATGAGAGAGCACATGAGCGGCACGGGTCCATGCCAGCAATGCAGCAAATGGTAAATTGTCATCATACAGCTCCTTAAAAGTAAGTTCCCCCAGGTTGTGTTGAAGATGTCAGACAATGTGCTGAGGTTTGTTTGGTCATGTAGAACCAAATTTATTGTACTGTAAAACACATATAATAATAATAACCACTACTGGGGTTTTAAAAATGGGTAAATGCGTATAAAGAACAGAAATGCTCACATTTCTTTTAGGTCTTAGAAAAAAACAGAAATAACACAACTTTTTTGAACCCAGGAGTAGTTTCAGGATAGTTTTTGCCCACAAGTGAGAGGAAAACCTGCAGAAGGAGGCGGGTTCAGAGAGCGGCTGAGTGGCTGAGAGGCTGAGCAGCGGCGCGCCAAGCAAATGAGCAGCAAACAGCGAGCGCGTAGAAGAGCAAAAAGCAGTTTTAGACTGTTTTAGACTGTTTTTATTTGTTGAAATCAAATTTTACTAATATTATAATAAAAGAGTTCTAAAGGTTAAAGCATGTTGGCGTATGAATTCATCCCATTTATAGTTGTCAGTTTATTAGGTACACCTACCTTGCACATACACTTAGTGACCAAGGTATACCTACCTTATAGATGCCCCATATAGGTTACCGACTGTAGCCTTTCTGTTACTGTACTGTTTATCAGACACTCTTTCAAAAAGAGAAAAGGGGACCACCACATGACCACTGCTGACCAGATATTATTTGGATGAAGGACAATTCTCAACAGAGCAGTGACAGTGACACAAGGTTTAGAGTAAGGTTAGCTTTAGATTTATGGTTAGGTTTACTAGAATCGTTCACGTCCTACATATAGTTCAGTTGCATTTAATGGATATTTATTTGAGTGCTAGTTAAACCAAGCTTGAGCAGATCCAGTAAACTACCAGCTAAGGTTTCCCTTTCCTCTTCGGTATGAGGGATTTGTTTAGTTGAAAAAAGGCATAAGAATGGATGTGACCTATATGCATCAACAGAGGACCATTAAAATTGTGTATTAATGCATTTATGTTTTGCAAATGGTCACACGTCTGAGGTTTATTTTTATTTTCTTTCAAAAGTGCAAAACAACTGGATGACGTAAACAAAATTTTGCTGCAGTTCTGCAGGAAACTCCAGACGTCGTTTTAAGTCATTAATTTTTTTCTTGTTTTTTGTACCAGGTTTATGGCTTTATATTTTTGTTTGGTGGACTTTTCTCAATCCAGCAGTGGCACTGAGGCCCTTAAAATTGCTGCAGTGCTAATACTCTTAAGACACAACTGTTTTCAAGGATTTGGGCTAGGCCCCTTACTTCCGGATAAGGGCAATCTTAACCTTCAGCATACCAAGACGTTATAGACAACGCCATGCTTCCAAATTTGTGGACACAGTTTGGGGCAGAACCTTTTCTATTCCAGCATGACTGTGCCCCAGTGCATAAAGCGAGCTCCATAAAGACATGACTGGATGAATTCGGTGTGGAAGAACTTGACTGGCCCACACAGAGCCCTGACCTCAACCCCTTCCAACACCTTTGGGATGAAGATTGCGAAAATTGAGATTGCAAGCCAGGCTTTCACGTCCAATATCAGTGCCTGACCTCATAAATGCTCTACAGAATAAATGGACACAAATTCCCACCTAAACAATCCAAAATCTTGTGGAAAGCCTTCCAAGAAGAGTGGAAGCTGTTATAGCAGCTACGGGGGGAGCAATTTCTTATTAAAGTCTACAACTCCAGAAAAAAATAAGAGACCACTGCAATTTATTTTTAAATCAGCATCTCTATGAGTATGACAACCATTCCAAGCCAGTGTCTGTTAAATTCCTACA
>JBBJLS010000109.1:26218582-26251699 GCA_037577275.1 Bryconaethiops microstoma
ATATATATATATATATATATATATTTATGTATATATGGTGATGGGTTGCTTTGAGGAACACATGGCAAGATCATAGGGGGTGTCTGGGTTCTATCACATTGACTGACAGCTGGGTGTGGGCATACCCTCAGGCAACTTAAACAAAATGTGTAGGCCACCCACCCAACCCTCCCCAAAGCTCAACATCTTGAAGCACCTATATTACGCTGTCAGGAAAAGAACTAATGAATGAAACAGGTTCCGGGATCATGAGCTATTTTTGGATTTTGAAGTGTGAGAGTGCATGCATGAGTGAAGTCGACAAATATGTTGGCATATTTTGACGTTTCTTTGATTTAGACTCGACTATCTTGCTCAGTGCTTCCACTCAAGCGTGAAACCAATAAAACCAGACTTGAGTCCAAAATATTTATACATTGTTGTTGTGCTAAATCCAAGAGAAGAGAAAAAAGTTGACTATTTGGAATTCTTGTTTTTATTTAAGCAGCACTAATTTCCACTAAGAAAATGCCACACACCATTGTGCCCAAGAAAGCCACAACCAGATGGTAGTTTTTTCCAGAAGCTTTGGCAGCAGTTAACATTGAGAAGCAAGCATCCAAACACCTCCAGTCCTCCAGTGCTACTAACTATACAGATATTTCCATTTGTCATTCTTCTGTTAAAAACCTGAATATTTTGAAGGCAGCTTTCATGACTTGTGAAACATACTTAATTATAGTATTTCATTTAACAAATGTACTGAACCACCAACCACCTACATCTTAACATTGAGGACCATTTTCCCTAAAGCTATACTATGATTTTATTTGCATTTAATATTTATATAACATGAATGTGTTGTACCAAAACTGGTCTCAGCAAGTCCTCATTAAAAATGACCAGATCATGAAATTCAAATACACGGAAGAGAAATAACTTATAATACAAGCTTGAGGGACCTAAATTTAATTTTGCATGTGCAATGCTAATTAATTAGAACTCAAATGACACAACCTGGAGCTATATACAGTCCTATGCAAAGGTTTGGCCACTACTCATCAAATTATATTTTTTGACCTTATAGCAAAAAGGTGAAAGGTGAAAATAAGTGAACATTTATAAAGAACACATTCTGCACATATTAAGGCACATTTACTGCAGTGTAATATACAAAACAATGGTGAGTTTTACTATACAGCCAAATTTTGGTCCATAACTCAGTGGCTGGTTTGAAAAAGCTGCAAACAAGAGAGTGATGGAAATAGTACATAAAATGTAAAGGTTCATAAATGTGTCTTAAAGTACAGATGATTTCTAAACATGAGATTAACTTACTGTCACATCATAAATAAAATGTTCGAAACAGCCTACGTATCCCAAACATATCCAAACTCCATGCTGCTTCTTTTCCTTGTATCTTGTCCCACAAACAGGTTTAAAACAAAACTATTATTTGGCGTGTCTCACACCAGGTCTGAATCAAAGCAATTGCTGTGTATGTCTCAAGCACTGAAGCTGCTCATCATTTGATATTATCCAGTTATAAGTGTTTGATAACTATCAAACACTTATAACAAACATTCTTCTTAAACACATATGATGAAAAATGATGAATATCTTGGAACAAAACCCAAAAACGGCCTCTTGCTTGTAAAATTGAATTCACAGAACTTTATCTGCAATCCACGCAATATGTGAAAATGGATCATTCCAAGGTGAATGCTGAGAAGAGAAAATAACACTGTGGCGATGACAGAGCAAACGTGTTTCACAGCACCCATATGGTAGCAATTGAGAGGAGAATGGTCTGTCTGACCAGCTGCAATTTGGACACAACCCCATATTCGCCTTTCTTTTAATAGCTCGATTGCCCTGTTTAGACTAAAAATAAACAGTTCAATATAGGGTTGTTGGAGACTCTGGAGACTGCCATTTCATGAGCATGAACTCTGGCCCTGGTCAGAGTCGGTGGAGGTGTCCATGTATGGAAGCCTGTTGGGAGGACCAAAAAAACATCTCTCATATCCCAACAGTATATAGCATTATTTCAAAACATTGCATTTTTCACCTCTTCCAAAACAAAAAACAAAAAAAACAGACACAACAGACAAGTCAGGGAGCCTTTTTTTCACAATGGTGTTTAAAGCTCATCTAATGTTGCTATTTTAAAATCACCATCTCAAACAAAGATATTAGTTGTAAAAATGGTGAATCCTAGATCTCTATGCCCATTCACATACTTTCTGGAATCTCTCTCTCTCTCTCTCTGCAAAATTGCTCTCTTGTTTAAATTGAAATAGCAGCCAGATTTGACTTGAATCTGTTCCAGAGCACTGGCCAGAAGTCCGGCACAGATGTTCAAATAAGCCCAAGAACAACAAGGAGAGCCCTTGACACCTGGCAACCCTCTGCGCAACAACTGGAACTGCAAAGCCTACAAGGTTGTCCCAGCTCGACCTTTCACCCCATGGTGATGTCAATGTATTCCTTGGCCAATAGAAGTGCTCAGCCCTGCCCTTGACATTGCCGAGCCCAGACACAAAGACAAATGGTTCTATCAGATTAAATGCTTTTTAATGGCATGTAGAGAAGCCCAGTGTGGACCCTGCTGGAAGCCATATGTAGAGTTTCTCTGATAATCATCCCAAATGAAAGTAATTCGTAACCAATCAGGGAATAGAAGAGCTTAGCTTTGCAGGGACTTGAGCAGAATCTATGCTGTTTGTTTCTTTAGATGCCCTTCAAGTAACGACAGCAAGGCACTGAATGAACGAATGAATGAATGAATGAATGAATGAAATTAACGTTATTGCGCCAAATATGTTTTGTCTACAGGTGAAGAGAACATCCAAAATATCACTTTCTGAATGAAATGACTATTTCAAAAAGATATTTTTTTGTAAAGACATTTTCTGAAAGCCATCATACACTGACTGGACAAACATGAAGAAACATGAAACAATATGTTAACTCATTGAATAACCTAATGAATAACCTATTTTTCAACCAATGACCAATGAAGCACTTTGTTTAGGAGTTGATATTCAAAGCACTTACAAATAAGGAGACCTCTAGTGATAAACACTGTTGGACAAAAGAAGATTTAGAAAAATTTGAGAGGTCAAGTGATGCTCTTACATTGAGCAATGAGTCACACAGACAAACGCTGTCCTCCAGTGGTAACTCTTCATCAAAGACAGTCAGGTGACAGGTTGACTGGGTTTGGCCCCAACAAAATCAGCCCTCACCTGTGATCACTCAGGCATGTCTCCATTATTGGCGGGATAAAGGGGAGGATTTCAGGCCCCTGGCAATGGAGTGACCTCGTCACTCAGCTCAGCCATTGTCTAAGACAGGACTCTCTCTTAATCAACAAGACAACCCTCCTCTTATTAAGGAAAGGTTTGTTCTTCTTAACAGAGCTCAGTTGAAGATAATTGCCTCTTTCAGATCACTAAGGGCATCTGTGATCTCCCATGCATTGAAATATACAGAATAATTCATTCTTTGATTCTTTTTTTTCTCCTTTTTTGTTGGCAAGAAATTCAATTGATGTTGAAAAGCAATACTGTGTTTTCCAGTGGTAAATCAGTGCTCCAGTTTCAGGTCAACTTTAACATCAATGTCTATGAAAAAGCTTTGCCAATATAAGAGGCCACCCTGCCCAATGCCAAGAATCAACTAAAAGGATATAAAGCTTTCCTGCATTGCTCTGTGGAGCAGTGACATTCTCTATTGTGATGAAGCATCTTTGGATACCTGTAGGATGAGTTTGTGATCTAGAACTAATCTAACAACAGAATCTGTCCTCACTAATAATCTTGTGGTTGAAAGCAATCAAAACACACAGCACTGTGTAAACATATCATTTAAAGTCTTCCCAGAGATGTAGAGGGTGTTGTTTTTGTAAAATGTGACACACTCTCTACTAATGTTGGATGAGTTGCATAAGAAGACAACAGATATATCTGGCAACCAAAAACTTGTGCTAACGTTTATCACCAGTCTGCTTGACGTCATGCAGTTGGAGAGTTTTCCCTCCTTGCATTTCCTCTACGAGTACACACTTACACACACACACCTGCAGCTGGCCTGATAATAAACTCCCAATGGCAGTCTGTTAACAGGCCAGCTGTACACCAACACAGAACCATGTGTGAAATTAGCATGTTACAGGCTCTCTTATGAGGTTAGCACAGGTACTATACTGTTGACCCCCAATACATACACCTGAAATCAATTTTCACGATGCATACACAATGAAGTATTACAGCTGTAAATGGACTGTTTAAAAGCAGGTGCTCATCGAAGGAGGTACAGTAATGAAAATGTGGTCATGACATCATTTCCTTCCACAGTAGCTAGCTAGACTTTTGTATATAAAGGCCAGTGACTTATTCAAATACAATATTCCCTGTTCTCAGCTCCCTGAAATCTTTTTATTCTCTTATCATTCTGATTTTGTTCTTGCATGCGCAGTTACGGCCACAAAAATCACTCCCTCACAGGCACAAACGAACATAAACATAGAGTCACAAAAACATGAATGTCTCCTAGATGGTCAGGTCCCAGCCCCTCCGTCATGTGGTGACAATGTGTGCTCTCTGGTGGAAGTCTGTAAAAAGAGGAAGCGGACTGTAGCCCCGAGCAGCTCAGCCTGGAGAGGAATGTTTATCGTGTCCAGCTCCTTTGATCTCGCCCAGTTAATCACTTCCTGCACACTGTACGTGAACTGCTGCACCACCACAGAGGGGAAGCAGAGGGGTGCCATTTGATGCAATTTCTTCTGCCCTACCTTCTTTAAGTGATTAGATGGAGGCTGTGATAAGGTGGATGGATCCCATGGGCTTGGAGAGTTGTGGCCAGTTCTCTGCGGACTATGTTGTGGCCAGATCTCCATGGACTGTTTTGTGGGCAGTTCCCTGTGGACTAAGACCTTAATTGCTGTCTGGCATTGCCTTGCGTCTCTGCATGACCACTTGCAGTGAGAAAGCAGACAGACATTGTGCAACCCTGGGCCACGGTAAACTAACATAATGTCTTGCTTTATAAGTGCACATGGTGAGTTAGGAAACATCTGAAATTGCATGAATTTATCACAGGTTCTATGTGGTCATAAAGACAGGCTAAAGACAAGATTCCATGATCAACTTTAGCATGCTGAGACGAGCCTGAACTTCTCTGCCAACAGCCTCTCCTGCAGGGGTTGGTTCGCACTGTTTACCTGCTCCCTCAGACTTTTAAATGAGGCATTCAAGTCTGTTCGCCAGCATTGAAACTTGCCACCTATCCCTCACCCAGTTTGGCCTGCTTAAGCAGTGAACCTTATGATATTCCCAGATTCTCTTAGTAAACACAATCCCTCTAGGCATCAAGAAAACAAACTCCTTTCTTGACAAACGAGTGGTATAAGAGATACGCTTTTAAGGCTGGAATTAAAGGGCAGGCCTTTTTTCACACCACCACAAGAAAACGAAAGCACAAGAAGGAAAACCGGTATGCTTCTCTAAAGCTGTTAATGGTTTAAAGATTAAATGTTTTTGAGGCAGTCCACTCATAATGGCTTTGAAATGATACATATCAGTGACCCTGAGATGGCTTCAACACATCACACTAATGGCCAAGTCAAAAGTAGTGTGCAGCATCTTATGACACGCAGTTGGTTTTTGACTCAGTGCCATGAAAAACAGTGAACACCCACAAATGACGTTATTATGGTGCCATGGCTCCTCCAGGGCAATTGGCATGGTATGTCAGAGCTCTTATATTTTACTAATGCCGATGGGTGTAGCTGATGAAAGCTACAGAAAAGCTTTTGCATTTCACTGAGTGACACAATCTACTCGGACAGGATGTACAATGGATTCTTCCACCTTACCAACATTAAGGGTCATGGATCAATAGGAAAGCCCTAAACTAGTTTGGCTTTCTATGGCTTGTTTTTTCATTGCATGATATAACAAATTTGGACTAATGTGTTTTTTTCTACCAGTTATACATCACATTCTAGTTTCCAGGTAGATATTCAAAAAATTATTTTCTTTAGTGTTCTCTTTATTTTGCCAGTATATAAAAAATGTGACAACCCTCTGTTTTGAAAGGCCAGGCCCCATGGAAAGCATGTACTATAAAGAAAGTAAGAACCAAAAGTACTACAGATAATCTGGTCGTTATGGAAAGCATAGTAGACTGGGTAAATTATCCATAAGCATGTTCTTATGGTATGGCATGTTAAGGGCCTCATGTGATGAACAGGTTAACATCTCTCAAATCACTCCTTCAGCAATACCTTCCAGCATTTTTTCTTTTTTTTCATCAGACTAGATCTGGCATACACTCTCACCATATTGCTTGATAAAAAGCATTTTCTAAGCATGGGGCCTAAACCAGCCCTGGGACTCTTCAGTATACTCACAGACACAAAAGAAAATTCCAACTTGTTGGTAGCTCAATATTTTTAAGGTACCGTAAATAAGGTTGTTACCGGCTTACTGCTTGTCACGTGGTTGGCCATGTGGTTTCTTATAATTATAGGAATACAAAGCATTCTTAACAGGGTTCCCATCAGAAAGAAAGGCGTATTCCCAGCTCTCAGCAACAACCAGCACATCTCATGACTTTATATTTGATTTTGCTGAAATATTTACTGTGCTGTTTCTTTCTACTTCACAAGTAAATTATAACTGACTATAGGTTTGCCATGCTAATACTGTAATAGAACTCTCAAGTCAAATAATCAAGTTAAAGTTAACTACATACAGGATAGAAGGATAAAAAAAATACAGTGTGTAATAAATAATTAACAATATGTTTTAACAGATATAATTTAGACATGTTTATGGCAGGAACAGTTTTAACGTGCATGTGTGTTTGTGTTTGGGAGAACACAGCAGCTCAGTATGGCAGTGTGTTTGTGTGGGATGTACAGTTCTGGTTCTGATTTAGAAGTTTTATGCCCTAGCAGTGAAGGCCCATATGCTACGGAACCTTTTGCTTGACAGTAAGAGGGAGAAAAGTGTATGGGAGGGGTGTGTGGTATCACTCACAATGCTGATTGTGTGGCAGATGCAGCATGTGGTGTGTATGTCTATGACAGAGGGCAAAGAGACCCTGATGTAGGATCTTGTGGTGGAGCAATTCCCAAACCTGGCTGTGATGCAGCTACACTCTCTAGGAAGTAAAGATGCTCTTGGTCTTTCTTGGCAAAGTAGCAGGGTTTGAGAGTTCATGCGAAGTTCTGAACATGGAACATGGAACTTGGTGCCCTGCAGTCAAAATTAGTTCAAAATTTATTAGCAGAAACAACTGATCTTAACACATCTAGAGCTTTTGCAGTTGATCATCAGATGTAGCAAAAATGACAAAGAAATTAACCTATCACAACATCCTGTTAACATGTTCGACAGAAAAGAGAAAGCATGCAGAGAGCTTCCCTGGCACGGTGTGTACACATGCCGGTTGAGCCGGGTTGCGTGACTGAGGAACATGCGTGTAAAGGTTTCTGTCATGCCCCAGGCTAGAAGCACACCATAAGCACCTCCTCATTTTTAGTCCTTGAAAGTCTTTTGAAAAAGACTCCTATAAAACAACACTCCAGCTTCGACATGAGATGGCAATGCTAATCTACACAACTGCAGAAAGAGCATGTTAGCACAAGAGTGAAGACACAAAGTTGTTGATACGTTGGTAAGAAATGTTGTCCAAAGGCTTGGTAAATTGTTCAGATGTTGCCCTGCCCAAAAATAGTGAAAACTTTATAAAGATATAACTTCTAAGTATGGGGAAAAAAAGATTTCTGGAGGTATAATCTGAGCTGGCTGTAACACTGCATTGTTTAACAGTTGTTCAGGCATGAATGATCCAGAACAGACATAGGTTTCTGGCAGTAGTGGTGACAGATTCGACAATTCTGACTCATACAGTCAAATTACAGACGTACAGAAATTCTCCAGATACACTGAACTGCATTAGAGCACGGAAACTCCAGAGCCTGTGTATTCTAGCATGTGCTGACTAGCAGCCAAAAACAATACAAATACCGGGAGTGAAGAACAGAGTCTATTATCAGAGGCATATTCCCATTTCCAGTTTTTCTGATTTAGTGGCTTTAAAAACTCTTTTTTCTCTTTTCCCCATGTACTCCCTCCTCCCTTCTTCCTTTTCCATGTCCATGTCCCTCTTTTTTCTTTCAAGATTCTCCTAGGATTTAGAGCAGGTATACAGCTGCTACTGAGACAAAGGGGAGTTGCCTTGTGAATATTAGGGGCGTGTATGTGTGTATCAAGCAGGAAGGGTGGGAAGCGCAGAGGGCCTGCTGTTTTCCATCCCAGGTGGAACATGTTTGGGATGGGGAGGCATAGAGGGGGTCAGGGGGCTGGGCTTGACCCCTGCTGGGCCACTGAGACCTCCCTCACCTGTTCTGCTCGTGTCTGAACAGGCAAGGGCCAAAGCCCATTGTGCTTCATGACTCTGCCTCTCACCAGGGGCCAATCTCCCAGAGCCCAAAGCCTCTGCTCTTGCTCTCCACAGGCCAACTGCCTCACGCTCCAAACAATATACAGGATGAAAAAAATCCCATCTGCTGGCCTTGACTGGGTGCCAGATGAACTGAAGGCCCACCCTGGAGCTTAAAAACTCTGAGAAGCTGGGAGAGAACATTCACTTGGTAAAAAAGAAACACACAAGCAACATAAGTCTGTACGAGTAATTTGAATAATTTGACAGATTCCAAAAAGATTCAACAACTTTCCTTTATATATATATATATATATGTATATATATATAGAGAGAGAGAGGGGGGGGGGGGCGGGGGAGATAGAGAGAGAGAGAGAAATAGATACATAGATACATAGATACATAGATAGATAGATAGATAGATATGCTCACTTGCCCCGTTTCTGTTCCATGTCTCAAGCATCTCACTTGGCCAGAGGAACACTTCCTTAATTAAGAAAATCCAGACAAGTGAGCTATAATAGTAGTAGCTCTAGCAGCTCTAAGTCAAGTAATGTCAAATGTTAGAAGACCAAACACATAATAACAGAATCAAGCCACACAAAATTAGACATAAAGGCCTTGAGTGGATTAATAATAATAATTATAATAATAATAATAATAATAATAATAATAATAACAAATAATAATAATAACAACAAAAACAACAACAACAGATAATAATAATAATAATAATAATAATGCTTGCTGTTAATTACAAATTATCATCACAGTATACCTGTTTGTATTAATCTACTTCAAACACCTCTTAACATCTACTTAGTTTTTTGAGTGCTCAGGTGCAGTGCCATTCAAACTGTTGTTGGATTGGCCATTGTTTTTCTCCTCTGTGTGCATGCAACAGCAAAGCAGTCCTTTAGTGAAACAAAAAAAAGTTTTTGTTTGTGGAAACTGGCCTCAGGTGCAGGGGACCTTTGACCCTTACAGCTTGCAGGTGGAACAAAAGGCCCTTGAGGAGGAGATGTATTCTCTGGAGCAAACTAGAGCTGTGGGAACTGACCACAGAACAGACATGTAACCCATTGACAGAACCAGTCACATCTTTTTAAAGCTGGCATTAAAAACAAGATTAGCATTCCTGCTCTGGTCATTATTCCTAAAGTGATTTGTTGTAAGAAGACTGTTTCATTATGAAAGGTATACGTGTAAATGATACTAGATTAAATTAGTGTTTGTTTTCTGCATGTAATATTTGACACTGACAGAAGACGAGAACTGAATGATGTGTTCTGCCACTTTTTCAACAGCCCTCAAAGAAGTGCTGATAACCCTTCAACACCCTGAGTCTCAGTCTGGTGGACTGTTGATTGATCATTTATTTCTGGCAGTTGTTTTTCTTGAGACGATACATCCTTTATCTCAATCAGCAAGTCAATATACTGGACTTAGGTCTCTTTGCCGGTGGAAGAGGGACAATGCTTCATCTATAGTTGTAAAATAATAGAACCAGTGAGGCATATGCTGGAAGTCTAGCAGCAATGTTTGGCACCATTTCACTGCCTTTCTGGTCTGATAGTAAAATGTATCTGGAAGGAGGTACCACAAGTGGGTAATGTCAGTGTCAGTGATATGCAGCTTTCAAATAAAGGACATAGAGTTTGTTTACAGCAGTTAAGTTCCTTGTAAATGTTCCATGTCCTACTAAAGATGTTAAGGAACAGGAATATTCAGGTCACAAATTTACCCTGGCTGCTGCCTAACTGGAGGAGTTGTTGGACAGATACTAACTCAACACTACCACCAAGTGGCTCCCTTGAATATTATAAATACAACCAAACGGAGTGAGTGGAATACTGGCTAGACTGGCAAGATGACCTAACTGGACAGGAGACACATAGAGATGGAAAGGTATTTTCCATTTCACTTCCAACATTTTGTGCTAGATTCTAGTTTATGGAGTTTATTTCTCGTGAAGTGAAAGTGAAAGTGAACCATTTGTCACACGTGAACACAGCACAGCACAGCACAGCACACAGCGTGAATGGTGCAAAATTTGTCCTCTGCATTTAATCCATTCACCTGAGTAAAGCATTGGGCAGCCAACAATGGTGCCCGGGGAGCAGTGTGTGGGGACGGTACATTGCTCAAGCGTGCCTCAGTGGCGCCATTGGCAGTCCTAGGATTCAAACCCATGACTTCTGATCGTAGGGGCAACTCCTTAACCACCAAGTCACCATCTGTTGATCACTTGACATGGATCAAAAATACAGATAATCTCGAAAAATCTTGAAAAATGTCAGAAGGGGACTGGTGTCATTTGGTGTCAGAGAATAGTACATGTTAGCTGCCAATTCCAAGAGTAATATTGTCAGAAATCGGATAGGGTACGGATAGGATGGCCACCTATTGCTGGCTTGTCATGCATTTTGGTTGTCTGTCCAAAAAAAAGGTATTACATAAAATGTCCCAAAATTTAAGCGTTTTCATATGTTTGCATTTTTATACAGTTTAAACTACCTCTTTTTATTCAGTCAAACCATTTATATTGGGTTTGACAATGACCCTCAATAGTAACAACTGTTTTGGAAAGGTGGCTTGCTGCATGTTTAAGCACCAGACATCACTGCAATATGACAACCATGATGATTAGCTTCCTTAGCTGAACCGACATCAACGTTAGATTATTTTACATGATTAGAGCTACCTATGCTCTAAATTTAGTATAGAGTCTACCAAGAAAGCCACCATGATGCTTGCTATCTATGTACACATGATGCTTACTATCAATTGTACCACTTTAATAGGTCAGTTTGTTATAATACATGCAGTAGCTCAAAATGCAGACCAACTCTGGGCACACGCAGACTAATTTAGGACACTGCAGCTAAGCATGTCTGTTTAAAAAGTGCTTAGGAAGATCATTCAGCATGATTATTATAATTAGAGCTATCTCATTAGGACACTCATGTATACATTGCGCGAGGCTCTGAATGTGTAATTATATGTTGGAGAAACAGGAGCTATAGCAGGAGTGGTACCTCACTAGTGTGATGGGAGTTCCTGACACCTAGAGATGAATTAATTATTCAAGTAGGTTCATGGCTAACATTGCAAAGTTCCCACTACTGTCCTTACTACTGGCCTCGTTCAGTTTGCATAGACATTATAATATGCAAACATGTATAAACATGTATATGTGGATTATAGACTTGGGGAAACTATATAATTAGGACCACAAACCCTAAATGGGAGGTGTACACAAAAATACAAACACATTAACATAAACTTTGTCACATGTGAAAACAGACTCACAAAGTACCAGGATTATTGGTGTTGGCTTTCTTTCCGTCGTGCAATAACACGTTACCATGGGAAACTTGATCCCACTCAATAATTCACAGTAGCACTGGACCCCTACACAGCTCTCAATTAGCTCTACTCAGACCTCTGACCTGATGCTACTACATTTCAGAGTCTCTTTTGCTACGCTGAGATATCCTTAGACATTGTACAAAACAAAATCACTAGCCAAACCCGGAGATGAAGTATGAAAGGGCTTCTGAAGGTTCATTTAGAGCATTAGTTAAATTCATGACATCTTCCTTAGACATCTTCCAGAGGTAGACGTTTTATAGATGAAACCAAACTTGCCTTCTCTTAAGATAAGAGGCAGAAATTATTAAACAAGTCAGACGGTAAGAGATAATGACTGAAGTGGAGGATGTTAAGAGATGAAGTGACTTGAAGTGGTCTTGAGGGTTCAGTCATAGTCATGTGGTGGAGTGTTCACTTTATCTCCATTTTCTTAATAAGGCCGGGGACCTATTGAAAGCTACAGGAGAGCATAAATCCTTTGCATTTCTGGCAGAGTGGCAAGCTGCTCATCAATAATGCACATCAGCACCTTGTGCGTGACCTATCCGCACACTTGCATTGTGCATTCTCACATCACAGAGAAGAGCTGGTTCTACCTATGGTGTCTCATGATTACAGGATAGCACTGGACCACTACAGGCACTTCAGTACAGTTTGGCATGC
Organism: Bryconaethiops microstoma; assembly: GCA_037577275.1. Lineage (NCBI taxonomy): Eukaryota > Metazoa > Chordata > Actinopteri > Characiformes > Alestidae > Bryconaethiops > Bryconaethiops microstoma. The sequence continues at coordinate 26,231,057 of JBBJLS010000109.1, forward strand.
TGAGGCCAATGGCGGAGCTCAAGGACAGTTCTGTTCACACCTGGTTAACCTTCAGAGACCCTCTAACACGATATTGCAACAATTTTTGAAAGCACTCTTCAAATGTCTTATGCAATTTCAATTAGACGACAAATTCCAGGAATCCAACCTTAAACGGTTTCAGTGCATCATTTGTGGTTTGAAAGGGAACATGAATCCTAGCTACAGTTTTTTAGACACCCCTGGTCTATACATTTTCCAATATTTCCCACCCAAACACCCCTGATTCTGCTCATTAGGCAATCAGTTTTCAAGCCTTTTATGAGCTGGGTCAGGTGTTTTGGTGCAAGAACTATATGAAACTGTTTTGTGCAGACTCCTATATTATATTTGTAGCTGGTACAACAATTTAATTTCACCATTACAATCCATCCTTTATTTTTATTTTATCTTCATGTGTACCTTTGTTACGGATGTAATATTAAAAGGTAAGCATTTAACTTTAAATCACATTGAAAAAATTCAGTGTTGCAATTACAAAACTGTTACCAAAATTAACTTCCTAGAACAGGTTTAAAAGGGAACAAAATAAAAATATATTAACAAAATCAATATTTGTATTTCCGGGGGTATCCGAAACACATTCCTGGTTATCAAAGCCAGGGTTCCACCGGCTAATTTTAGGTACCTGTAGTAACAACCCGGAAAAAACTAATGGAAATCCAAACTGTTGTGGGTATGAATGGAGCTGAAACATAGTCTGATAGGACACCCCATTGATTCCACACAGTAATGACACGGTTCATCCCACACCACCCTCCTCCTGTTTTTCAGCTATTGAGCCATGTGGAACAGCAGGTTGTTTGCGTGAGAAAGGCTTGGTGTCAGGATGCCCATCTATGCCTTGTTTTGGCACACAGGAAACTGGTTGACTGGTGCTACCGAGAGCCTTTGTTGACACACTGCAAAGGGGTAATTTCATTACAGTTGCTCTTAATACAACTGCATTATTTTTCAAATCCTTCTTTATTTAAACTTTTGTTTACATTAAAGGGAAAACTTAATTTTCTAAAAATAAGTAGCTGAAAATGAACCTGCCTTTTAAAAGTTAACCTTCCTCAGGTATTCAAAAACTAGTATGTTAAGAGATCTTTGACCTAAATAAAGCTACTTGACTGAATGAATCATTCCATCCTCCACAGTAACAAAAACAGGACCAAAGACTGTGTCAGATGCAACAATCTAAATAAAAGAAATCTTAAGACATTTTTTTAAATTTTCACTACTTCCTCATATATCAAAAAGAAATGCAAAACATTTTTTTTCAAGATGATTTAAATTCAGGGCTTCCTGGAGCTTCATATAAAACTCAAATTGTTCATTTTAAAAACATAAATTAATCCTGAATCTTAAACAAAAAAGAATCTTAATAGCGAATTAACACTGGCATCATTTTTTGGTCAAAGATTAGGCTTAACCCATATTCTAGCATGAATTAACTGAATACTTCATGTTGTAATAAGTATTTTTTCTTCAATTAAAAAATTATATTTTAAATGAAACAATGGACAATAGATGAACAAAATAAATATTTTACCTCAGTTCAAACTCATTTTTGAACTGCCTTGCTACTTTGTACCATAAAAGGAGATTTTTCTGCGGGCTCATGTCTGGAAGAACCTGCAACACTGGAACACTGATCTGGGGCCTCCCGCTTATCCAGCTTATCTTAATTGTCATATCAACTCTCCTCAATTAGGACTTACCTTTATGGAGTCACTCATTACATTTATGAACATGAGGAAAACAGAGGTTATAGTAAATTATTAACACCTTACAGCAAAGCAATTACAGCATAATTACAGCTTTTGTGAAGCAAATGACACAATTGGTAAGTGCAGCTTATAACCTAAAGCTATGTATTGCTCAAACCCCCCCCAATCGTTTGGTTCGCCCACTGAGACAACTGCCATTTCCCCCCTTTTTATTCGCCAGATACGTATCACACCAATAAGAAAGGCTGCTGTCAGTGTGGAAGGGGAGGACGGCTTGAACAGCTGATGAGAGTGGAGGAATGCTCAGACTTGACTCCCTTCACCTGGCTTGTGCAACATTTTCATGTTCTTTGTCAAAACAGCCAGCAGCAATCATTTCCAGTATGTGTCACGCAATATCAACCTCATAAAAATCATAAGAAGAAAATAAATAACTTTTGTTGGTAAATGTACACTTCAGGGCCATGTTTTAATATGAATAACAACAACTGTACCATAACTGAATCACAAATTTTGACCTCAAAATCATTTACATGTGCCTTTTATGAAAAAGAATACATAGAACATGTTACCACAAAGGTTGTTTCACATTATGCACTCAAACCACTGGAAGTTGAATTTAGTTGAATCTTTGAGATTTGAAATAATACTATTTAAAACCAGCTTTGCCCTTGCTGGAGCTGTTTCAGACTTAATCCAGGTTATTTTCAAGGTGAAGGGCGTGATAAGCATTTGTGCCAACTTCATTAAGTATACCCTCTAATGTGTGTGTAGTACAGAGCATTCACATTGTCTGTTTTACCACCACCCACAAACTCAGGAGAAAAACAAGACAGCCTGCAGAAAGCCTCCAACAGTGGCTGCCCACACATGCACACTAAGGTAAAAAATAAATAAATAAAGGAAAGAACAATATGAAGGTGTTGTTAGCTGACGCCACTGTAAGCCCATGTGGCTCAGGTGAGGGCAGCTTAACGCAGGCCTGCTGTCTCCTCTCTGCTCGTCACATTCATGAGAACCTCCCAGCATGCCTCAGGCCTTTCTCTCGACGGTAACAGGTATGCCTGTTGACACATGCCAAATCCTTCTTCTTTTTTTTCTTGTGTTTTTTTTCCTTCTCTCCTCAAAGTTCTTGTGAACGTCCTGTAACGCCCTGTCTAAACCGCAGACATCAGAAAAAACGCCTGAGTAAAGCTGAGACTTGTTTGATTGCGCTGCCTCTCAACTCGGGCTCATACACCACCCCATTCCATCACGAGAACACACACTCTTCATCGACGTCAACAATGCCACATGTTCAGCGTGTGCTCCCTGAGGCCTGTTCCGGCCCAGGCCACCACCATGCCCAAAAAAAGGGACATGTTGATGGATGGAGGAGCTTGTAGATTCCCTGGACAGGTGACGGATGCAGAGAGCATTTGATCTTTTACAAGTGCCGAGGGAGCAGGAAGATGGAGAAAGCCAAGGTGACAATGCTTATGTCAAAGGTTAGACATGCTCTGTCGTCACATCAAGTAGCCAAAAAATCAAGAGACTACACTAAAACAGCAGACTTATATGATGTGCTGCAGGCTCTGCACTAGTCAACTGGCATGGTTCAATAATGTGAATCTGGTTTTCTAATTCTGTAATGGCGATTCTGTAATGAATTCTGTAATGGCGATTCATTACAGAATTACAGTAATTCTGTAATGGCGATTCTGTAATGAAAATGTTCAAAATACGGTATTAGAAATATTATCAAGTAGAAATTTTGTGGAAATTCAGAGGGCGTATACATTTCTTTGTCCTGTTTCCTTTCTTAAACTTTATTTTTCTTTGAACTCACTCTCTTTTACTACCATGAATCTAATGCTGTTGTAGTCTACATTCCACAATGTACATAACTGATCTTGAAACTGATTTGGTGCAGTCTATATTTTCCTTCATTCCAGTATGGTACTATATCCCCATAGCTGGAAACAGATCATGCCCCCTTCAGTTGTAACAAAGTTATTTGTTATGTCTCCATGGCAACAACGTTTGTGCTGATCAAGTCCAGTCTTAGGAGAGGAGAAGATGCTAGCGTTGCAAAAGACAGCAGAAAAAGAAAACAACATGAGTCAGTGCGCCAACACAGGTTTACGGATGATACGCCAGCATATCCCTGTTTTTTTTTTCCAGGAAGAATGTGGTAAAACATTCATTAACACAAACACAAGGTTTTTTTATGCTTTTGGGTCACCAAAAAAACTGATATTAAAAGCAACATCAGTACACACAGGTTTCAACTTTCAATCAATTTCAGCTGTGCATGGAATACGTAGATAACGTAGTAATAACTAACTAGTAATTGAATTCTACTGAGTCTAGCACAATGTGAACGGCAAGCATTGGTTAGGGCAGGGTTTAAGGACTTCTGCCTCAGAGGCACCAGTCGGTCCAGTCCAGGCAGCATTGCATCACACACTGTACTTGTAAACAAGGCTATCTTGTATTTCCTGTTGCTTTGCACGCCACCCTCTTGGCAGCCACAGACTAGCCTGGCTGCAGGGACACAGCTGAGGTGGAGAAGTGGTGGAGAAGGGGGAGGGCAGGCAGCTGGCCAGCAGAGGGGAGGTGGCTCAGACACCACCCTGACTTATAGGCACCTCCAAAAAACCATAAACTTCAACCCAAAACTGTTCCTCCCAAAACAAAAAAGGGCCAGATACTACATTCTGTCTATCAAAAATGTTTCAGAATGAGTGGATCTGTTAGAACACCCCCTCAGTGGTGCACTAAACTAATGCTGTAAAGGAATTACAAGTGCATATATAAATAATCTTACTTTGTTTCTCTGTTTTTAATAAGCGTGAATGAAAGAACAGTTTCTGAGCATCTCTAAACGAAGAGAACTTAGAAACATGGTATTGTCTGGATAAGAAAGACTGACATATAGACTGATAGAAACCTGAGTTATCCTGAGTTAAATTGCCTTAACCTATCCCAGCTGCCTTAAGCTATCCCTTTAAGAAAATGGCGTTTCAAATGTACCCAATTTTCCACTCACCCCAGGTATAGTCAATTAGCCAAGACATGTTTGGAACGCAGCTTTAGTAAACTTAGCACCAAAGAGTACTGGAATGTCAATGCTTTCACCAAATCTTTTCCATAAATATATCGCAAATGTTCTATCAACCCTTTCATACCACATCCAGCTTTATTAAACTAGTGCTGACTTGTCGATGTGGTTTAGGACGCAAAGTCTGATTTACTGTGAGCTATAAAAATAAAAAACTACACTATGTAGCTCAGATATTTTAGATAACAGGACCTGTATTCACAAACTACTTCAGTGGAGTAGGAGTGCTATTCTAGAATCATTTTGTGTGACAATAGCTGTCATAAATACAGCAGAATCTGGCCTAAGATCAGTCCTTCTGACCACTGCTTTGTGGGTACTAAACCTGGTGGGGTCTGAAATGGATGCCTATAGTAGTGAAGGTTCATTTTTATAGCTCACAGTAAGTCACTCTGTGTCCTTAACCACATCCACAAGTCTGTGCTGCTTTAATTAATCCTGGATGCGGGCTGAGAGAAGTTTTGGTGAAGTGTTTTTATGGAAACAATTTGGGTGACTATTGGCTTCTACATTAGCCTCTAGTGCTAAGCTGAAGAAACATATCTTAGGTGATTGCCTACACCTGGGTTAAGTGGAAAATTGTATATATATATTTTCTGATTAATAAAACAAAATAGTATGTATATCACAAAGTTGCAATATGAACAAAATAAACTTAAGAGTGATTTTAGCTTGGTAATATTTAGGTAGGTGATGTCTGTGTATGTATGTATGTTTGTGTGTGTGTGTGTGTCTGTGTGTCTGTGTGTCTATGTCCATTACTCTAGTTCCATCAAAGAAAAGTAGCATCCAAAATTACAACTGGATATCTCTAAATGACTGCACCGCTGATGCCCCTACAAAGTCCCAACAAATCTCTCAATCCTTCCAGCCATCCCTCCTTTTTTCCCTCCATCCCTTCTTCCTCTGGGTCTGGGGATGAACAGTCTGTAATTGTGGAGAGGCCACAGCACACAGCAGAGGATATAAATACCCGTTTCTCCTGCTCCTGTCAAAATAAAGGTCCTTATGAAAAAAGAAACAAGAGTTCTTTTTTGTGGTCCTGGCTTTCCAGTGCAAGGGTCTATTTCAGGTTATTCTCAGTGCCACGCACCTACAACATCCTGAAAGCCGATTCTCTAAATATGACACAGTAGTTTAAGACATGCTCAAACACGCAAATGTACCAGCCTGTTTAGCGCTTAAAAATTAATAGAAGTGTAAAGCTGAAATGCCACATGTTATCAACGAGTTTGGGTGGTCTTTTTTTACAAAATATATATTTCACAATATTTAATACAGATTTATAAAACTACACTTTCCCTTAAAAAGCCATACAAGATTTTTACAACACCTTCGAAGACTCACTAAGACACCACTAGCAAATGGTAACACAGGTTTATTCTTAACTGGTCTGAATACTGATTGTTTTCAGAATTCATTGTTAGTGGATTTTGTGTCATGTACCTAATACAAAGGATGAAATGAATGTGAAAAATAAAGACAGGCTATAATCAGTCACAAAGATGAGTGTTTTGGATTAAACCTACGATGTGAACACAAAATACATAAATATAGAGCGTATGTGAGACAGAGAATGGTTACTGATCATTAGAAATATTTACAATTCAAGATTAAAGTTTACAAATGCTATAATTAAAATGCATGTACATATACTACAGTACAGGAACAGTTGCGCTCCTTTATTTCCATATCATCTACATGGACTACATAGGTTTAACTTCTGTCTATCTATCCTTTCAAGACTTTTAGGCTGCCAAAAGATCATGTTATGTACGTCACAGCTCTAAAGCCTTGTTTGGAGTGTTATTTACATATTGAATGGTGCACTGCACTGCAGGTTTTACAGGGCTCAGGTTGACCACTATATATTGCTTAGTTACACATAATTATCTTATTTGGTAGGCATTGAAAGTGTGAGTATGGCAATATTTGCTTGTATGGGAGGGTGGTGCCTTTTGGTTGTGACATTCTAAAAACCTGGAGAGGGCCACACTCTTGTGTTTTGCCTTCAGGTGCACAATGGCATGCACCAGCTCTGGTTGTGTATACAATTTGATTTGCAGAGAGAAAACTCATTCTGTTCATTTCGCCAAAACAAATTGAAGGTCAGTAGTACAGACAAAAAATTTGTTAATACACAATGTCACTCAAATGTACATTTAGTTAATTGGGTAACTATGTTATCAATTAAATAATTAAGTAGTGACATTTAATTAGAATAACAAAACAGCAATAACTTGGTCTGGGTTTTTTGATAAACGCAGATTTTCTCTACTATATGTGAACAAAACCAAATCATATCTTCAGTGGGAGTCCAAATGAAAGAATAATAGCTATTACAAAAAGATCTTGCAATTCAACAAGTCCATCAGTTTTCAGCACATGGACACATCAGTCACAGAGCACAACGGAAAAGTTCTTGTTTTATGGTCCATTTCGTTTTGCTGAGAGCCGTTAGGTGATGATAAGAACCACACACAACACACACCTGTTGATATGGTCTTTCCTTTGATGCATGCTTTTGCCGTTTGGAATGTCACCCCGCCTGTGGTTTCACTACAGCCCACACACCTGTCTTGTGTCTAATGTATCTGTCTCAGTTCTGAACACAGACACGTAGGCCTACACACAGACACACACACACATATGGACATACACACATGGTCATACAAAGACAAAGCCTACCTGGGTTACTGACTGCCATCACACTATCGTGCAGCTGACTAGTGTCTAGATAATACTGTTTAGAAATGTAATTGTTCCAACCCCCCCAAACACACCAGTATGACTGTCGTATACATAAATGTCCTTCATGTAGCCACAGTAATAAACAAGTTTATTGAGTCTCTTGTTCCACTGAGGGATAACAATTATACCACACATCAACAAGGGCACACAATGTACATGCCGAATTCCCTTGAACTATTATTCAAACTACGGAATCATTTGTATTGTGTTTATGTACAATAATAACTTATACAATGTATAAGATTATATGAAAAAAAGTATCATTTTAAATGTTTTGTTCAGTATTTCATGTACTAAGGGAACAACAATTTATTGAATAATAAAAATGTACTGCAATTATTTATTTACAACACATATATTCTCAACCTATCTAGATCAAGATTTAATCACCATTTTTAAAATACAAGCAAAGTCCTTATAGAAACGTCTGTCCCCTTAGTGGATATTTTGGCAACACACCCAGGCAGAAAATAGGATCCTATTTCTTTAAACGGGGAGATACTGGGTTGATGTAGACTCCTAAAACTACATCAATAATGATTAACTAAAAATAATTCTTCCTATGTTTCTGTTTTGCTTCAGTACAAAATGTTTAAGTGAGATGACCTAAATGTAAATTGAATAAGATACAACTGTAAAAGTTTTGTTTTGGGGGCATCAGTAGCAATCAAAAATAAAAAACACATCACAATATATCATCACAAGGGAGGTACAGCAGTGCAGTGGGTATTGTTGTCACTTCGCAGCAAGAAACACTTGGGTTTGATTCTTGGCCAGATGGCAAAGGGTCCTTTCTGTGTGGAATTTGCCTGTTCTCCCAGTGTCCACCTGGTACTGTTTTCCTCCCACAGTCCAAAGACATGTATGTCAGGTGAATTGGAGATACTAAATTTCCCCTAGGTGTGAATGTAAAGTGTAGGTATAAGTAAAATGTCATACGTGAACACACTACAGCACACAGCGTGAATGGAACGAAATTCTTTCTCTGCATTTGACCCATTCACCAAGTGAAGCAGCAGGCAGCCAGGAACACAGGGGAGCAGTGTGTAGGGATGGTACCTTGCTCAAGGGTACCTCAGTGGTGCCACTTGCAGTCCTGGGATTTGAACCCATGGCCTTCAGATTGCAGGGGCAACTCTCCCACCACTAGGCCACCAGCCGCCCACATACAAAATGATAATTGTGATAGTATTGTATTGTGGGGTCTCCAGGCATTCTCACCCCTAGTGTACAGTATATGCATGTAAGATAAGCACAAATGGCACAAAATAGAGACAAAATCTAAATCCAAGCACATACACAAATCTGTGTATGCACAAACATACAGTAGTTCAGCAGATCCTGGCCCAAATCCCTGTCTAGTCAGCCGAAGAGTGGGAAAAGGATTGGGATGGGAGACTAAAAGGCAGGAGGAGGTGGAGAAGGAGAAGAGGAGGGTTATGTGTGGAATGCTTCAAACTCGGGGCTGGTGTTGCGACTCGTCCCAGACTCTGTGCCGTCACCACTGGGGTCTGTGGCCAGACCTCCCTGTGCCAGACCCACTGGCTCCAGAGCCCGCCCAGGCCAGTTTAGCTGCAGCGCAGGACCCATAATTACACCACACTACATCCCCTCCCCCTTTGCTTACTGTTAAGACTGTAGCAGGGGCTTGAATAGGATGACTGCAACCATTCAGCAGCAAAAAGAGTTTTTTACATTTTAAGTTAAACATTTTGGAAGTAATAGGAAGAAAATGTCCAGAGCAGTTTATTGTTGAACTATGTACATTGAGTTTTAATGTCCATTTTCATTTTGGTTGAAATTGTGTAAAAAAAAAAGGCTAAACATAGTCTATTTATGCTGCTGGAAGTCACCAGTTAAAGCCTAAAATACTCATTCAAAAGTCTGTCAGATAGAATTTGCTGGGATTTTTTCTGACTCAGTATACATCATGTGTTGGTTTCCCAGACAGGGATTAAGCCTAGTCTTGGACTACCCTGTCCTTTTCAGTGGAAAATCTCTATTCACAGCACTATGTTATCCAGGAGTAGGCTTTATCTCTCTCTGGGAAACCGACCCCACATGTAACAATCTTAGGCTTGGGCTTCATGAGCTGAATACTCATGTCACGGAGCCACAGCTCACAGTGCTAGTGTGAATATCAGTATAGTGACAGTGTAGTGGCTAACATGATCACCCAGCACACATCACCCTTACAAAATGTAAGGTTTAAGTCGCTATCCTTGTCATGCCACTTATGTCCTTGTTTTAGACTACTAATGCTTTTTCATCTACCATTTAAGTCACTTGCTGAATATGAAAGGCAACTTGAATAGGAAACTCCAGTTGCTCTAATGAATTACTTTGAGAAGCACATTAACAAAAACGTTCTATGGCAATTTACTTGCAATTGCACATTTCCGTCACATCGCATAGAGCTTCTTTAACGAAGTAGGAAAATAATCTGTTCTTGAAATATCTGCAAGTCTAATAGCATTTTCAATTTCTATGATTCATTTTCTGTGTATTCTTTTATTTCTTTTATTTCTTCCTTATTTCTTCTTTGTGTATGATAATGTGCTATATAAATAAACATGACTTGACTTGATAACACAAAAATTAATCATTGCTAAGATTGAAAATCCCATAGACCACCGTTATTTCAGTGGTTGTAATATCTAGTCTAAACAGATGAAAAAATGTATTCCTATCGCTTTTTTGGAACCGATCTCCTACACAGGTTACCTTACCTATTAGGTAGGAGAGTGACAACAAATATGACATGTTCTCACAGTCTGAAACTCAAACTAATTTTGGAACTCTCATGTTTGAAACTCAAACTTTATGTAACATTCTCAAAAGAACATAAATAAAATACTAATCTTGAAAAAGGGATAATTGTCTGCATCAATACTATTTGATTCTAAAGAATTTTGGCTCCTCATGTCGAAAGTTTAGGCTCACTCACCCTCTTTCACGACTGGCTCTTTCTGTTCCTCTGACTCCTCTCTCCCAGGGTCACACATCTTGCACTTTATGTATAGTTTATGTACAGTCTTTATTCATGTATAGTAGTTTAGTGTAACGCCCTGTAGATTTTGTAATTTTGTATTTATTGTGACAATAAGAGTATTGGGTATACTACCGCAACTTGAATTTTCTTTGGGATCTAAAAAGTATCTATCTGTCTGTCTGTCTTTCTCCCTAAATGGATAACCTGAGGAGACTTATGAACCCGACTAGCAATCACAGAGATCAAAGGACTAAATTGCGTATTTCAGACAGTCAAAATAGAGCTACTTTCTTTTTAATGAATGGGTGCCTCATTGCTTTTTAGTGAAAGAGATAGCAGGTAAACCCCACGTTCACTAAGAGCCATAACTGAAGTTGAATAAGCAGTGGAGTATCTGATGATACTGAGACTTCAAAGTACTAACGCATAAGCATGGAAAGGTCTCTCATTGAAAGCTCAAGGTGTCTTTTGTGGTTCAGCTTGTGTCTTGGGACAGAAGATCTGATGAAGAATAAGCTAACTAAATAAATTTCAGAACTCAAAATGTGTAAAAGAAACTAAAACAATGTTATTTGGCATTTGCAAGTTTACTTGCTGCCCAAATTAGTAACTATGCCAATCAGGAAGTTTTGTGATGACGGGTTTACAGCAGAAGACAGAATATATGAGACATCGTTAAGTAAGCTGAAAGGGTTACATGGTGAAGAACAGCCAGGCGTGCTCTCCTGTTGCTGTCTCCACAGCTTAATGAAGGCCCAGGCTGTTTATCTGGGGTCAGTGGGTAGAGCCAGAGGCTTCATAAATCTGACAGAGCCTTCTCGAGGAATACCTCATCCTCTGAAAGAGAAACAGGAAAATTATACACTGGACGGACTGCTTTTCCTCTTTTTCCTTTTTTACTACTGCTGTAATTTTCTCTTAAGCAAATCTTCCTAAAATAACCTTAACCTAATAATTCCAATCCAAATACATGCAGGAGTTCCTGGAGGTCCTCCTGGGTGGTTTTCCCCTGTTTCATTTGCACTCTTGCGTTTGCTGACTTATCATAGATCCCTGTGAGAACACACCGACAGGAGAGGTGGCAGTTACTGGATGGTACAGGCACTTGAAGTTACATAGCATAACATTTAAAGAGGGACCTTTAACATACTAATCATGCCAGGTTTGTTGCTTGTGAATAATCTATATGTCGATTTATTAAAAGTATTCTTTTAATCAAATGTGTTTTCAATGGCAGAATTCGAACTGTTGTTGTAAATTGCATTTTAAAAATTGACCACTCTGTTGTTGACTGTGTTTCTTGGAATGTTACTCAGTGCAATCTTTCTCACCGGCTCCTGATATTTGCATATTGTTTGCTTACACTTGTTTGTTGTCCTTCCCCTGGCTAACCAGTGCAATCTTCTGTCTAATCTTTGATTAATTACTTTGCCTCGTTGTCGACTATAAGAGCAACGTGCTTCAAAGTGTGTTTCTAAGGTGGGTTCGTAAGATGAGTTCTGGGGTAAATTCTTCCACATTCAGTAGTTAAATATTATCATATTAAGTTAGAACGCGAGCAGCATGTATCCACGCCAGCAGCACAACAAATGGTAATTTATCATCATACGACCAAACGGCTTATTGTATGGAGGTTCCTACAGTTTGTGTTGATGCTCAGGGTGTCAAGATATCATGCTGAGCTTTGGTAGCGTTCCTGTCACACAGAATCAAAATTAATGTCATTTAAAAATGTCATAATATTAACCGCAACTGGGGTTAATTAATGGCATCAGACATTATTGTCCATAAAGACCAAGAAGGCCCAGATTTCTTTTTTTTTAGGTCTTAGAAACAAACAGAAAAAACACAAGATCTTTAAACCCTAGACAAGTTTCAGGACAGTTTTTGCTGTGGGTGGGGAAAGCCCGCAGAGGGAGGGGATCCAGACAGCGGCAGAGCGGCTGTGCGCTGAGTGACACAGCCGCTCTGCAGCAAAACGGCGAATGCATAGGAGAGTAAACAGTTGTTTTAGACTGTTTTAGACTGTTTTTATTTGTTGAAATCAGATTTTACTATTAAGCTCTGAGTTCAAAGGGTTAAATATAGTGACAAATCACCAAAATGATATCATTGTCTGTCTCCAACCACTGTGAGTGTGTTTGCATATATGCTCCCCTTCTCAGCTTTGATCTCCAGTTTCTGCTCTGTCTGGCTCATGCTCCCCTGTTATGAGGATAACATAGCGGATGTTTTCTGCTGAGACTCAGCCTCACTCAACGGGAGTACACTTTATGCACCTCCTGCAGGATCCTGGAAAGGCTTGATCTGTATGAACTCTGTATCTGACCCATATAGGGTTTAACCTTCCTGAACTGTGTGCTAACTGTTTATAGCACGAGTCAGAGCCCTATTGGTATCGCTCCTGTTTTCCTTGTGTTTCCTGCCTACACACCCATTTGCAAAATGCCAACATCAGTTAGCTAGTGAATTTACATTTGAATAAAACGTCACTTTAGCTGACTGGTTGCCCCACATCCTTAGAATCATAATTGTACAAGGACCTGAGAGGAATAGTTGATTATGTTCCGGAATTATTTATGCTCAGAAGTTTGCCACATTTTATTTATTTATTTATTTTTTCCATAATACATTATATTGAATGGCAAACAACAATCATGCTTTACATTCAGCAGAAATGAATCATATTATCATACAGTACAGAATGAAATGTTGTATTAAATTCTTTTTACTTTAATTTGGTTTGGGATTCACAACCAGTGTGACTAATGGATTTACTTAAAAACCCTTAAGGAAGCCCTTTTTGAGGGTGCAGTTTCACTATTCTACTACTTGTGGCTATGTTCCAACCAGCTAGCCTTGAGTTCTCGGCAATATAAAATTACCTGCTTTCATATACTTGTGTGGGATCAGCTGGAGGTGTGTCTGTCATTTTTTTCTTTCAAGTCATCCAGAAGGGTGTGTTTTAAAAAAAGGGAAGGAACTAACCGTAAGCAAAGGCCTTGGATCTCTTCCATCAAGTCAGGCGAATTAACTCTGACAGCATGACTTCAAATTCATTCTCTTTAATACCCATTTAAAGGAAGCAAAATATACATTCCTACCTGCTACAACAGCTTCATTAAGGCGCATACTCACTGGGCAATCACATAGGACACCACGATATTCAACTCATCCGGTGCCTTGACAGTCCAATCAGCATTCTTATGTTTTGTACACTTGCAGACTATCTAATATATTTCAGTAAAACACTAGTGCAGCTAGTGCATCTCTAGTGTATATAACTGTAGTTGGAAATTACTTTCAGTTGGTTTGATTGATGGCCATTAGGTAAATAATATATACTGGACTTGTTTTTATTTCAGTATGTAGAATGGTATTAATTGTACTGAGTACTGGTGCACTGGTAGATTTCAGCCAGTCATTCTCCTTCCTAGAATGTACCACAAGCATATGGAATGCATGAGAGCCAATTGAAAAGTGTACTAGAAAGCAACAATAACTAAATCATTTTGAACAAGAGGTCCAGTCAGGTTTGCACATTGCCATTTTCCAGTCCTAATTGAAATGAGTAATTGAATTGAATTAGCAGACTTTCCAAATGAAATAAAAATGCTGAAACCTGTTCTGTCTGAATCACACAATGAAAAAAAACCCGTTTTGTTTATGTTTAAATAGCAGACATCTCAAGTTCCACTTCTAATATTACCAAGAAAAAACAATGAGTGGCACATTTGGCTGATAAAGTCAGTTCAAAGAGATCAAATCTTAGACTCCATCAAAGACTGTACAAGGGTAGCTTTGAGCTGTAGCAGCAAAACCACAAAAAAAAAACAAATGATGTCTATTGAAACAGAAATGCCTATGATCTCATTTGACCCAAAGTTTCCGACGCTACAGTCTCCTCGGCTGTTTTGAATATACTCTATCAATGCAATTCCCACATTTCTCCATGATCTCCCCCTATACACATCTATCAGCAGTAGCGACTAACGACTGTTTATTTAGGCATGGAAAGGAAAACACCAGCCGCCAAATCTCAACAAAGGTATGTAGGCAAAAAACATGACATGAAGACACATTCGCTTTTAGGAAAAACATCCTCAAAATATAACAGTGACTAAAAATACCAAATGATAACAGATGAAGGCTACTTTTAGGCCACTAACTACAAGGCAGTATGAACGTGGCTAACGCAAACATGTCCAGAAAATCACACAAGAATACATCATAGCCAGGAATAGGACACTGTTAACAGGAAACAAATTCAAAAATCAGAAAATAAAAGGATTTTTTCACAGTACAGAAATGAAAACTAGGGCAAATCACTTTCAAGGTGAGAACAGAGTGATTTAATGTCATTGTTACTGAAAATTTGTGTAATGGAAATAGCCGATGCTGCATCGAACTTAAACTTGTACGCAAAGTATACATACAAGTAACACAAAAAGTTGATAGCCTGTGTAGACTTACACCCAGACATATTTATTTAGCCTGATGAAGAGGCATTTCCTATGGAAATAATTAAGCTAGCTGACATGGAAAAGGAAAGACAATTTCATTAACACCTTTCGGTACTGCGTTTAAACAACTGAGAGTCAACTTTGAGTATTTGCTGTAATATTACTACATCAGTCCTTCTAACTAATTCAATAGCTAATGAAAGCAGACAACAGTAGACTTATACATGCTTTATTTGAAGAAAAAAAAACTGCCTCTGTTATTCAAAGGTGTAGGGAAATTATTTTGGCCACTGTAGGTCAAATAAGTAGATACGTTTCAACTCCATATTAAAGACTATATATTTTAATGCAACGTCATTAAAGCCCCTGTTGGTGTAATGGTCAGGTGTCCCAATACTTTTGTCTAAATAGTGTACTTTTGAATAGTGTCAACTTTATACATCATCTACTTTTAAAATTCTTTCTAGGTGATAAGCTAACCCTGCAAGAATCGTCCTTCAGCATTGGAAACTCTTTCTGTTATGCTAGTCACATGTTTTGTTCCAACCGTTCTAAAACATTGCACTTTCTCTTATGAACAAACTAAACAGACACATATTTAATTGTAATCTGTGAAATCAGTGGAAATGAACTAGTGTGAAATAGTAATATTACCTGTGTTATCCCCACTGTAAAATGCCAAAGCTTTGATTGTAATTTGTTCCTGTTCATTTACATCATGTGTGTTTTTTTCCATGTAGCATTTATAATCCCTGATCATTTCAATCTACACTACAATGACAGTGAAAAAAATACAACTCGTGCACATCCACCAACATATAAAAGAATCTGAGTACACAGACAGAGCAGATCACAAAATTGCACATGTGGTCTTATATGTATGGTTCATGCGCACACGCAACCACACACATGCACACCCACACACCCACACACACACACACACACACACTCGTGGGTGGCATTGGAGAAGCAGAAGGCTCTGAAAATAGATCAGGAGCAACCCTTCTATTTCTCCAACCCATATTTCCTTTTCTGAGGTCAATGTAGGGAATGGAAGTGCTGTGCTGCAAGCCTCCAGTCGCCACGGCAGACCACAGCGGCTTCTCTCACAACACTTCAAGGAGCCGGCTGCAGTGACCAGATGGCCCACCTCGCTAGAGTGTCCTCCATCAAACATGGCTCCAATCCCACAGACTGTAAACTGCACTGCAACAGCTAATACAGACCTTCTCCTTACACATAGGATAACACTATGCTTATAAGAGGACATTTTAAAAGATATGTTTTCCACAACACTTTTACTTGTGGGTCCAAAAGTGCCATACTTACATATTTCTAAAGAAAATTACAGATTCTACTGTAGTCTAAAGTAAGTGAGATTGACATTTACAGAATTAACTTACATGTCACATGAAGCTTCTTCAAGCCACATTAAATAATACTTTCAGTTTATAAAAAAAACAAAACAAACAGGCACAACACATTTGCTGTAAGCAACTTCAAGGCTTTTTTGTTAGTTTTAAGTCTGCACTCTTCTATTTTGTTATTGACATTTTTCAAGATATTTCTGAGAGCTTTCCATTTCCTTTTCCTGTGGTTTTCGCCAGTAAGAACATCCAAGCCCAAATGTAGATGCTGTGCTGCGAGCCAAGGAGTCTAGTGTGTAGGACAGACAAAGGCACAGAGAGACAAATCCAGCCTTTTTCATTCACATTTATTTATATTTCTGCATGGTTTTGTGCTTTTTTTGCCCCAGACCTACAGAACCCAGGGAGTGTCTTCCCACAGGGGACATGGACAAGATCAGATTAGAAGGGTTTTATTAGTGATGGCATCGTAATGTGAGTGTGTCACACTGATGTCATTTCCATGTGCATAAACATTCTTGCAAAAATAAAATAAGACAATAATAGGTAAAAAATAATGTTGTTATTCTGTAAATGTGAAATGGGGTCTACTGCCTATTATTTTAAATGAAAAAATTAAAACAATGTTTCTAGTAGGCTTTGCATTTTAAACACCGATTTAAAAAAAGCTACATAATATCTTAGCATATGATATCGTCAACATTAATGCATGGATCACTGTCACCCACGTAAAGTACTCCCACTGTAATGACCGCACTGTCAGCTATGCGTATGGAATCAATTTAACAGTGCTTCCCTCTCTTCCTGTGTGCATTGGTCCAATTTGTGCACATCAGGCCCTGCCTCCAATTAAACAAAACAGCCAACTCCTCCATATCGCGGTGGGTGGAGTGTGGGGGAGGTTGGGGGGGGTGTTGGATTGTGGGAATGGCAAAGATTAAATACCGAAAACTGACAAACCACAAAAAGCCTGAAGCAAGAAAAAAATATTCTGCCTGAAAAACATATGTAGCCTATAGGGCGACAGGCCGAGTGCAATGGAAATCCATGGGACTGTTTTTTTTAACAATAAAAGGCAGTGCCAAGTTATATCTTGTGTGTTTAGCCATCCTTTTTAGTAAACTGTTTAGGAGTAAGATCTTATAGAGGGTAAACAGAAGAATAATGATAATTCCTTGACTAAACTGCAGACTGGGGCAACAACAATTTATCAGAACTGTACATGTTTTTTATTAGTTGGGCACGTGGGTCCACGTGTATGTTATTTGGCCATATGTGCTTATTCGAAATTGTGCTACAGTAGAACCAATTTTGGTTGTCTAAATAATTTAATAGATTAATTTTTTTAAGACAGTGGTTCTCAATTATGGTCCTAACCTTACACATTTTAGTGCTTTCCTGTTGTAACACACATCTCAACTCAGGAAGGGCTTGTTAATGAGCTGATTCATGGGTCAGGTGTGTTTGAGCAAAAAACAACCCAAAATGCAGGATGTGGGGCCTGTTTGGTGCAAATATATTGATAGTTAAACATGATTTCACAAAGTAAAAAATGTTGTAGAGTTCTTATTTCATTTATGCCACAAGCTGCTTTTGTGGCAAAGATGTGAAAACACACAGACTTGACACTGTATTTGCCTATTATTGTTACTTTTTTGTAGTTTTTCTACTGTCAGGAAACTGTACAAAAACAAACCTGCACACACACAAAATGAAGCAGGTTCTTAAGCTCAAGTGAAGCTCTTGCCTTGGGGTAGTCAGAATCTTTCGTAGGGGCCCTCACATGCACACACACATACGCACACGGCTCATTCTTTGGCCTGCTCTCACATGCAGCAGGGAGTGTTGGCTAGCCCCTCTCTAGTCGCGGTGGCTGCCAAGCCCAAGCCCAGTGCTCAGAGGCCAGTGCTTGGCCGCATGGAGCCTCAGCTCTCTCCCTCGACCTTGTTACTAAATACACTGCGGCTTCAAGGAACAGCACTCTCAGCAGCTGGCAGGGGTGCTGTGGAAAATTTAGACACAACAAGAGAAAAGTGAGCCAGGGAGGTGCGGTGGTGGTGGTGTGGATGGAACGCAGTTCATATACTCATTCACATTTGCGGCAGCTTGCTTAGTTCTTAATGGGTTTAACACATTGATGGGCAACAACCACAAAATCTAACATGGGCTTCATATTTCAAAGCAGGAGCAAATGCTAACGTATAGGGACAATTAGTTCAATTGTATAGCTGGTCAAATCTGGTAAAATTCATAATTTCTCATGACTGTTTGATCCATTTGAAATGTTAGCGAAACAAACGGGGAACCAATAGAATTGTGAGCATTCCCTGACATAATACATTAGATAACACAGACACGGTTATTAGAGCACTTCTAAGTCGTGTAATTATCCCATCGAATAACACACTGCTGACCTGACAAAGAATGTGTGTGAGTGGCACAAGCAGATTCCAAATGCTCTGACATTTCACCTGATTCTTTGCTTCATAATAACAGGGTGTCCCACTAATGATGTGCCTAATGTGTTTATTTACCCTGTAATCACTCTCCTTTCACTTGATAGTAATGACAGAGCACTTAGATATTACTACGGCATCACACCGAATCACTCCTCGGTCATTGAGAGATTCTGTCAAAAGTACAGTACTAACTAGAACCTGTCAATATAGAAGGTAAGTTTTATATGCATCAAATTCCATATAAAGTTATGCAATTAACCACATAAATGCTATAGCTAAACACAATAAAAAGCTCTAAACGTGTTAAACTTCAAGCTTATTCTTCAGTTACTAACACTAAACAATATTAGTCAGAAGCCATTTCAGTAAGATTTGCTGGCTTCTTGTGTTTTTAAAAAAACCTTTCATATATTTTTAAAGCCATTAGCAGACTAGCACCTTACCATATACCAGATTGACTAACAGAATATGCTCTCTGTAATGTTTACAATCAGCAAAATATCTGATTTCCCTGTTTCAAACCTTAACTTCCTCATCAACGGTCTTCAGTTTATCCTCGGTTTATCCAGTTCTTTGTTTATCCATTTGTACAATTTTATTGATGTCATAGAAGTATTATTACTTTTATCACAACAATAATCTATAATTAAATGTTATTACAAACTTAGAATTTTCATTAAATTTGTATGTTTACAGTTTGTAAAGAGTAACTGTGTCGACTTGTATGTGAAATTCTCGTGTGGTGTGCCTCCAATCCACTCCATGAGGTCACTTCATTGCTAAAACTCAATGACGTGTTCCTCCAGGCACACACTAATTACAGGTGCAGACAACAGAGTCTGGGATTCTGTGGTCAGTCACACAATGATCAAGCGAGATAAGGAGTTACGCTGCTCCTTTGCTTTCCAAACAAGATATGCAGAAACCAAACTTAACCAGTCCATGACACACTCAGATCAAAAGCCTTCAGCCTCCCCTTTGGCAGCTCCACAAAATGTTAAGGCGATGGCAATCAAAATCTCATTAACTGTGCTTTGGATGCTATCCAGCAGAAAGTCCTTAATCATTTGCTGTCAAATCAGGCTGAGCTTACAACTACAGCTAATCAAACAGGTACTTTTGCAGCTCGCAGAGTATGATACACTTCGCAGAACTGCATGCCCAAGAGCAGTAAGTTGAGAACTGATGTGTGCTTAAAGTTTCTTAATATAAAGAATGACAATTTTCCCTTACCCCAAATTTAATTAATCCACCAACATGTTTGTTGTCCAAAGTTTGATGCATTTGTTTGGTTCATTCGCACTTGAGCTAAGTGGCTAATGTAATGAACATCCAAGGAAAGATTATAGCTATAAGGTCATATTATCACATTAGCTTTAAATCATATCGTACTGTTAAGTAATCTCACAGAGACTCACTTATGAGATCTCTGATACTGGGTGATGTACTGTGATCTGTGAAAATAGGATTAAGGTCAGGTGTGATCTTGTAGTGAAAATGTTTGTGGAAAACCAGGTGACAAATTCCAGGGATGCCGTCTGGGATGCAGGCTCAGGCAGACTTTTCTTGTGACGTTTTGCACGTGGTAGTGACATAAATAAAATGGGACTTCCAAAGTAGTAATAATAATAAGAAGAAGAAGAAGAATGTCTTTTAAAGTAAGTAATACACAATTCAGGGCAGCTGGATGGCCTAGTGGTTAGGGCGTTGGCCCTGTAATCAGAGGATTGGGGTTCAAATCCCAACTGCTAGTG
>JBBJLS010000109.1:26252491-26262790 GCA_037577275.1 Bryconaethiops microstoma
GAATGAATGGGCACAAATTCTCACAGAAAGTCCAAAATCTTGTGGAAAGCCTTCCAAGAAGAGTGGAAGCTGTTATAACTGCAGAGGAAGACCAACTCCATATTCAAGTTTATGTATTTGAATACAATGTCATTAAAGTCCCTGCTGGTGTAATGGCCGGGTGTCCATAGGCACAAATGTCTATATATATATTTTTTTTATTGTTTGTATGGTGTGCTTTTTTATATTATACTGTTGTATAGCTTTTATTCTATTGTTTTTGCTGCTCTTTGTACTGCCCACTTTCTGCTGTAGCAATGCAAATTTCCCACTTGTGGCACTAATAAAAGTTTATCTTATCTCTTATCTTATTACAAGCTATAAGTGAATTCTTACATACTGAAAAATTACAATACTATTCTTATTATAAGCTAAAGTTCTATTAGGACCTTTTAGTTTTTTCTGTCACATTTTAATTCTCTAGTTTTCTTCTTTTTCACTTGTTTAAACAATTTCTTGATATCACAAAAAAAAAAAAAAATCATGCAAAAATATCTTGTCATAACTACCAATAAGACAATCACAGAGCTTTCCCAAGCACTCTTGGTTTTCCAGTTTTGAAATGTCTTCAGATCTGTAAGATATAACTCTATTATAGCTAAATGTCACATTCCTCACCATTTCACACTATGAAATAATAGCTCATCATCTACCTCTAACTGAACCATTAGTTATTTTTATAAATCATACAGTGAAAACTGCCTGCCCCTAATGAAACACTTAAATATTCAAAAATGTCAAATCTGGGCAATGCCTACCATGCAGCCTGCACTGAGGAGAGTGAAGGCTATGGTGGATGGTGGTTAGTCTTTTTCTAAGTGCTAAGATTGTTAAATTCATTAAATTTCTGGGAATCTAACAGACGGCATAAATTGTGAAAGAACTCACACGGTTTAAACAAAGAAATTGGTGCATTGCTAATCACACCTAAGAGAATACAGAAATACTAACTACAACTACAACTGAAGGACATAGATTAACTCGCTTGGTTCAGTGAGTAGGTTTTCAAAGAATGTTTCAAGATTACAAAGAGATGTCCAACATGTTAATTAGAAGAGCCCAGGCTCTTTTTCTCTTAACCATGGGGGACGATACCTTGCTCAAGTGTGCCTCAGTGATGGCCCCGGCACTGCTATTGTCATTACTGAGGTTCCCGTGAGCAAGGTATTGTTCCCCAAACACTGCTCCCCGGGTGCCCCTCATTGGTGGCAGCCCCTTGTTTCACTTGGTGAATGGGTTAAATGCAGAGAAAGAATTTCACATTGTTCACACTGTGCGCTTTGCTGTGGTGTGTTCATGCGTGACTATAAGGGGCCCCTTTACTTTACTTTATTTCCTCTAACCATTATTGCTCTGAACTTTAAGCAGGTGGGCAGGGAAAGGAGCTTCAGTGGCAGCTCATGAAACTGAATTACTTGCTCCTTCAGTCATCCTGTCCTAGAGCAGTGGGATCACTGAAGCTCATGTTGAAAAAGAGGGATTTATTTTGCTTTTTGAACTTTGGAGTTTGCTGGCACGTCCTGAGGCTCTGCTCACAGCCTCACGGTTCCTAACCGAAGTGTGTGTGATCCGGTGTCCCTGGAGGTCCACTTTCTGATAAGGAATGCAAAGGCTTTCCTGAGGCACATCACTTTGCTATGCACCAGTCGATTATGAGATTAAGGTTCTTTGGTTCACACTTGGAGTGCTGATCAAGTCTTACCTACATGACTTTGCACTTCCTACTTTTCCTTCACCTTTTACTTTTGTGTGAACCCTCTCTGCCTGTTGAGTGATACTTAATTTTAAACACACAACTGACTACATGGTTTAAAAGTATTGGGACACCTGTTTTCCAGGGTTTGGGCTAGGCCTCTTCCTTCCAGGGAAGGGCAATCTTAATGCTTCAGCAAACCAAGACATTTTGGACAACTTTCAGGACAGTTTAGGGAAGAACCTTTTCTCCTCCAGCATGACTGAGCCCCAGTGCACAAAGCAAGGTCCATAAAGACGTGGTTGGATGAGTTCGATATGGAAGAACTTGACTTGCCCACACAGAACCCTGACCTCAACCCCATCCAACACCTTTGGGATGAACTGAAACCGAGATTGTGAGCCAGGCCTTCTCATTCAACATCAGTGTCTGAACTCGGCAGCTCGGCATTGCCGTTGGCCCTGTAATCAGAGGATTGGGGTTCAAATCCCAACTGCTAGTGTCACAGCTGAGGTACCCTTGAGCAAGGTACCGTCCCCACACACTGCTCCCCGGGCGGCCTCACTGATGGCAGCCTGCTGCTTCACTTGGTGAATGCAGAGAAATAATTTCCTCCGGGATAAATACAGTACCAAAAAAAAAAATACATGTTATAGAATGTCCAAAGTCGGTTAGACAGGAGATCAGATATTTCAACTGGGCCTAAATACGGATACTAAAATAAACACATTAGGGTGGGAACAAACTGACTTGTAAAACTCAAATTAAGGTGTGCTGTATATTGTCCAGTGGCCAATATACCTCTCATAGAACACAGATTCTAGTAATCATGGATGAAAAGTACAGTGTATGCTGCAAAATACAGCTGGATTAAATGCATTGTAGACAGGATTGGCAGCTATGTTGGCTAAAAGGCTAACAGATTTGCCTTCTAACCAAAAATCTGACAAGGTGTCACTAAATGTGTATTCTCATTAGGGACTGTGGATAAGTTATCCTCTTTGAGATTCAGTCTGAGAAAATTGTATGATGTTGGCATAATTCTTGTTAGGTATATCAACCAGAAAACTGTGCAAAAGATCCAGAAGACTGTTAGCAGAGTTGGCTCTGTATGTGTGCGTGTGTTGCAGGGGGCTGCAGACTGTACACAAATCCCCTCACCTAGGTGCAGTGTTGCATGGTGCTGTTTGATCTCTACGGGAGGGATCTGTAATCTTCTCTGTCTAAATGAAGGGCAGTCCTTCAGACAGAGGCTCAGTGGGGACATAAACATTGGAGGAGACTTACTGAGGAAGCACATGGAAGGGAGCCCCACCTTGGACACACTGTTTGCAGAAACAGCTTCACAAACATACACACAATTTCAAATGCAGCCAATACGGAATACAGCTCTGACAGAACAGTGAACAGAAAGGCCGTGCACACATGATCTCTTGTGGGCATGCACACACATACATAATGAAGTTAAACTGACAAAAACACCGCCTACATACGCACACCTACACACGCAAGGACACATACACATCAGGTTGCGCTGTACTTATTAAAATGTTTTTGTTTGTGTCACAGTGTCTTTATTTACTCCAGCCTAGGTGATTGTGGGTGGGTGGACTGTCTGGGTCTGGCATGGGCTGTCTCATTTTTTGTTGCTGCCTTTGAAGCCTGTCAACATTCCGAAAAGAAACTTTGAAGTGTCATGCAGTACCTTAGGTGTGGGTGAAGCGCATAGCTTCACGCTGACTGGTATGCCGAGATAATGTGAGAATATATGAGGTCTCTGGACGTAGAGTGGAATTTAAACAAAATGGGAGGGAGAAGGAGGCCCGAAGATTTTAGAGTATTTGTTCAAGAAATGTGCGTATGTGTGCATGCATGTGCATGTGTTGCGCTTCCTGTTTCCATTTCTGCTGGCCCACATAGACAGTGAGAGAATTTGGGCAGACTGCAGGCCACATGACATTTCGGTGCTCTCGCAGAGTGATGTGTTCGCTCCCGCCCTTCCCTCTCCCCTCCCTCGCTCCCTCTCCTGCCCTTCAAAGCTTTGACATGTCATCTCCCACCACAAAAACAGAGGTGGGAAGACTAGCTGGCGCTACTGCTGCCTCAGGGTGTCTGGCACTAAATCTGCCTGCAAATGCAGCAGGCAGGGGAGGAGCATGAAAAAATAAGAAAAGAAAAAAAATACAGAGCGTGTATTAAACAAGGCTTGTAAAAGCCTATGGCACCAAACTGTGTGCGTGTGTGTGCGCGCTAATGATAGGTGATAATCAAGGTGTGAAAAACATTAAGAATTTTAAAGGAGAAATGAGAGTGTTAACTTCTATAAGTAAGGCACCTCATTTTCAGTAAGTACTCATGTGAAAAGCATAGATTAATGACTTACATACATTATTATAAACACATCTCAAAGCAACTCTCCAGAGGTCTGATATTCATAACTGTATGCTTGTCTGCTTTCATTATTAAGTCACATGCCTCATAAAAGTTTTGATTTCTGCTCTGAGCACAGAAATAACATTTGTAGTTTCAACTACACTTCCACCTACAGATCCACCTAAAGAGGTAAAGAAGCCTGTGCCTTTGCACTTCTATGCACTTTTCATACCAAATGAACTTATGATTAATTACATAATGCAAAGTGAAGAAATTTCACAAAGAAACACCAGTGTTTTCACATAAGTTTAAGGTTGGGAATAAAACAAAGGTAAATGCTGAAACAAGTTAAGTGATGGCTTCCTCACTCTTAAAAAAAAAGGTTCCTAAATGGTTCTTGGCTTGGACGTATGGTTGTAGACAAATCTTTTGGTTGCTCCTTTAAGTTATGAATGATTTTTACATTTGTGAATGTTTTTTACATTTATAAGGTTTTAAAGGAGCTTTGCTTGGTAGTACCCTTTTGGCACACACCTTGGTTTAACTCTGAGAAGCTTGAAGAGAAATCTGTCTTGCCTACGAAAAAAGCCAGTGACTATGAAGAATGAAAATGGTCGGTGTTGTGACTGTGATGCATTGACATGGGTTGCAAAGTCTGTCTGTGAAGTCTGTCTACACATGTATACACATGATTATTAGTCCTACATAAGACTAGCCCATGTCTGACTTGAGGCAATGTCTCCAACTTGGATTTGTTTAAAATGACATGAAAGCTACTAGTATAACTTAGATCTGTAGACTGTTACATGAAGCGATATCACCAAGCAACAGTAATATCAATACTGTGGTACAATAGGAAATACATATCTTTTTGAAAAACCATTTTGCCACTTTGTCTGCGCATTTCTTTTACATTTGTCTTTTTTGTTTTCACATTATGTTTCATGCAAACCCAATTGGTATTTCGATGCTTTCTAAAAATATGACCATTCTGGTTTTCATACAATTCCCTAGACAATTCTTTTCAATAAGACAACACAATGGGAAGCAAAAATGAAAAGAGAATCATTTACACTCTTCTGACAGGCCATTCAAGCAATAAAAAAGCAGAAAAAGAGAACAGGGGCACTAGGAAGACAAAAAAAGAGGCTTGACTGCAAGTCTGCAGGTCTGAAACTTAATGGATCCCTTCAGAAACCCATACAAAGTGCCAAGGGTCCCAAAGCTTGACAAACAACTTGGGGAACATGAGAGCCAGACCTACAGGGGCAGTGTGATAATTTATGGTCCTAAGTGACTCTGGATGCTACGCCCTCTATTGGGACGAATCAAGACTCAATCAATTCTGCGCCAAGCTAGAAGATTAAGATCTTATATAACAAGGCATTGAGGCGATTTTGGCACCATGGCCCAAAGCAGTCAGCTGAAGCATTTGACCACTACAAG
This sequence comes from Bryconaethiops microstoma, assembly GCA_037577275.1. Classification (NCBI taxonomy): domain Eukaryota; kingdom Metazoa; phylum Chordata; class Actinopteri; order Characiformes; family Alestidae; genus Bryconaethiops; species Bryconaethiops microstoma. Next base: position 26,258,043 of record JBBJLS010000109.1, read on the forward strand.
AATTAAATATTAGTGGTTTATTTGGAAAGTCCATCCTAAATATACTCAGAATCAAACAAGCAATTTGTTAAGATTTTGAGCATCTGTAAATCATCTATAGAGGATTATCCAAATAAAGTGTAACACACTGCTGAGAGCTGCTGAGACTATGTAAGAGAAGAAAATCATATGTTTATGTTTATATATATATATATATATATATATATATATTTAATAAAATATATATATGGAAAATCAGGTTAAAAATGCAGTTATTCTTAAATTTATTTGGACCTTTACGTCATAGTAGACAAAAATTGAACGCTAGAAACTTCATGTTTTGTCTGATCAACTTATTTTCATTTGTTTTCATTTCAGGCCTGCAACACATTCTAAAGTTTTTGCAGTTTGGGCAATTGGTGCTAGTAATAAGTAATATGTAATAAATAATAATAAAATAACAAAAAATAAATAATGATGTCATTTCAAACAGGTGATGTCAACAGGTGATTGTAATCATGATTTGGTACAAAAGCAGTGTCCACGAAAGTCTTTGTTTTTGAGGAGCAAAGATGAGCAGAGGATCTCCAGTTCGTCAACAAATGCATGAGGAAATTGTTGAATTGTTTAAAAACAACATTCCTCAAAGAAAGATTGGAAGTGAGTTGCATATTTCTCCCTCTACAGTGCCTATCATTAAACAATTCAAGGAACCTGGAGGAATTTCAGTGTGTAAAAGGTGGAAGCCTAAACTGAACAGGCAACTTCTCCGATCCCTCAGACGGTGCTGCAACAAGAACTGTAATTCATCAGTAGCTGACACAACCACATGGCCAAGGGATTACTTACGTAAACCTTTGTCAAGCACTACAATATGGAGTTACATTCATAAATGCCTTTTAACTTAACTTTACTGTGCGAAAAAGAAGTCTTATGTTAACCATGTCCAGAAATGGCACTGACTTTTCTGAGCTCGGAGGCATCTGGGATGGACCATCACACAGTGGAAATGTGTGGTCAGACGAATCCATTTTCCAGATCTTTTTTTGGAAGAAATGGACACTGTGTGCTTTGGACCAAAAACAAAAAGGACCATCCAGACTGTTATTGGCAACAAGCCCCAAAGCCAGGCTCTGTCATGGTATAGGGTTGTGTCAGTGCGCTTGGCAAAGATCATTTATACTTCTGTTATGGCAGCATTAATGCAGAAAAGTACATTGAGATTTTGGAGCAACATATGCTGCCTCCAAGACAGCATCTTTTCCAGGGATGTTCATGCATTTTTCAACAAGACATTGCAAAACCAAATTCTGTACACATTACAAAGTCATGGCCGTGAAAGAAGAAGATCCGGATACTGGACTGACCTGCCTACAGCCCCGACCTGTCCCCAACCGAGAATGTTTGGAGAATTTTGAAACAAAAAATGCGATCCCTTTTTGTTGCACACACTGAGACATGTTTGCAGAAAAAAATGGAACAAAATGGGAGAAAAACACCTGAAACGCTCATTACAAAGCAGCAAATACTTTACCATTCCAACTTTTTTTTGGAATGTGCTGCCGGCCTGAAATGCAGGAATGGATGTATATTTACAAATGAAATGAAACTGACCAGACAAAACGTAAAATATCTTGGGTTCATACTGTTTTAAATGAAATAAAAGTCAAAGAAAATTTAAGAATAACTGTTTTTAAAAGTCCCAGCTTTTTGGATTTGGAGTTGTACATGTTACCACATTAAACTGCCAGTTAAGTGTGTAGGAGCTTCCCAAGGGATGGTAGATAAGTAAGTATGAGGAAGAAAAAGAAGTATGAAGGAGATGCTGACAGCACAGATGAGTACCAAAAGACAAAACATGATCGTGTACACTAAGCGGGCATTCAACTAGCGCAAGGTCATTTTGGTCAGACATATACTGTGTGCCCTTAGGTTCACTTAACGATTACCTTTATCAGAGCCAATTATTTGGAGGTGGCGGTGAGTGGTCAGAACTTGTCTGTGCACCAGGAGCAAATGGTTTTATACAAACTGATAAGGTCCAGATTGCTAATGCTTTGTTCATCAGCATTTAATATAATGTAATTTATCTAAATAACATGGCCCTACATTTATATTAAAATGTTAAATCCATTGTTATGACCTGATAAATAAAGGTTCTGAATGAATGTGCCACTCTCTGTGAAACACAGACCAAACCAAGGTCTGGAAACTTCAAGTGCACAAGAAATACAAGACTGCCCTCCAGTGGAGACACTGGAAAACTCTTTAACTCCAGACTCGAACTGAAAGGCTGAATAAATGTCACAGGGCTTTGCCTTTCTGTAAGAAAAACTTTATAATATATATTCATACTATCCTGGCAGTCAATTAATTGAAAGAAAAGTGGTACATTTGTACTGGACATAGATAATACTCTAGAATACTTACTGATAATCCAACGAAGCACCTCTTACTTTAACATGACTGTTCATGCAGTTAAGTGGGTTTATTCACTAAAAAGATTCAATTGAAAGTTTGCAACAGTCATTGAACGACGTCAAGTGCTTAGAGGCAAGGCTAGAATTCCACAGGCACAGTGCATAACTAATTAATGAAGGACATGAACAAAGGAGAAAAGACAGAGAGTGTGAGGACGGGAGAGAGCAACCTCACCCTGCCAGAATGTACCTGAGATAAGAGGCTTTAGTTAAAACTCTGGAGCCATTCAGGTGGCCTGTGAAATGGCTGCCCCAGGGCAGCAGGCAGAAGAGCCTAGAGCACTATGGGTGGGGAGGTAATAAGGTCTTTTTGGAGAGCTGGGAACTGTGTGAACCAGCAAGTCAGACTGGATTTGTCCCCCGAGCATGGGCTTAGCAAGAAGCGTTCACACGCAAGAGGTGCATTTGAGACCCGTCTTGTGTCCTTAAAAAAAATGTCTCAAAATAACTATTATTACTATTAAAACTAAAATGCCAGTTCCACAGGTTTATTGCACTAGGATTCAATTACATTCAAACTGGGACATAAATGTCTAATTATATCATATAGAATCTTTAGGAAATTCAATGCACAATGAAATCTCATTATTCAAGTTGACTACATTATTTTATTTAATTCAGATTTGGGTTTAAAATTCAATGATCATGCAGATTTGACTAGAGAAACTATTTGCGCAGTAGAGGAACATGAGCTATAAAAAGAACAGCCAATTCGTACATGTATAGATGTATAAATATTGCATTTTATTTTTCATATTTATACATATATATTTATATGTTTGAAAATTAGGTACATATGTTATTTGGCACATATTGTTGTATTCAGTAAAATTTTATTTTAGCATTTCAACACTGATGCAGTTAACTCACTACCTTCTTCTTCATCCTAATGCATTAATGCATTTTTACACATGACAGTTAAAAATGCATTTAAAACACCTCAGTTTCACCTGCAGAGAGTTCATGCTTGCCGGACATCACCCATTAGGCATATCTGTAATGAGGGGATTTAGTGTTAGCTAGACCATTTAGCGATCTATGGCTGAATTTGTTTTCGGTAAGATAACAGAGATGACTCTGAGATAAGCACAGGAATAACAGAGATAAGGACATGAATGACTTAAGGGCTGGATCTCTTTCCTGGAAGGATTGCAGGCATCTCATCTCTGTGGCCCACATTTTGTACATTTAATACACACACACACACACACACACACACACACACACACACACACACACACACACACACTCACACACACAACCATTCACACACAGATAAATATGCTGGCACCTAGCCCATCTGACAGGGGAGAAGCTGTCAACGATGGATTAGAGCAGGAAAGATTTAACATGCAGAGTCATATAACACAGAGACAGTGGAAGAGCTTAGGACCGGCCTCCAGGGCTCCCTGTCTTAATAGAAGAGCACTGTAAACATGTCTATCCTCTTTTTGTTCTACTAACACCTCCTTTATATGCACACACTGCTTCTTACGAGTAAGCATATCGTCCACACAATCACAATCTGTCTCTCCCACTCCACCGTTCCTCTGGAGTGCTGTGTGTCTCACTTTCTATGATCAAATTTAAGGCCGTTGTTTAAATAAATAAGACAAAGACCCACCCCTATTTTTCCTTCAATGGTTTCAGCCATTTTTCAGACCCAAACCTTCTAGGACTAACATTCTGAGATATAAAACAAGCATAGCAATGATATATTTTTGTTATATAGCCCCTGCTTTATATATTAATAAAAAGTAACAAGGTGCCTGACAAGAAGCTGAAAATAAGCAAAATACAGAGAATGACTGATGAACTGAAATAAAACACAAAACAATTTTGTGAAATCGTAAGAAATTTTTTTTTTTTTAATTTAACTAAAAACTGTTGACAAATGCTGATATCTACTCAGAATCTATTCAGATTCTGATTTAAAGGTATTAAAGTCTAAAATTTAAAGTAATTTTTTGTACAAATTAAAATATTATCATATTAAAATATTCACAAGAATCAACTTATTGTAGAAAAGTGTTCCAGTGCATATAAATAATTTTCTGTTTTTTTGCAGTGTTGATGACAGGAGGTCTTGAATATTGTTTTTTTTTTTTTAAATATAGCCATTGTATTTGCTATCCAAAACGATTGCTGAGTTTTTATATGTAGTACATCATTTAATGTCTGTTGCTACTATGCATCGGATACATACATATAGAGTACTGTGCAAAAGTCTTAGGCACCTATGGAAATTGTTTGAATCTGTTTATATCAGCAGTGGGTTTCTTTCTGCCA
>JBBJLS010000109.1:26262890-26282186 GCA_037577275.1 Bryconaethiops microstoma
GTGCTGAAGGTAGGATTCAAACCCATGACCTCTTGGTCCAGAGGCAAGTACCCTACCACTAGGCCACCACCACCCCATTATTCTAATGTAAACTTATGTATTTGTTGGTAGAAAGTCTCTTACTGCTCAGATAAATGGGTTTAAGATGTTTGCATGGAACCCAGTACTGTACATAACCCATGTGTATAGCCATGCTATAAACATGTTATGACAGGTGTCATATGCTGTCATGCATGATGACTTCAGAGGTCTCCAGACCTATACATGCTCTACCTACACATGTATTCTCTCATAGCAACTGTTGCTAAGGTTGGATAGGTGTAACATTAAAAATCCCTACTGAGAAATTACACGCAAATCACATTTGTCATACACTAAATAGTATGTTAATCATTTCCAGTATTTAAAGTGAAAGCGTGTGAGAAGTCACACTGTTATAATGAATTATTTTATGCTTTTTGTAACATCCATATGACGAAAATATAACAATGATATTTTAAAACATTTTCTCACTACATTTTAAAACATTTTCTCACTACAATACAAGTTGCATTCTTTTACTGAGGTTTAAGTTGGAACTGATAAAATGGAATCATCAGTGCCACATAAAAAAACTGTGATTTAGCATTTCTCACTCTCTCTGTGCTGCAGTAAATTCATTTTAACAGTACTATTAATTTTCTCTCTGAAATGAATCATGCAGTTGGACTTCCATATTCACTGTGCACTTGAAAAGCTGATACTGTGACATAATGTGACATAATTTGATATGAGTAAACTACTATATATATATACAGGAGTGAACAACGATATAGGAATGAATATATATAGGAGTGTATATGGCGATATACATGTGTGTGTATATATACATACAGACTACCAATCAAACGTTTGGACACCTTCTCATTCGACGATTTCCTTAGTTTTTATTATTGGCTATTTTTGGCTGTAGATTAATATTGAAAACATCACTTATTGCTCTGATGACAGCTTTGCACACTCTTGGCATTTTTTCAATCAGATTCATGAGGAATTGACCTGGAATGGTATTTAATTAACAGGTGTTCTTCGTCAAGAGTTCATTAGTGGAATTGTTTGCCTTCTTAATATGTTTGGGATCATCAGTTGTGATGGTCGGGTTGGTACACAGTTCCTATTCCACTATGGTTCTACTCCACATTATGGTAAGAACCACTTAACTAAGTAAAAAGATACAACAGACCATCATTACCTTATTACAGAACATATTCTGATTTGTTTAACTCTTTTTTGTTTACTGCATAATTCCATGTGTTTCTTCATCATTTTGTTTGTTTTCAATATTAATCTACAATGCAGAAAATAATAAAAACAGGGAAAAACATTGAATGAGAAGGTGTGTCCAAACGTTTGACTGGTAGTGTATATGCATACAAACTAAACACCTTCTATGAAGTCTGTCTTTATACAGCAACTAGAGCTTGTCAGCAGCAAAACACAGCTGCAACTATGTTGATGAAGTATGACCGCAGGGAGAGAGGCTTGCATCAGATTACAAGCTAATTTTTCCCACGATGTCCAGTCGTGGCCTTAATTTACATCCATTAAAATAAACCTAGAAAATCACGATAAATTGCTATGACCATCAATCACAGCGTGACTCTTCCAGCAGACCAACTCCCTGCTGTGTTAACAGCTCTTCTGTCATGCTGGAGAAAAATGAATGAAATAACTTAAAAGCGAATTATGTGGAAAAGACATAAAAGAAATAAACAATGTGAAAAAACAAATAAACAGTACTTATAGGTAGTTGTAGCACATGTAATTGGGGTGGTGGCGGCCTAGTGGCTAGGGTACTTGCCTCTGAAACAAGAGGTCATGGGTTTGAATCCTACCTTCAGCAGACCACCACTGGGTTCCTGAGCAAGACACTTAACCCCAAGTTTCTCCTGGGAGACTGCCCCCTGTAGTTAGGGAATGGAAGTCGCTTTGGAGAAAAGTGTCTACTTAATGCTGAAAATGTAAATGTGGTAACATCAGATATTTTCCTCAGCAGCAGCTCTAGTCTCAAGTTGAACTGCTGTGGTGCTACTTCATAGTTTCAGTGTCTTTACTATTTTACTATTTCATCCAATAAAAGGAGAAGGACCAAACCCAGACTGGAATAGTTCTTGTTACACTTTGACTGTCTTACTTCAGGTTCGACTCGTGGGCAGGAATGGCTTTGGCCAGGGCTAGCCGCATCCAGGATAAACTGAACTCCAATGAGCTGAAGAGCGATGGGCCCATCTGGAAGCACTCCTTGGCCGTCCTGACCTGCTTCAAACGAGCACTGGAGATCGACAGCTCTAACTTGTGTCTGTGGATCGAGTATGGTACCATGTCCTACGCCCTGCACTCCTTCGCCTCCAGACAGCTGAAACAGTGGAAGAAAGAGCTGCCAGCTGAGCTTGTGAAACAGGTGTGTGTGTGAAAGATATCCTCCAGTTGGATAGCTTCGGCCCGTCATGAGCAAATGTGTACAAATAAATGTAAGCAGAAACTCAAGTGTTTCTAATGGCCAAAGTCATAGCGCGACCATTATTCACTTTCACATAAAGTGCTACATCAAAGGTTAAAGGCAATTGGCCATTCACAACAGTGATTCATGCATAATTTTGATACAAATAGGTTCAGCTCTCATAAAATGTATTGACTGATTTGGAATGTACATGCTTGGTGTTGGTATTTTCTAAAGAAAGCGGTGTACATTTTGCATTAATGTTAGCAGACCATATGTATTCTTGCTTGTAAACTTGTAATTAGCTGTGGGATACTGATTTTGTGTGTGTGTGTTTGTGTGTGTTAGATGGAGGAGCGCAGGGATTCGATGCTGGCTACAGCGTATAAGTGTTTCCAGAGTGCGTCTGCCTGTGGGGGAGATTGCAATGAGGAAGAGTGGCTCATCCACTACATGCTGGGCAAGATCGCAGAGAAGCACAAGCTACCTCCTAAAGAATACTTGCAGCTCTACAAACAGGTGACCCACTAACGCTGCATTGTGACACACCAAAAACCTGCTGTGAATAGGACATGGTCGAAATAGCTGATAGTTTAAGGACATTAACTATTGAAACTGCAGCAGAAAAAAGATTCTTTACAGTTTATTTATTATAGACACACCCAGGCCGGCCCTTTTGTGTCAAAACACTTAAATAGAGCCTTTTCAGTAGAGGTGAATAATATGATTTTTTATCATGATGCACAGTATGATTTTCTGAGCATATCATGAGTATATAATAACACTGACCAACTGTATGTTTCAGTATAAGGAGAGCAAAATAAGTAGTTTTATTTAGCGGAGCACGTGTTGCACCTTGTTGAAATAAAAAAAGATTTTTGGTGACAGGTTTCAAACTGGCAAGTATTGCCCACCCCTACTTTCCAGCAATGAGAAGTAGACTAAAAGACTACAAGCAGCACACTATATCATGACCAAAAGAAATTCCAGAAGAGATGAAAAAGAAACTAATCTAAATATTTCTGGAAAGAGTTACAAATCCATGAGCTCTTATCTCCAAATGAACAAAAACTGGAATGGTGACGAATCTTCCCAGAAGTGACTGGCCTACTAAAATTCCTCCTAAGATTCCTATCCTGCAGGCCTCGTTCACTTCAGATAAAGTCCGCATTCATTAGTCCCTCACCAAGAGACATGGTGTCCATAGAAGAGTTCCAAGGCAAAAACCACTACAAACCAAAAGGTCCAGAATGGCTTGTCTGTTTGTTGAAAGACAAGGGTTGCGTTATCTCTGAGTATCCCACAGACAAATGTCAGACCAATATTTAGCTCACAATCTCACAAGACTAGTACTGTATAAAACTCACTATAGATTGTTTGCTGTTTTAACTATGTAACTATGTATCTGTGTACCAAGGTTTCGGTCATCCTATCATTGATATAGGATCTGTATCACTAGCTTGCGCTTTTGCTCTCTCTCCATCCCTAGTCGGCCCATTATCTCCATGAAGAGGCTGCCAGGTACCCCCGAAAAATCCATTACCACAACCCACCAGATCTGGCCATGGAGGCTTTAGAGGTAAAGGATGTGTTAAAAATAGGGCTAGACACGTTAACGCGTTATCACCTTAACGTGCCCAGCCCTATTATTATTATTAATGTTTGTTTAGATTTACAGAAATATTTGAACTGTAACTGTGTTAAAGGGAAGACTGCTGTTAAAAAGCTCCTTATTTGTATAAAGTGTTTACAAACCAAATGTTATTGCACTTTTGTTCATATAGCAGTACTTTAAAAATAAAAGTGCACAATACACTACTTCTGAATGTTTTAATTTTGAATATAACATGCAGTTAATTGCAGAAAACCATGTGATTAATTGCGATTACAACATTTTATTCATTGCCCAGCATTAATTAAAATAAAATGTGCAAATAAGGCTTTAACTTACAGTGACATTGAAACTGAAAAGTATTTGTTTTACTGATTCCTGTCTCCTTGGCCTTCTCTCCCAGCTCTTCTTCCGTTTGACAGCCACTATTTTGAAGCTACTGGAGGAAGAGAGTAATGCTGAAGAGTCAGAGCTGCAGGAGAACCCTCTGGATTACGAGCTTTTTTTCAACATGCTTGCTGAAGCTGCAGTTGGGCCCTTCGCTCGTGGAGAAGAGAAGAGCATGCCCAAAACCAGCGACAAGTACACAAACCTTCATTTCCCATTTTTCTGCTCTTCTCAAAAATTTTGGCACCTACACTCATATGCAGAAGTTTTGGCCAAATGACATGATTTGTTAAAAAGCACACATTCTCTCCAGGAATTGCACCTTTTAATGTACAATTACTGTTTATATGCTGAATTTAACATTACGTAAACTTAAAATATGGCCAGTGCAAAAGTCACCCGTTCTACACTTCATGCTTTATAATAATACTATATATTTTAAACAAATAGATACTAGGACCTAAAACATGCTGAAAATATTTGATTGGTACAGAGGATGTGTGAATGTATTTTTTCTTAGAAAATCACCAGAACATGAGATTTGACAGGGGGTATTCACTTTTTGTATGTGACTGTGTACTTCAGGCCAGAAGTCTGCAAGCAAAAGGAGATCTTTTTTTTTTTTTTTTAAGTTAAAGATAAAAAAAATGGAAAGATGTTTCAATTATTATTTTTTGTGTATTCGTCAGTGATTAAATAACATTGATTACTCTTTACAGTGGCTCCTGTGAAGGGGTGGCATTTATTATGCAGTACATGAACAAGCAGTTTTTCAGGTTGATGTTTCAAAAGGAAGAAAAATGAATAAGAATCCGAGTGACTTTGATGAGCCAAATTAGGATGGTTTGACAACTTGATCAGGGCGTTTTGTGGGGTTTTCCCAGTATGCAGTGGTCAGTACCTACCTAATAATAATATTTTATTTGAAAAAGCGCCTTTCAAAACACTCAAGGACACTACTCAGCAAAATGATTTAAAAAAAAATACAAGCATAAAACAGACTTAATCTACAAAATCTACATAAAACAATACAAAATAATATAGGGAATGGTGTAGGTAATGGTGGGCAATGGAGGCTAGCCCGTCTGAGTAATAGAAATGTTTATGATAGAAAGGTAAAAGAATCACAGTAGATCACAAATGACTCTGTATGAAACTACATAGATACTCAATGCTCAGGCCCGTCAAACTCACGCTCAGTCAAACTTAGAAGAGAAGGTTTACTCAGTAACTAAAGCAGAGGGAAGCATCGTCACAGAATTTTGGTTGTCGAATGTGGTTTGAGGAGATGAGATGAATGCATATGCACTTGTGTAACTTCTGCCTGGAATGTTTCTGAAGTGGTTTGAGGTTTAAATCTGCTTTAAATGTGTCTCTCACTTGCATTTTTATGTGGATAAGCTATATCCTAGCAGTCAAGCCACATTGAAGAATTAGGTGTAAAAGAGCTCTTAGCTCTGTTAGAAACCGCATTACTGTCCTTTTGCTTTTTTGGTGTGCTAAGTTGTTGCTGTTGTCTTTGTACATTTAGCTGAAAGACATCACAGCAGTAAATAAGGCTCAATAGTGAACATTCCGCTTGTCTTCCTCAGGGAAAAACTCCCTTCTTTGAATGACGAAGACTCCCACTCTTCCTTGATGGCGGTGACATCCACACTGACCTCCACAATGACTTCCGGTTTGACTGCCGTTCATGTGGCGACATCGCTGACCTGCGACGGTGTGGCAGGTGTGACTTCCCCCCCGTGTGCCGTCACTCCAGTCGACCACGATTACGCCAAACGTAAAAAGCTGCAGCAGAGGCAGGCGCAGCCGCAGGACGGTATAGTACCTGGCCCAGAGTCTATTCTCTCTCACTCACTCACTCACTGGGGGGCGGTGACCAGGGTGAAGATATGGTGATGATGACGAAGGCTAATTGTGGCCACTTGGCTTGGGTTTGTAACAGTGATTACTCCCACCTCGGCTCCTCCCATCTGCACTGGGCTGCTAAGGATCATGGAAACACGGGCGACAAAGCTAGCAGGGTCCAGGTTACAGAGTGTCGGGGTTACTTCCATTTGGTTCTTTGCAATAGATGAACGTTAGGTGTTTTCGGTCAGAAGAAGGCGGCAGTGCTTCAGAATCGTCCTGATTCTTGTTCTTAGTGCTTAACTTTTAAAGTGATAAGTCAGCGAAATGTCAAATTTGCCAAATTTACCCATTTCACTTTTCGTCTTAGCCCAAAACGGCAGATCAGCCAAGACATCTCTGATGCCCCAAGTCTGCTTCTTTAGTTTTGCACTGAGGCTAAAGTAGCTAACAATCATCTTTTGTAACCATGTTGTGTTTGAGTTGATCTTGAAACAGACTTGTTCTTGTGTTTTTTGATACTGTATGAGACATAATCACATTTTCTGGCTTGAGGACTGAAGGCCTATGTGCCAGACAGTAAGTTACCTGTGATTATGTGGTGTACAGAGCACATGGGTGTTTGGTTGCTTCTGGATGGATTAACTCCTCTACAGGCGAAGGGCATGCTCTGTGAAATTAAGCTAAATCCAAGACAGCATAATTGATAATAAACGCTCTAATACATTTCTTTTATTTTTTAATATATAGCAGTACGTCATACCATGTCAGAAACCACATAAGAAAGTCTATTTGAGATTACTTAACAGCTCAGTGCACCAGGCAAGTGTATTAACTACATTAGCTTTGTTGCTCAAGTGCAAATAATAGGAAAGCAGCAAATGTGACCGACTGACTCTATTTGGGGTAAGGACAAAGCGGAATGCTTTGGCCTGGTGGTTTTAAGCATAAGACCCTTCTCCAGCCTTTTTGTGTGTGTATGTTCACATGTTCACTTGTTCTGAACTGCACTGTGTCAGTGGCCTGTTTGGTCAAACATCAGCTGGCTATTGAATAAAAATAGGACACAATCCATCCATACATTTTAAGTAGTGTTCCCACTTTCAGCCTCAGACTTTTATTCATCATGGATAACCTCCCATATTTCTATGGACTAGTTTGAATAGGGTATTGATGGAATCTTGCAGTGGCCTGTTTTGGTAAAATACAGATGGTATCTGTGGCAGATGACAGGCTTGACCTAGTTACTGAAGTGGAACTCGACTTGGTGAGCTCGTCTCTCTGGAATGCTTCAAAGGGTCCCGAGGCCTATAAACAAGCCTGGAAGCTTTTCAGTAGCGGTTACTTTTGATTTTTAGGAGTAGCCTCTAATGATTACTTAATACTCTAAGCTTTATTGTAATCCCGTTTACGGATGATGGGATACGGATGTGTCTGAACCCAGTGTAGGTATCTGAAGCCGCTTCTTCTGAACTTTAAGTCGATTATCAAATCTTTGTGCTTTTTTGCAAAAGCCTTAATAGATACTACTTAGTCACCCCGTTTTGAAGATTGGCTTTTGTTTTCTGTGTAGTTGAGAATCAGAATCAGAAAAATGTATTGATCCTGCAGGAAATAGCTTGTTATGAGTGTGAAGACACATAGAGGCACGAACAATATAAAGTATAGATATAAAATACATTGTGCTGTATACACAGATGCTTCATATAAACATCGTAAATATGGAACAAAGCTAAGTGAAATTTACCGACACAGATGGTAGTTAGGAGTACGTTTTTGCACTTAGAAGAGATCAGTAGTACATCAGTAATATTAATATTGCACATGTAAGATATTGCATGTAATGAAGTGATTCAGCAACCATTTAGAAAAAATCACGATATTGCACATTGCACAATATTGCACATGATAGACTGCTGCACATCATGGCAAAAATAATTACTCTGCTTATTTTTACATTGCTTTTTTTTGGCATGAAATAACATAACTGTACAGATCCCTCTCCCTACTCTGACACCATAAATTATATAGTTGTCCATATATTTGATATTCAGTCTCTAACACAATAAAACAGGACTTCAGGACCACTGTCAGACATTGTTCCGCCTATATTTGTCAGTCCATAGGACTCAAACACAGCACATGAAACAGTTTTAGGTGAAAACTAATGAAACTTTTTGATGTGAAATGTTCCATTCTAGAGAAACCTACACAGTCAGGTTTGTTCTCCATTGCAAAAACTCCTGATCTAACCAAGACTTGCAGTCTTATTTCTAGCCTAAAAGTCTTCTTTATCTTGTTTTGAGAATAATATACTATATAAGAGCAGATTTGTAAGTTTATTAAGATGGTTTTAAGATATTTTTTCCTATTTCAAGAAATCTCAGACTAGAAACAAGTGAAATTATCTGCCAGTGCAGTAAGAGATTTAGAAAGTAAGATTTCTTGAAATAGGAAAAAAATATTGCAGAACAATCTTAATAATCTTACAAATCTGCTCTTATATAGTATATTATTCTCAAAACAAGATCAAGAAGACTTTTAGGCTAGAAATAAGATTGCAAGTCTCGGTTAGATCGGGAGTTTTTGCAGTGTAGGACATATAATATAAAGATTCTGACAAGAATCCTGAACCTGGTAAAGAACCTGTAAAGTTCTGCCCCTGCCTTGACTCTGTCTTTGTTTACATGTGCTTTGTTATCATCCTGTGTCTTGTGCTTTGGTCTTAGACTCCTTCCTTGCTAAGATTTTTCCATTGTCATGTCATTATATATACTTGGTTAATATTTGTTTATTAAATGTGGACTTAAATCCAGCCTTCAAATACATCCAGCCTCCAATCTGAACATTAGAGAAACTTTTAAAAATGTTATCGTTCTTTAATCCTTTAAAAGATTATCATACTCAGACATTTCAATTACCAATACGCCATTGTACATTTCCAAACTGATTTGATTCTTAAGCAAATAAAAATTATTTTATGGCATAGCTCTAATAATTCTTTGTGGCCCCTTAATTTTTAAGATACGGTTAAATTTGTAGTGCATGGAATACAAATAGTTGTACTATCAGTAAAATACAGTTAGTTTTGTTGTTTTTATGCTCCATGTAACAAATGTGTTTCTAGTTAATGTTGATTTGTAATGGGATTTAAGATGAACCATGACTACGTGGCAATCTTTGGCAGTCAAAGTTCAATCAAAGAAAGCTAAAAGCCCACAAACAGCTGATGGAAGATTCAGCAATAGTTAGTTTCATGTACCATTGCAGATCCCATTCTTACTGCCATATAACTAGTGGCAGCTGGGCAAGGCAGTAACAGTATATTCTGAAATGTTCTTAACAATGTCTGTACTTCTCTGTGCAATTGGACCTAGATCATCACACAGACATCCCACAAAACCTACTAAAGCACGGAATGTTGTGTTCCTCTCAAAGGCTTAATGGCAGCCTCTGCATCAAAGCACAAGTTAACAAAGAAAATCTGAAATACTCTTTCATACTTTTAATAGCTTTCACAGAAGAGACAGCCTGCTTTTCAGGAGGCAAAGCCTAACCAAATGCCTCAACATAACCTTATGCCAAGCATTAGGATAAGATGAATGATAATTACAAAAGGCAGATTTCAGTGTCAGATGGCTAGCACGAGAAATAATATGGCAGGCACAGGCAATCATCATTGCATTTTACTGACACCCAGGCACCATCAGTAAGTCAGCATGGGTGCAATCAGCTCAATATGGAGAACACATTGTCCTCAGTCACGACTCCACACTTGTAGCTCTCATCGGTGAGATGCTTCTCAGGGAACTATCTTTGCTTAACAGTCGTAGTGAGACCAGACTGAACCAGACAGCTTCTAGAATATAATTTCATGATACACGATTAAATATTCATTTTTAGTGAATAAATATTCATGATTAAATTTTGTAGACAAAAGGAAACCATGCACTTAAAGTTCATTACAGACCCCAAGCCAAAACACAACAATTTCTGTACTGGCATTTAAGCAAGTCCCCAAACCAAAGCACACATGACCATACTGCTGTATATAAGACATTTCTATATTCCAGGATCAATATGTTCCTATCCAAAGCATAAAACTACCACACTGCTGAATATGGCTTGGTAATATGGTGTTGGCATTGTGGGGGGTGTTTAAATGAGGCTGTTTTTACATGCAAATGTAGGGCCTCTGATTCCTTTTGATTCAGCACTCAACGTTGGACCTCAGCAAGCTTGTAAATGCACAAGTGGCGTTCAGGTGAAATTACCCAAAATTGGTTTCTTGCTTTGTTAAGCACCTGTGGTGAGATCAAAGAACACTCAGCATGTATGTCGTCTAGATTTCAATGGGCAGTGATTTTGTGATGCCCAATATATTAGTCATTGTTCCCATAAAACTTTATAGGATCTAAAACAATACACTGAGATGATCAAATGTGTTTTTTATGACAAGAGATAAGGCAAGAGATATTTTACATTTGTATGAATATTGTAAGGGACTGAAAGCCCATTAAAGGCTTCATTAGTTGGGCTGTAACCTTGAACTCCAGTTACAGAGGATATTAAACAGTGCCTTTGTTTTAATATACTCATCACCAGGATCAATAATGGCATGCAATCCATTGCATATATAATGACTCTTCATCAAATGTGTCTGCCACAAAAATCAGTTAAAGTGCACCGACAGAAAGCTCTTTGGGTTTTAATGTAAATGATTTCTTCTTCTAAAGCATTTCTTTACCTGTCCTTAAGGAAAGCGAGAGGCGTGAGGAAGCCCCCAGGGGGCCTGAAATGCATCACAAGACATGCATCATAAGGTAGAACACCCCCACCACTCCAAGCCTCTGAAAGACTGTAATGTACAGAACGTCATTTACAGCACCAAATCTAAAATTCTGACTGAAATCAAAATATATAATGTAAATTAATATTGAGACACTGACATCTTTCAATTCAGTTTTCAGTTTAGCTGAATTCAGCCTATATATTTAAAATTATACTGAGAAAGAAACCTAATTTTCAGCATAGCTGAGTAAAAAAAAACTTTAACTGGATTTTCACAAATCTGTAATTTGGTTTTTGAAAACAAACAAATGACTTTTTCAGCATATATAAATTACACATAGCTTTTCAACATGATGCATTATGTTTTTTAATAGTAACATCTGTCACGCTCAGCTAAGAAAGCAGAAATATGAATGAATAGGATTGCACCCAGAAGCTGAAGACCAGACTGTTCCTGATATGATACATATTTTTGAGGCTGTGCTACCAAATCCATTACTTAAAGCCAACAACTGTCATATATAATGACAATTTATTCCATTAGCTGACTACAACAAAAGGAACTATTTACCTAGACGTAACATGACAACAGGTAACAGTAACAACTAATGGTGGTTTAACTTAATCTATTTATAAGGAATCAAACAGACAGATCAAAGTGTTTGAATAAGAAAATGAGAACGATATAAGAACGAGAGAAAAAAATGAGAGAGAGATCAAAAGACAGATGGGGAGAGTCAAATGGATGCCTCAGGGAGTCAATATTTGGTCAGTTCCATACACTCAACATTAGTATCTTTTCAGTTCATGTTCCAGTAAAAAAAATCCCAGTCAAAATCCCAATCAAGATGCAATAGCACAAGACGGGTGACTACAATACAGTATACTAGACTAATATGTTAATACTGTACACAATATGGTCTTGTGCAGTATTTAAATGTACAGCATCGTCACTCATTACCTCAGTGTCTTATCCAGCTATGACGTCCAACAAAAACAAGCACAAATTTAAACTCTAGTCAATCAGATATAATCAGGGATCACTTAACACAAGTGGTAGTAAAATTGCATTAAAATGACTCACATAATGGGAAGGGGGAAGGTGGTGAAATGGACTATTTTGGTCTTGTAGAGCTGGGAGGGGACTGGCAGTCGTATGTGTATAAATGCACCCAGCACTATTTGAAGGACCAGACAAAGACCGCAGACTTCACTATATCTTCCCAACACCCAAGACTAATCACCAGTAAACTGCTGGTTGATTTTTTTTTATTTACTGGACAGCTGCCTGGTACTATTAGATCAAAAACATTTACTTACTAACACCATATTTTTGATGCCGGTAATGGAGATTTGGAAACTGCTTGCTGGAATCATTACCTTAATTGTACTTACATTCAGCACTCACGGACTATCTTATACACTGGACAAGGACCACTGGATTTCCAGGAACTGGGAGGTATTTATATGTGCATTTGTGTGAGTGTATTGAAAAGAAATTAAAAAATAAAAAGCACAAGCTTATGTCTGCATTGTTAAAAAAGCCTGAAATTTTATTATGATTTTGATTGTCAAGAGGCAAATAGAAAATGCTAAATATTAAAACAATGAAAAATGAAATCACTTAATCATATTAATCAAATTGAAAGTTATCATATAATCTGATATGCGAACAATTGTTTAATTGTACTGAATATGCGTATTTAGGATGAACCTTTTGGGGCAAAAGCAGCCAATGAAGTGGCGAGACTAATCAAGCGATCCAAACCGTATCAGTTTTACGGACTTATGGGAAAGCGCTCTGGTGAGAACTGATTCCTTTAAGAAATAAACATGAGGAGTGTGTGAGAATGCCTTATGATTATATCGTTTTTATGCTTCTGATTGTAAAACAATGATTAACACTGATTTATAATAAGAGTAAATAATGCAACACGTTCCCCTCTTATTTCCATAGACATCCACCAATCTATGAGAATGGACCAAATAAGTGAGTAAAACCATTGGGTGTGTATACACCCAACATACACAACCTGTACTTCACATACACACTCTGAAATGAACTGCTTCTTTCACCCAAACAAATAAAACAAAGAACCTATTCCCTATCTGCTACTGTAAATACCCTTAATTTATTCAACACTGCACATCCTGTCCTCTTGGTGCGGAATCTATTTTGCAATTATTTGTGTACCTCACTCTTTGAATTTTGTTTGCATTTTACTACTCTGCTGCTAAGATATAGGATACAGTATTCATTCAAACTAGTAGTTTAACTGCTCCTGAAGACTGCATTGTGTTGTCTTGTCCTCTAAATGACTACTTTTTTGCCCTGTCTCACCTGCGCTTATGTAGTCACCTGCGCTTATGTAGTCTTATTTTGTTCATATTACACCATGATATGATTGAAATTACAATAAACCAGCTTGACTTGACCTTACATATACATACACATTGTCAATCAGTAATTAAGCGACACCGTCATATAAAACTAACATTACACTGTCAGTTACTGGTCATTTCCTACTGTTTATAGAAAATAAAGGAGAAAGGTTTGTTGGACTCAAGGGTAGATCTTTAAGAGGAGGTAAGCATTTATCTCTTTGTTTACCAATATAATGACCTATAATACTTAGAAAAATGCCAATAATATTTCTGTTACTTCTAACAATTCAAAATTGATCATTATTAGGCATTACAGTGATAAAACATCCATTTCTTATATGATTAAGTATTACAGTGTGTCAAAGTAAATGTACTAAAAACGTTATTTTCAATTCTTAAATTAGATACATTGCCAAGATTAATTCCAGCCGAGCTGAGTACAGCTATTGGTGCAGCGAAAGAGGCGGACAAGCAAACGGGTGCAGCACTTAAAGAAGTTCTTGTTTTCCACATTTTACCCAATAACTGAAATTGCAGAATTCTGGATGTCCTGACGTTTTCACTTTTTCTTTTGTGGCAGACTTGCAAGAAGAATGGGACAAACTTCAGTATTACTGACAATGGACACCATGTTGTTTGTGAATATTTCATATTTCGGGGTTTAAAAAAAAAAAGCCAAAAAATACATTACCTTGTTCATTGTTCATTAAGAAATAAAGCTTCATCAGCATCAATAAACATTTTCTGAACTGAACGTCATTTTCGCATGCACATTTAAACAAATTAACACAATAAATAGATAAAAAACTGCCACTGTTTATTTTTATTTGATAATTTCAAGATCATCAAAAAAGTTTAAAAGAACTGAGTGGGGAGGAAAAAATAAGACAGTAAACAGAGTAAGCCTTACAGAAATAACCCTTTGTTGGAGTTTCCGACTCCTGAATGGTCAGAGTACTACAATCTTTTGTGTGTTCAGTCATATAACTCAGCTAATTTAATACATTAAATTACTTCAAAGCTAATTACTAACCTCTTCATTAGTTGAATTGGGAGTGAAAGCAAATAACAGTGGTATGGTCTGTCAGGACCCGAGTGACAGGGGCACAAAAAGCTATTTTTAAACCTGTTTTAAAACATTTAATGTGGGGACAAAGCATTCTAACAACTGAGGTGTGTGTGCTCAGAAAAATGCGTTCTCAAAAGATCAGCAAATAAATACATTTTACAAAAAAGTCTATAAGAGATAGAAACACAAAGGTCACAAAGTGACATTGAAGGCTGAAAATGAGTTTAAAAAGTCTGAGAGTGTAAAAGTCTGAAATGAGAGAAAAGCATTTATTTAAAAAATGCCGTTCAGGTTCCTTTAGGTGGAGTCCATTTCAGTGAAGTGGGGTCTATGGTCTTGTTGTTGGTGCCTCTTTTGGTCTCTTTGGCTTTCCACTCGTCAATCAGGTCCTGTAACATGGCACATACCAGAAACAATGATTGTAACAATAATAACAACAGCATCCATGTGTGACAAATGAAATGAGGAGCACAAAGGCAAATAAGCTGAAAAATGTCAAACTATACCTGTCTCTTTAAGACCAGGTGCTTCCCCTTCCAGTATTTTAGCATCTGGAGAGACTGCAGCGTGCTGACAATATCCACAGGGTTCACAGCTGTCTCTTGGCTAATTTCTGAACACAATAATTGAAATAAGAGAACTCAGGTGTAAAAGAACCATTTACAGAGCAATCACAACAGGGTGAACCTGAATTGTTTCGTAGCATATGAGGACTTCACTGAAGCGTTCTTTCCTTCACAGCTTGAGTTATGAGTCTTTGCACTATTATTCTTGCTAGTACGCATCTCTCTAGGCAGTTTATCTCTCAAGCTAGTTTAGTTCACACTACTGTTCTTAAGTTTTATTATTATTCTTATTATAGGTGTATTACGAAGACACTTCCTCCCCTACAGTTGTAACATCAGTTAATATCCTCTGCAGTGTGCTTGTATATACGTTTTTGATCGGTTGATCAGGGGCTGAGTATTGATCTTTTTTTTTTTGGTGGTCGAGTTTTCCTAAGTAATATATGGGGGGGAGAGACAGGACTGTCTACAGGACTTTTTAAACTGTGTGTCGGAGAGAGAATCTGTGACGTCACAGGTAAGGAGGCCGATTGTGGTTCAATTAAAAATGAAAAGCCTGTAAATGCTGCTATGCATTCAGCCGTCCGTACCCATAAATGGCTTGGTAAGAGCTGGCAAATTCCCAAAATGTGCCAGACAGGCGTTCTGCAGCTATCTTTCCTGCTGAAGCTTTTCTGCACTTTGAGCTCTTCACACCACTCACCTTTGATTGAAATCTCTTTGCCCTGAAAGTTGTACATATAACGCAGGAGAACTTCCTTCCAGTAGCTTCGGTAGCTGATGAGTCCTAGGTCAGAGAGAGGCCTTTCAGGAGATCCCACCTTCTCCTCCACTTTAGACAGCAGATAACCTATAGGAAATACAAATAGGTTTAAATATAAGCAAGCTACTAGGGATGTAAACATGCATAGATGCCTGGTGATGCAATTACATTGACTCTGGAGTGTTATGATGAAATCAAATCAATCAACAAAATTCAATAGAGTATGTACACATATTTGGCAAGGAATTCCAGTGTGGCTCTTAGGTTTCAACCTATTGTGGGAGATTTGCCAATGCATTCAAAAGAACACAACCCCAGGTGTCTGGAATATGCTGAGCATATTTGTCCATCCAAATTGATTCCTACACTAGTCTTCATCAATTCACATTGGTAGTAATACGAGGAGAATCGTGTAATATGAAGAGCCTTGGGAGGCTGGTGTTTAAAAGGAACGGGCAATAATTAAATTAAACTGGGAGAAAAAAAAAAAAGAAGAAAAACTATCAAAATCCAAAAGCAACAAGTCAAGCGCAGCTTAAGCTTTCTGCTAAAGGAATAAGAAAACATCTTTAGCCAAAACATTTATGCAAACATGCTTGACGAGACTGAATGTGTTATTACAATACAGGAAACCGTCAAAAGAGCAGAGCATCAAAGAAGAGCACGTACATTTGCTAAGTTGAGTTGTTTTTAATTTATTCTATTTGTGTTTTTAGCTTTGCATTGTTAAACTGTTTTTTTTTTTTTAAAGCTACATCTCATCCACGCAGAATGTTCCCAACTTCCTGAAACCTTCAGTCAGCAAAATACCAGCAAAAACATTTAGTCTACTGATACACAAAATACCAACTGGAAGCTTTAGGCAAGCATACAGAAACAAGGGCATTGAGAAATGAAGTATACAGACTGCTCATAAATGAAACACAAAACTCAAAACATAGAAGTTCACCTGAAATAAAATCCTAACAAAGCTGATGGTGGGGACAAAAATTCAATCACTAATCTATAAACAGCAACAGATGCAAAGTCACGCAAGTACTCACTGAAATCAATTAGCATCTTGCCGTAGCCCTGCCTCATATACTGCGGCATAGTCAGAATACATGAAACATTGTAGTTCAGGAATGAGTTCTTCTCCTGCAAGAATAAAAAGTATGTGTGTTTCAGTCAAGGGAGCAATACCTTTTCCCAAATTTGTTTTGTCTCTAAAAACTCCTTACCTTTGAAAAGTATCCCACCAGATGACAGCCAGTGTTGTCAGCCTCGGTCATTACGTAAAAGAGGAATGGCTCAACATCATAGTACAGTGTCTTATGGTCAAGAAACAGCTTGGCCAACAAACATAAGTTCTGGCAGTAGATCTACCAGGAGGGAGGCAAATGGGTATTTTGTTATAGAGGATGAGTTAATAAAGATGCATTTCACTTTCAAAAACAACTAACTACTGCACAGAGTACTGACTATTACTACTATTAACCACTGCTTCAGTAAGAGAGCATTTACCTTGTTCTTTTTTCCATCTACTTCAAACACAGAGATAGCTCCTTTCCTGTAAACCTCATCTCCAGGGGGGTGTTTCCACACACATTTGGCCTGCATGGTTCACATACAGACTGATAAGAAACAAATTGCTAACTGCACATACTACGCATAGCCTTTTTGAAAAATGTGCTGCAGGATTCATATTTATCCTAGACACTTATTGTAATTCTTTTAAAAGTTAACATGTACCATGTGCCTGCGCAGGATAGTCTGGCTCTTCATGTACTTCAAGCAGAACTCACAAACGTACAAACGGCCAAGTCGTGCATACTCTTCAGGGTACGGAGAATGGTACCAAGTCTCCAACTCATAGCGACCAAACAGAATGGTCTTGATCATGTTACTGCCCTCCGTGATCTGACCTTGCATGCGCAGCTTTTCCTGATGAAGAAAACAAAGAAAAACAGTTACATAAAAGCAGAATTGACATATTCAAAATTATCTACAAATAATAAATAAAGCCTATAATCCATAATAAATAACTTCAGTGGCAGCATATTTACATGTAAGATGAAGTCTGAATAAGAACAGAAATAAAAGGAAGTAAACGAGGGGGTTACATTAATGATACTTCATTGTCAATAATATTCTTCTCAAACAAACACTAACTTCGTACATTACAAATTTGTAGATTTTGTAGGTTCAAAAGTAAACAGAGAAAAGAGAAACAAAAGTAGCAGTCATTTGTTCTTACGAGATCTTCTGATGCTCTTGACTGGGCTTTTCTAAACAGCTCAAGATCATATTCACTTGTAATATTTTCCAAGAGTGGCTCTCTAGTTGTTCCATGAGCCTGCCTGTGTTCCTAATATAGAAGTATGAAGAGATATGAGAGAGACATAATACAGAGTATTACTACATCTGATATTTTTAAGTAATTCTGTCTAGTATGTCAGAAGCCCCTGTAATGACTAGGTAGTGCAATAAACAGTAAAGCAAGTACATCACATCAAACAGTCATACCATGTACTTTTCTTTCTGCTCCTTGGTTAGTCCAGTATCCCTCCTTTTTCTCATCTCCTGAACTTTCTCCTTATACCTCACTTGTCTTGAAGTAGGAGCCTACATGAATGAGACATCCATGTGAATATTAGACATAACTACTTAACTACATTTGGTCTAAACACAACTGATTATAAAGATACTAAGGATCAAGGTAGACTTGTTTCCAAACCTACAACAAAAGGAAATAAAGGCAAGAAATGACGTGCCTGATGACGTGTAGCATGCCTATTGTCATCATTCTGATTTTGATTCCGCTCCTCTTCTTGTTTGTCCCGCTCACTGGCTTTCACCTTAAAGCATAAAGCGCACTTGATACACCTAACATTTCCTGATCCTTCTTCAAGGTGCTCAAAAATATATGTAAAACAAAATAATAAAACAAACCTTGCACTCATCTGCTGACAAATTATGATAAAGGGGACAACCAGATATGGAGAAATGTCTTTCATGTTTTCCAGTTAAATGGCCTGAAAAATAATGAGTGAAAATTAACTTGGGATGAGTTGTGATGCAATTACATTGTTATTTATGGACTTATTTAAGGTTTGGAATGACATCAATTTGTTGATAACGGTACTGAATTCATTATTTTTCTGTAAAAAAAAAAAAAAAAAAAGAGCTGAAACTCTGCATAAAAAAAAGTATATCTAGATAATTTTGCATTGACGCATCGATTTTTCGTAATTGCTTATTATTCCACTTCGCAAGTGTTGAGAACAAACAACGACAGCATAAATATACGAGTAAACAATATCACTTCGATCAGACAATTACATTTACATTTACGGCATTTAGCAGACGCTTTTATCCAAAGCAACTTCCATTCCCTAACTACAGGGGACAGTC
>JBBJLS010000109.1:26286744-26299319 GCA_037577275.1 Bryconaethiops microstoma
CAGTCTCTCCTCAGCATCCTTCTCCCAACACACTCAGTCTCTCCTCAGCATCCTTCTCCCAACACACTCAGTCTCTCTGTTGAGTGTGTTGGGAGTAGGATGCTGAGGAGGGCAGTCCGTCTCTATTAAAGAAGGGAGGGTTGATCAAGTGTGCAGTAACACATGAACTACAGTCAGTATTTGTAAACCTACAAATTGCGACAGGTGCCAGAACGGGAAACCGTTTCTTCCCTCAGGCCATTAGATTTCACTGTAAACTGTATGCACACACACACACCCCTGAACTGAACTTCTTCCTTCTAATACAGTTCATAAACACACTGAACTGTTTTGCCTTAAGCAAACAACTGACACCCCAACTGCCACAGTAAATACCGATTATTTATTATATACTGCGCATTCTCTGTCCTGCTGCTGCTATTATTTGCACTATTATTATTTATTGCTGTTGACCTCTGTTCTGCAGTTTTGCATATTTAATGACTGCGCTGCTAGAATGCAGTATCTGTATTTAATCGTTAACTGCACTCTCTCTCTTTTTCTCCCTTTTTTCTCTCCCTTTTGTCTCTTTGCGCTCTGTGTAGTCCTGTCCTGCCTGTGTTTCTGTTTTTGTTCTTTGTGTTGCTCTGTGGTCCTGGAGGAAAGTTGTTTCATTTCACTGTGTGCTGTGTATATGGCTGAAATCCCAAACCTACTTGTCTTGGTGTTTCTGATTAAATGGCCAGTGAGAGTAAACCATGGTAGGTCTATATCAAAAGACATAAAAAGAGCCAACCTATAATGTGTATATGAATAATTATATTGCACACCTTAGGTGATTATGGATAGTGTAGTTTTCTTGGACACCAGGTGAAGACTGATCCCAAGTAGATCGACTGGCTTCACGTCGTGGAATGATCTTGAACGGCACGAACAATAAAGCCATGAAGAGGAAGAACTTAAACTGAGGGTCGTATAGAAACACAAGCACTTCCAGTACAATTATTTGTGTACTTTATATTACACTTTTGTACAAGCACACCTCCAATGTGACGGGCCCTCTCGTCTTCCTCAGTAGGGTGTTGGCCTCGATGTGTGAGAGCACTTCAGTTGGTGTGCCATTGATGCTAACGATCCTATCACCTACCTGAGAGGGAATTCAACAGAAAAAAAAACAGGATAATGAACCTAAAAGCATTCAACATACAAGACCCTGACTTGGACTATGTTAACCACATCACATTAAAGGGATAGGTGGCTGATCTTAGAACATTTCTAACAAAAAAACAAAAAAGAGATCTTACATATACATCCATGGAAAAAAGAGACTTCATCTTTTTTTTCTGGTTATTGCTTTCGTAGTTTGCGGGAGTGTGTCTGTGTAAAATCTGCATGTCACTGTTGTTTTATACACTATTGACCACATCTGATTCAAAATCCCAAACAAAAAAAGGTTGGGAGAAAATTTTAAAATAATACATATAAATAATTTATTATACTTTGGAAATGTTAAACTACACAAGACTTACATTATTTTTCAACTGCAACAATTAAAATAGTGATGTTAAGAGCAGAGTGTGTGCATGTGTGACTCTGTTTCATCCATCAGAAACTGAATCAGGAGTGAAGCTGCTGGAATACAGCACATAGAAAAGCTGCTCTACACACACTACTGCACTCTCACACACACACACACACACACACACACACACACTACTGCACTCTCACACACACACACACACACACACACACTCACACACTCACACTACTGCACTCACACACACACACACTACTGCACTCACAACACATATGGCGGTGTTTCTTATTTTTTACACAGCTCACTGCAATAGTTCAGAAAAGAATAGCAACCTGTGCATTTTATACACATACACACACACACACACACTGCCGTGAACTGTACAAACAGTGAACAGAAAAAAAGGGGAAAGTGGTCTCTTTTTTTTCTAATGTGGAATTTTATTCTTGCTGCTAATAAAACTACACAAGTAATCTGTCCAATAGCCTGATGCTACTTTGTTGTTACCAGGTTTAAATCACAATCATTATATGTATCACTATGTGCATTATTATCTTGCTGTGATGCGCAATATTCTACCATGTGCAATACTGTGCAATTTTCTTAAAACATCATTCTAAAACATAATTATCTGCAATATCTTATGTGTAATAGTCTTAACATGTGAATATCACTACTTATGTCAAAGTTACTGATCTACTACTGATCTCTCTTACATACAGCAACACATTCCTAACCAGTTTCTGTTACTAGTAATTCACTAAAGTGTAAGTTGTTTATTTATAGTATTAATTAATACCCAGCATTTGTGTTTATAGCAGTGTATTTTATAAATAAAAAATTCTTTATTATTTATGTATTTTGACTTGATATTTTATATTGTTTTTGTCTCTGTGTGTCTGTGCAGTCGTAACACAAGCAATTTCCTTCGGAATCAGTAAAGTTTCCTGACTTTGATAAGCTTCAACAGTTTGAAGAAAAGCGACTGTTTTTTCAAGCGGTGTTTGCGATGCTGTACCTTTAACGTTCTTTAACTACTGAGAGAATGGTAGTTTGTTTTTGTTGGTGGACGACCGGCTAACTCTGCATGCAGGTCATGTTCTGGAGTGAAATGTTTCTGCATATTCTCCTATTTGCATACTGTCTTGGTGCATCATCTAGATATTTTAGGACTGACTACCCTACAATCACAGCAACATGCCCTGGTAAATAATGGCAAGCAAGTCCCTTATCTTTGCCGTCTATATTGCACTCTTTTTAGCACATGAACAGTTCTGGCTATCTTAAACGACTAACCCTAACAATTATTAAACAAAAGCATGTTGTTTAATACTTGTTAGGACTAGAAATATTTGTCTGAACCTGATGGAACCCCACAGCCAACATAAAGTTTAGATTTTAGCTCTGGAAAAAAATGAGACCACTGCAAAAATGTTCTGTTTCTCAGGTTTTATCTTTTATAGCTGCAAGTATTGAACTGAACAGCTTTGGACTCGTTTTTAAGAACTGCTGACGATATTTCTCCTAATTTCCAAATAAAAATATTGTACTTCAAAGCATAACTTTACAGGAAATGACAAAACATCAAAATGAGAGAAATGATGCAATGTTTACAGAACTTGAATAATTCAAAGATAACAAATCTCCTCTTCACTCTTAAACAAAATGGCAATAATTACCTTTGAGGAACTTCTAGTAGTGTTTTACCATCCAACTGGTCTCATTGTGAGAGGAGAGTGTCGATTACAGCAGTGTTTTTATACTTTTCCTCATTAAATAAGATGTGATTCAGGTGATCACTAATCAGTAACTCATAAAGCAGAATGAGGTGTTTGTGCAGGAATTTAACAGACAGTGGTATGGAAAGGTTGTCATACTCATAGAAATGCTGATTTCAAAATAAATTGCAGTGGTATTTTTCTGGAGGTGTATATATAGTGTAAACTCAGTATGAATATATATAAATACGCATATGTATATAGACTCTAACATATATTTACGCCATTAAATAGAGGCAGACTAAAGGGAGCCCGTGCTGGGTGTCATGGGCCTAAAAAATAAATCAAATATATAACAAATATAGAGGGTGTTTCAGTGCATGCCATAAATCACAGCACAGTCCCACATTCGCAGCTTGGGCTAGAGGTAAATCAGTCACATCTTCGTCAATTCTTATTTTTCTTAGTAGTTGGTTGTGATATTAAACTTTTAGTCATTTCTTAGCAGCAAGTAAAAGGATGTAGGTGCCAGAAATAAAACTACTTTGGTGCTTTTTTGAAAGGAAGGCATACTAGGCCAGTAATACCTGAGTACAATGTAGCTATCTATATTTGCATCTGTGGTTGTATCTTTATTCATCATTTTTTGTTAGTTTTAAAACATTTTGTACATATTTTCATTTATTTTCAGTTTGAGTTTGTTTGTTTGATCAAAGTATGAAACCTGTTTTTAGTCGTTTCAGTTGTTCACTTCTATTCTTATATCAGCTTCAGACAGCAGCCTGACAAACAGATCATGCCTCTTTTTAGAGGTAAAATTAGTGAATTTAGAGTTGATTGTTGTTTGATTGATGTTTACAAGTATTTAGGTGATTCAATGTGTAAATTTAAAGTAGACCTATGCTCTGGAAGTGTATTAAATAAAAACAAAAATGTCTCTCCTCACTGTCAATATCTCTCTTGTTTCTCCTCACTGTACCATTTAGCAAACGTAAACAATGCTTTAACATTGTTTTCAGAGAAGGGCTTTAAGTTATACACGTCTAACTGTGTTTTCAGTTTCAGGGGTGAATGAGTAGGTTAAAGATACCCCAGATACCATAACATTGTTGCATTTAGGGCTGTCAATATTGATTATACTGGTAATTAAGTAACTAAGTACCTGCACACTTTCGTACTTTGGCAGTATTTTGGTTTCCAACTAAAATAATGTGGAGAACCACTGGGTTTAAATAGTGCTACATGCTGTCTCAGGAGTATAGTTATCATAAATTATTAACCAATATTAGAAACTTTCCCAGTTGGCAATTTTATTTTAATTACATTACCATCAAGACTCTGTGCTGCTCACATTGTACTTATTACGTGATTCTGAATTAAAAAATTTTGTAGACAATAATTATATTGTATAATTCTATCATATTATATCTAAATGATCTTTAACAGTATCTTTAACAGTATTTTTATTTTACTGAGTTTTGCATCATGGGTGCAGCTGCTTGGCCATGGAAAACCATGTCATGAAGCTTTTGATGCACAAGTCTTGTGCTGATGAAGCAGTTTTGACCTGGAATGATGCAAGGGGGGGGATACGCAATTTTTACACCCTACATACTTCAGCTGACCCAGCTTGGTAAGTCTGCATGATCTTGTTGGCTGAGCGGTTGTTGCTTCACAATGAAAGCAAATAAAGCTGACAAGTGTGGGTCTAGCAAGGCAGAAATTTCATGTACTTCGTGTACTGTCATGTACTCTGACAGAACCATGTTTCAAGTCATTGATCTCTTTAGTACAACCCATTCTTGTAACTGTATGTCCATATAGAATACATGGCTGTGTGCTTGATTTTAGCAATGGGGTGTGGTTTAAACACCTGAATTCAATAATTAGGAAGATTATCTACACACTTTTAGTCATTTAGTGTAACTTGTCAAAATCTTTTATTCATGAAAGCAAGGGAAATTGAGTTTTATACCCCGGGCGTAGCTGGAGGCCTAGTGGTTAGGGCATTGCCCCGCAATCAGAAGGTTGTAGGTTCGAATCCCAACACTGCTAGTGTCATCACTAAGGTACCCTTGAGCAACGTACCATCCCCACACTCTACTCCCTGGGTGCCCCTCATTGGTGGCAGCCAACTGCTTCATTTGGTAAATGGGTTAAATACAGAGAAAGAATTTCACACTGTGTGCTGTGGTGTGTTCACATGTGACTATAAGGGGCCGCTTTACTTTATGTTTTGTAGCAAAGGTGCTAAATGTATTATTGCCTTTGCTGAGACTGAGAACTATGAATCAAAAAGAATGAACAGAATGTGTAATATCAAATGTAACATACGTTTAAAACATTATAAAGTCACAAAACACAAAATGTACACACAGTGTACCTTTTCTGAAAACTCTGCAATTAGTTCCTTCAAGCTAAACTGAACGTCGTCTTCATCGTCTTCGTCCGGAGTGGGTGGGATCAGGCGACAACATACCACAGTCACATCCATGGGAAGTTCCTTCAGGAATCCCAAGACTTCCTTGTGGGTCTCACCAACCAGGGTCGTCCCATTTACCTGCAGTCAACACACTGCAGTCAGTTACTGATACACTCACCTTGAGTTTATTCGAAACTTCATAAGAAACTTCTTACCTTTTCCCATGATCAGTGCATTTGTCTTTCTCAAGCACAGCACGGTGCTGAAAATGTTCCTCTACTCAAATAATACCTGATACTACGGTAAACCCTTTCCTTCGATTTATAGTGTAGCAGGGTCTGGTAAATTGTAAGCTGCAGTTAGTAAGTCTAAACCTGAAAGTACATCTACAACAAACAGACATACAATTCAAACCACCTGCCTAACATTGTGCGGTTCCTCAGTGTGCCATCAAAGCGGGTCTGATCCATTAAAGAATGTACACCACAAGCTTTCTGAAGGTGTGCTATGGTATCTGGCACCATAACATTAAGAGCAGATCCTAGCAAGTCCTGTAAATTTCAAATTATTGTCCAGATTAAGATCTGGAGAATCTGGAGGCCAAGTCATGTTCCTCAAACCATTCCTGAACAATTTGTGCAGTGTGGTAGGATGCAGTATTCTGCTGAAAGACTTTGCTGCCATTAGGGAATATCGTCGCAATGAAATGTAACATTCACTTGAATGCTAAAACACTCAGTAGAACAGAACAATGTTCTCAGCAGAACATTGCCCAGAGTCTTTTTCCCCACAGTGCTCCATGGTCCAGTTCTGATGCTCATGTGCCCATTGTAGACTATGCAGCCCCAAATGCAGCAACCTGTGATGCATTGTGTTCCGACATCTTTCTATTATAGCCAGCATGAACGTCTTCAGCAACTTGTGTTACAGTAGCTCTTCAGTGGGGTCGGACCAGATGGACTTGGCCATCCATGATCCTGTTGCTGGTTCACCTTCTAGACCACCTTCTTCCATTTCTCCATGGTCCAGTTCTGATACTCATGTGACCATGTATAGGCACTTTCAACAGTGAACAGGGTGCACTATGAATGATTCACCCCTCCACAGCTATTGCACAGGAAGCATTGATGCACTGTGTGTAAGTCTGTGGGATCTGACTACATGGGCTGGGCCAGAACATCAGTGACCCTTGAGTGCCCAAGACATTGTCACTGACTCACCAATTCTTCCTTGGGTCACTTTTGTTAGTTACTAACCACTGCATATTGGGAACACCCCACAAGACCTGTCGTTTTGGAGATGCTCTGACCCATTTTTTTTAGCTTCCAACACATTAGCCTCAGGAACAGACTGTTCATTTGTTGACTAAGATATCTCACCTCTTTACAGGTGCCATTATAATGAGATGACCAATGTCATCCACTTCGGCTGTCAGTGGTTTTAATGTTGGCTGATTGGTGTGTATGTGTTTCTGATCAAATGGACAACAGGTGTAGGCACAAGACAGGTGTGTCTGATAAAGTGTCAGTGTCAGTGTATGATCACTGGTCCTCAGACAGTTCACATTTTTGTTGGATTTAGTTCGCAGCATAAATCAGGTAATTATGTGTTCTGGAGCCCTTATTACCAGGTTCGGATTTGTTGAGAGTCGAGACAGAGCAAAATGTGCCCAGCCAAGAGATATAAGTACATCAGCAAGTTAAATGGTGCATATACGACATTGTGGCAGTGGCAGTCTAAAAAAGGAAGCAATAAGAAGAGAAAAGAAAAAAACGATAGGCGCTTTCATTCTTTTCAAGTGCTGCGAGGGAAAAGGATCAGAGTCAGTGCTCAGATATGGGCTTTTTGATGTTATTTTTGGTTTGATGTGAAATTGTCTCTCTGTCTCTCTGTGTTCAGTGAGGAAATTATAATTTAATGCACTGGCACATCATATATATATTATATATACACACACACACACACACACACACACACACACACCTGCACGCACACACATTTATTTCCACTGTCATTTCCAAACCTTATAACCCTCTTACTTTTATAGACCAGCTTTTAAAATACTAGGTGCCTTTCATGATGAATGGACCAATAGAAATGATCTCAAATTAGGTGGAATAAAATGTTGTTGTTATCTTTCCGTTTTCCTAAGCAGTTACCAGTTTTGTTCATATATATACATATATATAGTAAATCCCCGCTTATTCACGGTTCAGCAGTGGCAGCTTCAGTCTCTTGCAGATTTTTTTCTTAGAACCCAACTAATAATTGTTCGCAGAACCCCCCTGACATTTGCGGGAAACCTCAGATATCCTCCGCATTTTCGTAATTTTTTTTTACGTGCGATCTCGTCCCCCACGCCCCCTCGTCCTCGTGCTGGTTGTTTATGTTTGGGCGCACCCATGTCACAGCTTTTTTCGTGGCAAGATATATTTTATATATTATTATATATATCAAGAAAAATATAATTTACTAACATTGTAACATAAATATTAACATCAATTCAGCTACGTTTTCATATAAAATATAACTAAATTTTTTGGAACTGTTTTTTTACTACTGTAAATTAAATTAAATTATTACTGTATTTACCTGCTTGTACCAGAGAAAATGCGCGTGCATGAATTACAGTACAGTCTATACAGGGATAATATCGATATTTACATTCTAGCACTGCGAGAGACAGCAGTTCAGTGTAAACTGTACAATACGGATATGGGTTTACTTTTACATTTTCTTTGAGTTTAAAATGAAATTAAAGTGTTTTGGGAGCATATTTGGGGGCATATTTAGGGTTTACTCTATAAAAATAGGCATTTTTTTTTACCACATCACAGCTTCACGTTTTTTCACTATACTAAGTGTTCTTGGAACATAATCCCACGATTGTCGGGGTTTTACTGTATTTATAAAAGTGAGTAGTCCAAATTTTCTCAATTCAGCAAATCACATTGCTGGACAGTGTGAGTTCATGTTTTACCAGTGAATCTCTTGCTTCCTCTTGTATAAACTATTACAACATGCATCATCATACACCAAAAACTGACACGATGCATGTATGTATGACTGTATTACAGTAGAAAATGCAACAGCTATTAAAACAGTCCATTGGTACAGTATTTTTGCCAGATGGATACACACATCCAGGCATCATGATCTGCAAATTTGCATTGACGCTTCACTAGACAGGACATGAATGAACACTGGTTATAAAACCTTGAAAACACTGACATATTAAAACATGGAAATTCATTTTCCAGATGAATGTACAGCACATTGGGGCTCTTGCTCTGAGTAAAAATGAAGGAAAAAAAACAGTTTATGAGCAGATAATAAAAGCTTTACAAGCATTCCTAAGTATTCCCATAATCTCCAGATGAGATCTATACCGAGTTAGTGGAACTGTAACTGATGAGCTTGCACGACTTTAGCAACAATTAGTAACTCAGCACTGTACAATCCAGTATGGACACAGAAAGGAACACTGCCTTCCCTACGTGGTACAGAGTACAGGAGCTGATAGAAAGACCTTTGGACATGTTTTTGAATGACAGAGTCATGTTTTAGTGAATGGGACACTCTCATTCAGAACCATCAAGAGATTAGATATGACTGGAGCGACTTAGTGGGATTTTTTAACCAATAACAAGATGTATGCTTACACAGAGCTACAGTGACTACTTTCTTAAATAACATAAGAATGTAGCATTGGAAACAATGCTATATTCTTACATTATTTAAGATATCATTGGTCCAGTAAAAATCATTTGGCCCCATTGTTCTTCTTGAGACAAATTTTACATCACTGACAGTTAATCATTTATAACTTTTAAAATGGTTTTTGCAAATAAAAGGGAGCCATTATCCAATACAGTTCCTGCTTGCAGGCTGTGAAATACAGATTATTTATGAAAAAAGTGCAAGTGTAATGCATGAACGCCTAAGGCAAATTAATTCAATCTTCAGACAGAATCCATACACTGAACAGTGACTTAAAAACAGCAGATACAACGTTAGGCAGGTCATTCATCATTTTGCTGCACAATTGAAACAGGTCTCTATGAAGTCTTTTCATTTTTCTTTCCCAATAAAAACAAGGATATTCCTCCAGGAACAAGTGTGGTGGGGACTAGAAGGGCAACAGCACTCTTAGCAAATGAAAGGAGGTAGAAAATTGCTTGATTGTTTGAAGAAAAAGTTATAGAGTCCAGGAGCTGCAAGAGAACCAATGAAACACCAGTGCAGCCAATCCTGAATGGAGCACTGCTGTGGTACTTGCCTGCAGAGTAGAGTGGCAAATGGAGTCCCAGTCCTAAACCAAATAGGGTGCCCATGTTGCGCAGCAAGCTAGCAAAGGGCGAGGTGTCCATATGAACCCACTCAGGATTGTCACACCATTTCTGGGCTTTTTCAAGAGTCCACAGAAGGTCCACATCCAAAGCTTTCAAGAGGACGTAGAAGCAAATGGCAAAAACAAGCAGGAACACAGTGATGTTGAAGTACTTCTGAAGGTTAGCTGTGTAGATCCACTGCTGTTTTGAGAACACCTCAGCAACAATTATACCTGAGATCAGGAAAGCAAGGGTAAACATGAAGCCTAATAGTCATAAAATTATAGTATTCAAACACTTGAAAAAGCTCTGAAGACCACTGTTAAAAAACAGATGTGTCAAAAGTGGGAGAGACAAGCCATGAAGAAGATCTGCCTACCTGAGATAACTCCACTTACAACCTGGTGTGGGAAGTGGGCAGCAACATAAACTCGGGACATGCAGACCAGCAGTTCCACCAGCCCCAGTAGCATCCACAGCACCATCTGTAATGACCTAGTAGAGGGCAGTGTGTCAGATGTGTGCTACCCTGAGAAGCTTCATGAATTCAGACCCTGGTCTTCGTGACGAGCATCTGCATGCAGTAGTTTGTAAAATGGCAATTGTGATTACAACACTGTTGCTTTAGTCCCTGTGCACTTCATCTGCAA
Source organism: Bryconaethiops microstoma (assembly GCA_037577275.1). Classification (NCBI taxonomy): domain Eukaryota; kingdom Metazoa; phylum Chordata; class Actinopteri; order Characiformes; family Alestidae; genus Bryconaethiops; species Bryconaethiops microstoma. Next base: position 26,297,382 of record JBBJLS010000109.1, read on the forward strand.
CTCACCAGTAGAGTAAAGTGGGAAATTTTCTCCTAGCAGCAATGGACAGTGCAGCTGTTACCATCACATACCCTACTCCAGCAGATCCCATTGCATGACCAGAAGGACTTCCTTAAGAGTAGAAAGTAATCAGTTTCTTACAAATTAGACACAGACTAAAACTAGGTTGTAACCTTCAAAATAAATGTTCCTCATTTAAATCGATCTGTTCAAATCTTCCAACAAAATAAATTTATAAATATCTGTAATCGTTCTATTTGTCAGTGCAACAAATGCAGACAGTAAACATAGAAAGTAGTTGTGAAGTTACAGATACATCATCAACTAGTCTACTGATCTTCTGTTGAATGAAGAACCAGTAAACAATTTAACTACAAATGCCTCACGCCAGTCTCTACCGAGATAAGACCAGACATAAATGAATCAGTAAGGAGGGCCGAAGGTCAGAGTGTTGCAGATATCCTGACATAATGCAGGTCAAGAATTAATCCCTATCAATGCATCATCAGTGGCTTGATTTCAAAGGTAACCTTGATTTAAAACATTAAGATAACCCAGGGAAAAATCCACTTCCAGCATGATTACTCCATGCCTCATCACCTTAGTTGCATAATGATCTGCAAAAGAAACGGACTGACCTTGCATCAATGATCAGTAATGAGTATTCTAATTTATACATTTCCAGATAATGCCTAAACCAGGGCTTGAAAGGAAATTCACCACGACTAAACATAGTTCATGTGTGGGAAACCAGCCGATGAATACTTAACGTAGTGTGGCTGTTGCAGAGCATTACTTAATCACTGTACCTGGCCCAGTCTCACATGTGATTGGAACTTGTCTGAGAGCTGGGGCTGCATCAGAGCCATAAAATTTGGTTTCATGAACCCACCAGTAAGGCCTTTCTCCAAAAAGAACCCTAAAAAATAAAATATTTATTTAAGCATTTAGCACTTTTCATCACATCTTCAAAGCCATGGCTTTCACCCATTCACTCCGTCTGTGGAAAAGCATGGGCTTATCCTTTCTCCAGGCTACTCTTGCAAGCATCCAATCCCATTGTATATTCATGCCGTATGCATCTTGCAGTTCAAAGGCTAGATAACGGAATAAGATAAATCCAAATTACAGAGCATCTTACCATTTCAGTACCAGGTTAAACCAGTCCCCAATCACAGCCACCCATATTAACCTGATGCCCACGTCCTTTTTCAGGTGGAACCAGATGGGGAAGAAGATGAAAAAGGTTGTATGGAGGTCCGCCAAAGAGGAAACCAATTGAAACCAGCTCTCGTAGGCTCTGTATTCTGTCTGTAGGTGGACAGCCAGATTCACGCCCCAACTGTGAAGCAGGTCCATGACTATCACAAAAGGGCAGTTGCCCAGCAAAGGGTCACTGATGGAAAGGTAGGTGGATGATGGCCCAGCAGACTGTAGGCACCCTGGCAGTTTTTGTGGCTTTACCCTTTTTTTGGACCTCGTTGCTCCGCTTCCAGCTGGACTTTATTCAAGGCTGATTGGCCTTGTTTGCATGGACTCTCAAGGTATCCAGGACCCCTTAGGGTCCATGACCTTTTATCTATTGTGACGTCAATGCTGACAACCAAACAGAGGGCTCAATGATTGACGGTGAGCCTAAACACATACAGCAATGATATCATCAATGCAGCTGTGCAGTCTTAGATCTGACAGATTTCTATTGATCTTGACAATTCTCAGCTTTCAGTTAGTACATATGACAATGACATTTTCCACAGGTGGTGTTTTTTTCACTGCTCCCTGTAATCTATTTTTCAAAATATGACAGCTCTGTTACTGTTTTGTAATTTCCCAATTTCGGTTCTACATTACAATGCTTTTCCACATTTACATTTACGGCATTTATCAGACGCTTTTATCCAAAGCGACTTCCATTCCCTAACTACAGGGGACAGTCTC
>JBBJLS010000109.1:26318296-26333590 GCA_037577275.1 Bryconaethiops microstoma
CAGTTCAATACTTGCACCTATAAAAGTTAAAACCTGAAGATTTGTGCAGTGGTCTCTTTTTTTCTTTTTTTTTTTCCCCCAGAGTACGTGTCTGAAATCTTATTCATGTGTGAAGTTATGTCATACGGACCTGCAGATGTAGTTTAGGACATAGTGTGACAATATATGAAAATTAATAAAAATGTACAATGTAGTTTAACACTGCTCGGTCCAAAACATAATTAAAGGAGAACATGTGATTTAATTTCGGAATACGCAAATACTACGATGCAGTTCAACTAACCATGTCCATTCTTACCTCCAGACAGACTTCCAGAAACCTCCTCTGTCCCAAATTGCCCTGGATGGCGGGAGGCACTTCCTGGAGAAGATCAAGGCACTCAACATTGAGCACCATATTGAAGTACATAAGAACAGCTTTGCCGGCAGTCATGTGGTCTTGTCTCACAGCCGTGATGCTGGTGCCTCCAGCAAGACCAAACAAAACGGCTTGGTCAATGGTTATTGCAAGGAACTGGTGCGCATTACCGTTCCTGAGCCAACTGGTCCACAGTTCCCCACCGAATGGGGGAAGACTTGTGTAGCTTTATTATATGCCATCTGCTGTTTTGTCTTCACCACTATCATAATTTCTATAGTCCATGAGCGTGTGCCTCCTAAGGAGGCGACACCTCCTTTACCGGACAAGTTCTTTGACTTTTTCGACAGAGTGGAGTGGGCATTCTCTGTATGTGAGATAAACGGGATGATTCTGGTGATCATGTGGATCATTCAGTGGAGTCTCATGAAACACAAGTAAGTGTTCTGGCTAATGATGCAATGATTCTTCATTATTTTTACTGCTGATGGCTTTGATCCAACGTGTGTTCTGTCACCAGGTCAATTGTTGGCCGGCGGTTCTTGTTCATTGTGGGGACCCTGTACCTGTACCGCTGTATCACCATGTACATTACTACTCTGCCTGTTCCAGGAATGCACTTCAAGTGTTCTCCAAAGGTAGGATTTGTTCAGAACTGAATCCAAGAGCATGGGCTTGGATAAGGTTTTTGAATGTCCTGGTATTTAAAAACAGAAACTGAGCAAAAAGGTGGTGTTACTTGGGCAACACAATATTTTTCTTCTTTAGCAAGCCAACTAAACTGCTGAGTTGAATCAGGTGTGAGCAGAACACTAGTCCTGCAGTCCTGTGTATAAGTTAGTGCATTTGTAGTAGTAGTAGTAGTAATTTATTGTTTGCTGTCTGAAGAAAGGTTATAAGAGCTGAAGTCATATTTTCTTATTTCCCATAGATTGTCAACTTCAATAGTTTTGGAAACATGATCATAACATGTTTAAAAAGCGTGTAAAAGAAAGTTAGAGTAATGTCAGTCTTTCTAAGAAACCTACATTAGTGAACATTTGCACTTCCCCCTTCTCTAAATACCTTTATAGCATTTTAAGGTTAAAAATTACAACATAGAGTACAAAAAGGGAAGAAATAGACGCACATGGAAATAATTTGTCTGGTGGCCATATATGACGTGAAAATCTCATCCCATGCGGAACAAACTTGTTTTTGGTTTTTCTTTAAACATAAAACAAAAATAAGTTGATTGCATAGAATAACATGAGTTATTTATAATAACTTACAGTAATATCTTATGTATCGTAAGTTAATAATGCATTCACTTACATTTAAAGTTAAAAACATTTTTCCTTTTTTTTCTTTTTTTTTTTTTTTTGTTCAGACGGTGAGTATGTGTTTACACTTACTGTGCAATATTGTATTGTTCTGTGCAAAGAGGCACTGACGCGGTTTGAAAACCCCTGTTAAATAAAGACTCTGCTGAAAGAAGAAAATGAGTAATAAAGGGGAAGCGAGAGGTGATTGCTTAGAAAGTGACTGCGTTGCTATGGTGCAGTCACACGTGGAACTCTTGTCCTGACGTGTGTGTGTGAGAGTGAGAGACCAGGGTGGGTGTGAAACTAAGGGCACACACCCGGTACACAAGGCAGGAAATCCTCACTGCAGGGCCTGCTGGAAACTATTCAACCATTCATGAGCTAGGCCCAGCCAGACGGCCTTTTCACTTGTCATATCATGTTTTCGTGTTGAATGCAGCTCAGATAAACAGAATGAGTGTAAACAGTCTCACAAACACATTTAAGAACTTGTGGTTTAACACTGACTCACTCTGTTACGTCTTTAATTATATATCACATCAAAAGTGTTCAAACTCTGTTGTGCCTAGAAAGAGTATGAAAGGAAATGGCTGATTAAACGTCTTTCCAAAAATGGGTGTAATGTGTAGTGGATTTGGTGGGATGCTATGGAAAAAAAAAGACTCCTGCATGATTTTAATCACAAATTATCCCAGGGAACGTGAAAATTGTATGATAACCCTTGGGTGTACACAGTTTCCACAGTTTAAACACTGATGTGGCAGCAGTCTCAGCATGTCTCTTGATAGCACTGAAAGTCTGCCTTTGATCAATAATAATAATAATAATAATAATAATAATAATAATTCAATAATATGTAATGATTCCAGGAAAAAGGAATATCATAGTGATGATAGAATATTGAAAAAATTACAACGCAGGTACAACTTGAATAAAAACACATGCTTTGCAGGAAGATTGTAGCAGTACACTAATAAATTCTACAGTCATTGACTATCACAGTTTGCATTTATCAACATTTTCATTAAAATCATTCCAATTTAAAATAGTATGCTTTTCATGGAGCTTTATACTGTGGTATGGATGGTCACTTAACTGATCACTTGCTCCCTAATTCATCCCACTACTTGACAGGTCTTATAATAAGATAATACACGTTATTTACTCAATCTGTCAGTAGTTTTAATGTTGTGGTCGATAAATGTATATTAACCATCCCACCCCCATAGTGGATGGTTTAAGCATGTGGCTAACACTTGTGTGCCTTTTTTTTGTAGCTGTATGGTGACTGGGAATCTCAGATGCGGCGAGTGATGAAAATGATCGCTGGCGGAGGCTTGACAATCACTGGCTCTCACAACATGTGTGGAGACTACCTGTACAGCGGCCACACAGTCATGTTGACCCTCACCTTTCTCTTCATGAGAGAATGTAAGGACGCATTACACAGTTCTGCCCTTATTTGAAATCTCCCAAAGATTCATTTTGTACAACAGTGTCACCTTTTGGTGTGTTATGGCAATCACACCCTAGAATGTATCTGCTGTCTCAGCGAGGCTGTGTGCTTCAAATGACAAAGGAACTAAATGCAAATAACATACTGGCAGAGGATATATACTATAGATAAGTAACTTACAGTTAAGTGAGTTTCTAACAATACAGATGGTAGTTAGGAGTATGTTATTGCATGTAGTAGAGCTCAGTAGTATTTAAAAGTAATACTGATATATGTACTGATATTCACGCTGTAAGACTATTGCACATACTGTATGATATTGCACGAAATTAAATGATTTAGCAACCACTTCACATGATACTGCACATGGTAAGACTATTGCGCACAATAAGATGCACATAATGAAAATGTTTTAGCACCTGATAACATTGCACAATATTGCACGTGGTAGAGTATTGCACACCAGAGCATGATGCTAATGCACATACTAGTGATGCACATAATGATAGTGATTTAAACCCAGTAAGAAATTGCACAACAAAGTAGTAACGGGCTGTTGCACAGATTATTGTGTGGAATGTTTTGGCTCCTATCATGTCTTTTGTCTGCTGTTGTTGCACTTTTTGTAAGATCACATTTATTGCTGTCCCTTCTTTTTTTCAGTGGTGTATTAACAGTCGTAGATAATCAAACTTTGCATATTGGTGTGCTCCACAGACTCCCCTCGGCGGTTCTGGTGGTACCACTGGGGCTGTGGGATGCTGTGTGCTGTGGGTGTTTTCTGCATCCTCCTCGCTCATGACCACTACACTATAGATGTAGTTGTAGCCTACTTCATCACTACACGCTTCTTCTGGTGGTACCACACCATGGCCAACCAGCCAGTAAGTAACCCCCTAACACAGTGGTTGAAAAGTTCTCAGACACGTTGGTGCCTGGAACATGTGCTGTTCCTATTCACAGATTTTAGTAAATATTAAATTGATGATGGTTTTATTCTTTATCAAATAATTAGTTCATTAAATATTATTAAATGAAAGAATTAGTCGACATTTTAAATATAATTAAAAGTATTAAATGCAAAGTTCTAGAAAAAATTAACAGTCAGAGTTGTTCAGATTCACTGTAAATAAAATAGCTATATATGGAGACGCTGTAACTGTAGTTACCACCACTCAGTAGGTGATAGTCAGTAGGTTTCTCCACAATGCACCATTTCACATGAAATCATTCTGAATTAATTTGTTCAACAATTGAAAATAAGTGGAACTCCCCATTAATGTCTTCTGTTTTTCCATGCAGGATCTGAAGGGGGCATCACAGAGTAACTTCCTGTCCCGCGTCTGGTGGTATAGGTTTTTCCAGTACTTGGAGCACAATGTTCAAGATATTGTTCCTCGGAGCTACCAGATTCCCTTTTTATGCCGATCACTACAGCGGGGCCATGTAAAGTACAGCAGGATTGACTCTGATTGACTGCAGTTTCCAGCTAGGAAGCAGGAAAGAACTCTAAACCCTTGCCTTAAGAGCCAGGACTCAGTCACACAACAATAACCTAACAAGCTCCCTTAAGCCAATTCCTTTAGTACTGAGCTACAAGGCACTGTGACTGTCTAGAACACATCCAAAGCATGTCATTCCACGCACACACTGCCAAATTCAAATCAGCATCTGCTTTTCTGAAACAACCTGCTGCAGGATATGTCTCATGTAGGATATGGTGTCAGAACTGCAAATGACTTAATACTGACATGCCAAAATGGACGACTTAGTCAGCGATGTGGTCTGTCTGAGATAGACAGGCCTATAGAGGTCTGTTTTTTGCAAACATTTCCATTTCCAAGACTTTTTTTATTTTTTATTTTTAGACTAATTGACTTGACAAAGATATTTTCTCTCAATCACTGGTTATAGTTAAGGTATCTTCTTACCCCAAGAGTAAAAATGTCCCTTTAACTGAAATTCCACTGTACCGATATCCTTATTTTCCCACAAAGGACTTAGTCAAGGTCAGTTGTGTGTTTAAAGAGAATTGTCATTTTGCTAAAATCCACAGATTTGCAAAAGAAGTTTCTATGAAAAAAATATTTTTCAAACTGATGTTACCTTTTTTAAATCAAAAGGAGACATAAATACTGTTTTGACTACAGGAATTTCCTCAGTGCCTTTCTTGCCACGATTGTACAGTGATCCTGTGTCATGTGGTTATATGTTGAGATTTATGTTGTCTTGTTTTCTTTTTTTTAAATTGTGGTCTCAGTGGTCCAGTGATGTTTACGTGAATCATTGAAGGAATACTCATTTTAGCACTTTCAGTCTAGTCTATCTGTTACGTCTATGGCATCCAGTCAGTTACCACAGACAGCAATTTCCTTTTAATTAGAAAAGAACAGAAAAGTAGCTGTCATGCCTTTCCACATCTGCCCTTTGGCATCTGTTATAAGGAGGTTTAATGTCAGTGCTGTTCTTTTACAAAGTAAAGGGAAACACAATCCATTGGTCGTGCTACTGATTCAGTAGATAGAGAGATTGAAATACTGCATTCCTTTCAAACAGGCTGAATTATTAACTTTTTTTCTACAAATGTCTGGCACTATATGCTTGAAGTACTGGATTATTCCATACAATTTTCTCAATGTCAGAAACTCTGGTAACACTTATTTTGAAAAATACGAGCTATGTACCATTAAAATGCTTGAATAGAATAATAAGCTAGTAAATAAATGATTGCTGGTAAAAATGTTTGTATGTACAAAGGATTTGTACTTAAAATTCAGTTCAGTTCTTTTCAATTCTTTTCTTATTTACTTTTGTGGTCTTAACTGTGTTTTGACTTATGATTGCTTGATCTAAATCTAAAAACTTCCATTATAAACTAGGGAAACTGGATAATTTACAAAACTTTACAAAAATATTGGACACTGCAATTGTACTTGCTTTCATTCTTGCCAGCAATAATATCTAGCAATTATCTATTTTTGCCATGTTTTTTTTTATATATGTATATCTCAAACAGTGGAATGTAAAAGGAAGTATTACCAAGGCAATGATGACCACAAAGCTCACTCGTATGTCTGTAATCATTTTTTTTATGTCTTGTGTTGTCTATTTATTAATGTTTCTTCCACTCAGTGGAACATGAAAAAAAACTTGTATTGTTATGTTTGACTTGGCCAAATGGCATGTGTCTTTGGTTCTGCCTTAACTCCAGACTGCTGGGCAGAAGTGTCTGTGTGCAGTGAGTGTTTGGAGAGTTTTCGGTCAACCATGTTATCCTGTATGCCTAACAAGCTGGATCAGGACACTCTAAACAAGCCAATAATCAGGAGCTGTCCTGTAAACCATCCAGTGAACAAAGCTGCTAACACTTTTAATAGTTGGTCTTTTGGCAAATAAATGATGACTATTAGCACAGAATATGTTTGAAGTTGTTTTTGTCTTGCAATAATAACGATGAAAAAGTGGTGTGTCTCACTACTTTTGTCCATATCGTGTATTATTCTTATTGCACACTGTCACACAGCATAGTGAGATGGGGTGTTTCGGTACACTGAGGTTCCCTTAAGCAAAACAAGCTTTGAGGCCTCTGTATTGTCGATCTCTTCACAAGAATCTGTTTAAAACAGTGGTCACCAACCCCTCTCCTGGAGATTTTCCTGACTAGGTCAGCGGATCTCCAATACAAGGCTCAAGGTAACTTCATTGTCATCAGCAGCTATGTACATGTATGTAGTGTGATGAGACAACGTTTTCTCCTGGGACCACAGTATAATAAATAGATACCACAACATTGTAACAGTATAGTTGTGAATACGACAAGTCTTTGTCATGTTCTTGGAGTGGTCAGTATCTACCAAAAGTGGCCCAACTGGTAAACTTGTGATAGGGTCATGGGTGCCCAACACTCCTTGATGTGTAAGGGAAGCGAAGGCTCTAGCCCGTCTTGTCCAATCCCACAGAAGAGCTACAAATGGCTGAAAAAGTTCATGCTAGCTATGATGTGAAAGTGTCAGAAAACTGCATTGTATCTTGCTGTGCAGAGTGCCCATGCTAACCCTTACAATGGGCATGTGAGCATCAACTGTGGAGTAATGAAAGAAGGCGGCTTGGCCAGATAAATCATATTTTCTTTTACATCATGTGGACAGCAGGGTGCATGTGTATTGCTTTCCTGGGAAAGAGATGGCATCAGAAAGTATTATGGAAAGAAGAAAAGCAATGTCCTTCCTGGAACTGGGTCCTGGCATTCATGTGGATGCTATTTGACGTATAACAATTTTTTAAACATTTGCTGTAGACAAAATACACCCCTTCCTGGCAACAGTATTCCCAAATGACAGAAGTCTCTTTTAGAAGGGTAACATGTTCTTCCTAAACACAAAAATGTTTAGCAATGGTACATGAGGAACATGTGTCCCCTCCTGTTCCCAGGTGTTCTCAGTCCTCTGTGTGTTAAGTACCTCTGTGTTCTAGTGTGTCTGGTCTTGTATCATTTGATGCATGTTTCCCTTGTGTTGTTTATTGTTTTAATTTGATAAATGTTGCAGTTACTAAAGCTACTGCACTACATTCTAAAAATAAGTACAGCTGTGTGTGCATCTGCAATGTTTACTCTACTTCTTTTGCCAAAAAGGAATATCCATTATTTATGACACTATATTTATAAACCAACTCATTACTGTTAATGACTTTTTTAATTTTGTAAAGGTTTATACACTTTATGGACAGAAGTATTGGGACACTTGACCAGTACTCTAACAGTGACTTTAATGACACTGCTTTTCAAGTACATAGACTTTAACATGGAATTGGTCCCCCCCGTTGCAACTATAACAGCCTCCACTCTTCCTGGAAGGCTTTCCACAAGATTTTAGAAAGTTTCTGTGGGAATTCTTGTCCGTTGATTCCGTAGAGCATTTATGAGGTCAGGGACTCATGGCCTGGCTCGCGATCTCCGTTCCAGTTCATTCCACAGGTGTTGGATGGGGTTGAGGTCAGGTCTCTGTGAGGGCCAGTCAAGTTCTTCCACACCGAACTCATCCAACCGTGTCTTTACAGACCTTGCTTTGTGCACTGGGGCACAGTCATACTTGAATAGAAAAGGGCTTTCCCCAAACTGTGAACGCGAAGTTGGAAGCATGGCGTTGTCGAAAATGTCTTGGTCTGCTGAAGGATTAAGAACGCCCTTCACTGGAAGTAAGGGACCTAGCCCAAACCCTTACAAACAGGTGTCCCAATACTTTTGTCCACATATTGTATTTTTACTAATTGCATCCAGCTACAATGAAAGATATATTATATCCTATTCTTCTTTGCAGTGAAGAAGAATATAATAGTTTTACAGTAAATTTTTTTAATGCTACAAAAGAATTCAATTCAACTGAACCTTTGAATCAGTGCGACAGATTCATGGAAAAGAACCGATTAAAAGAACCGAATGAACCGGATCTCAGCAGCAGTAGCAATTCCACCTCTGACTGTACGTTACTTGCTCGAGGTTTATCTTTTAGTGTTCTGTTTCAATGCTTATTTTCCACCAGCCTCTGGGTTTTTCTGGAAAGACCAACGAAAGGTTAGTGATAAGCCTCATATTTTGTTCGTTTATGTTTTTTTTCTGGATTTACGCAGAACACAGTGCCAGAACAGTTTTATGAGAAGAAAACTATATATATTGGATCTTTTGAGGTCACAAATTACATATAAACCCCTATAGATATATTCAGTGTTTTGATGTTTGTCTTCCACCTGATGTGCTGAACCTAGCAACTAGCATGACTAGCATGACAATAGATGCTGTGTGATGCTAGTGGTTATTAAGCTAATGAATCTTTCTGATAAACTGATACAAATGCTTGTTTATGTGGTCTTAATTTAAATTTTTAAGATCTGCTGGCGAAATCACCATGAATTCCAAAATTGGAGAGATACTGACATGTTTTTTTTCTGTGAATGGTTTTGTGTTATGTTTTCCTGGATGCTAAGGAGAAACAAATGTGTCTTTTGGTTTAAAAAAAACAAAAAACTCTTTCCCCAAGTTTAGATATAATTCATAATAAAGTGCCATCAAAGCCTAACCTCGAGTACTCTCTAGTCCATTACTTTGTTGTTTAGCAAGCATTCTCTAGTTATGGCATTTTATCACTACAGTTTATTAGTAAAGATCAGTAAGTGTCACGTTTCAACACGAGCAGCCTATCATATAGGTATACTAAACTGAGATGTGGGCATTGTTATTGCTGTAATTAGAAATTGACATATGCATTTCACATATGATTTAGGCTACTGGTCATGATTATTCTGAGATCAGCTATTTTCCTTGGCCATATTTCGGGCAAAAATGTATTAAGAAAAGTGCATTTATGGCTCCTCCTCATTGTAAAGCCAGTTGATAATAAGGGTACTTTAAATGAAGACAATATATTACAACCTGAAATGGTTTTGTACAATAATAACACAGGACCTAGACAGTTTGATGGATTCTTTCCTAATTTAATTCTTATTTAATAGTTTATATACAAATGTTTTCCTGTGTCTCCACTTGTGTGATTTTCTTTTACATTGCAGATAAAGATGAGTGAGGTGGAGCTGTCATGTCTGGCCTATGTGAAGATGTTCCTGCATGCCAACCTGTATCCCCGCTGCAGTGTGAATGGACTGCTGATATCCTCCAGTGGAGCAGAGGGCACTGTGTGCATTACAGACTGTGTTCCTCTGCTGCACTCCCATCTGCCTCTTGCTCTCATCACACAGCTAGCTCTTACACAGGTGTGCAGACTTGTCAATTTTTTTTTTCCCCCATATATTTGCAGTTTCAAGAAAAATGACTTTCGTCAGAATAAAATGACTGTTAGGGTGGTCATTTAATATTTTTCAAATATTCATACAGAATTTCATATTAAAGATATTTTTTGAGAAGGAAACTGAAAAAGAAGAGTAAAATCAGCAGCAAACACCTGATATCCTAGTGAAAGTTATACTGATTACTCATACCATTAACACTACTGACAGGTGATGTGCATTAAATGAATAGCATTTATTGTCTTGTTACAATGGCATCTAGGAAGGGGACAGATATATATAAGGCAGCAAGTAAACCGTTCTTGGCATTGATGTGTTAAAAGTAGGAAAAAGGTCTTTGGGGTGTTCCTGGTATGCAGTGGTCAGTACCTACCATAAGTGGCCAAGAAAGGACAGGTGGTGAACTGGTGCCAGGGTCATAGATGCCCAAAGCTCATTGATGTGGAGGAGTAAAGGCTGTACAAAGCTGTGGAAAGGGCTGTGTAACCACAGACTGATATCAGAGTGCCCCTGCTCACCCCTGTCTGAAAGCAATTCCCATGGACATGTGAGCATCAGATCTTTAACATAAAGCAGTAGAAGATGATGGCCTGGCATGATGAATTCTGTTTTGTTTTGTTTTGGTGCATGTGTGTTTCTTACCTGTGGAAAAGATGGCATTAGAACGTATTATGAGAAGAAGGCAAACCGACAGGTGATGTGTGCTCTGGACAGTATTCTGCCGGGATACCTGAGGTCCAAGCATTCTTGTTATTTCTTGCTGTTTCTCATATACTACCTACTTAACGCTTTTGTAGACAATATCAATGGTAGACCCTAATAGCAGTGGTCTCTTGTAGCAGGACAGAAAATGACTAATTTCAAGCTGCATTCTTAACAGCAAAGAAGAAAAGTGTGCTTGAGCAAAAAACAGCTGTCTTGACCTCTCAGACGAACACATTTTTGACTCGTTACTGTCATAGGGCTTGTCTCTCCTAACGCCATTTGTTTAGTGGCTGATTTTTTTCTCGCCGTTATGTTTTTCTGGCTCTCTGCCAGCAGCTTGCAGAGTGAAATTAATTCTATTAATGAAATTATTGCTTGTAAATGATCAGTACTTGGCTCCTTATCAGCTGATCAAAAAAACGTAATACACGCATACTACAATGGAAATTAAAGGACATTTTGACATGTGGAATTGTTCAAAAATTATGCATGAGCTTGGCCAAAATAAAGTTTGTGTTAAAACAAAATTCCGCTCATAGCGGGGTATCAAACTGTTGCTTTTTCTAAAACTCTTCATTCAGCGCACTGCTTTTTAATGATAGACCATACAGGGCTGAGGGGTTGGTGTCAACTTGCTAAGCCATTTATGCTTAAGGACGGAAATGTAAGAAGCGCACGTAACCACGTTCAAAGACTGCTTGTAACACAACAAACAGTGACGCACGTCTCTTTTTATAACTGACCTGAACCTTAGTGTCTTGTCTGTTTGAGTCTGTTGTGTGTTCACCTCTCCATGACTCATTTGTTGCTCCACTTTGTCCCTTTTCAGCTGCCATAGCTGTGACGTTGAGACCCTCTCTCTGCTATGCACTTTTAAACTGACTTTCCCCTTTGCTCTCTCCCCGTACGGAGGTGACTCGACTGCAAATATCACAATTTTAAATGATCAATACTTGGCCCTGATCAACCGATCAAAAATTTGAATACAAACTCATTACACCAGATATAAACAGCTGTATTGGTGTTGGAATTGTGCCAAAACACTAGAAGTGCCAAATTCCAGCTATAAAAAGAGTAATTATAATAATATTAAAAATAAAACTTAAGCACAATAGTGTGATTGCTGAAGAACTCATACTAAATAGAATTTGAATGTATACTCTTAAATGATAGGAGTCATCCAAGATCTCATAGCCAAAGTCCTCCCTCCATGCTGCCCAAATTTGACAAGCGGCAGAGAAACAATCATGAATAGCATGAATGCCTCCCTTTGGATCCCTATCGAACTAATTGGTGAGAGTAATGGAAAAGAAGAGAAATGCTTCTTAACAAAGGCATGTACTTACAAATACCTGGGAAAAAGCAAGCAGGAAATATTTTACCCACTTGAAAGACATGAACACAACATCCTTAAAAAGATTCTTTACTCATTTTAGACCCATCTTAAACTATCGCTTGAATGCTGTACCTATGAATCAGGGTGAGAAAAGTGTATTAGCAACAATTGAGAGAGAGGGCTAGGTCTGAGTTTGTCTGAATCATAAACTCGACCCATATTCAAAATGAGCCATTTATGGTTGGGTTATTTGTGAGACACTGTTTTTTCAGAGGTAATGGGGCACATACTAAAGAAGGAAAATTAAAGACAGGCGTATGTGGAATGCTATATTTCGGGCCACACGTTACACCCTCTTACTCAGATACCCAAAATATTAGTGAACTGCATAGTAATATTACAGGAAACGTGCTAACCCTTCACTTCACTATCTGTCTCTCCAGTTACGCCGCTCTTGGCCATGTGGTAGTCTTATTCCAGATAAATGCGGATACCAACTTATCAGGCACTGTTTGAAACAGGAAGAAGAACCTCGGAGTAATTGTCATTGTGACAGAATTAACCCTGCCAGTTTATGATATAGGAAGTGTCATGGGTATGTAAAAGTGTCAGGGGTTTCTTTCATTGGATATGACACAAATGACATGACAGGGATGAGCAAATTATTAGTAAAGTTGATTTTATTTCCTGATATCCTTGTGGCTTCCCTGTCAAGACATTGAATGTTGTGAGGTGTTATTGAAGGACTCAATAGGAAAGTTCTCTGGCCCTGGAGCTTTACCACTGTGGAAGCTCGTTATTTGGAAAGTGCCATTGTCACTAGGCTATGGTCTGAGACAGCAATGCCCTCATATTCACTGTGAGGTCAGCTGTGGAGAAGTTTCTTATCAAGCAGAAAAGTCTGTTTCTTCATAATGAAGTCCTTGACCTGTCTGCAGTCCTTAAAACGTGTGTACTCGCCATCCAGCCTCATTATCCTCAGCTCTTCTGGGTACCACGGGCTGTGCCAAACCCCCTCACGAGCCCTCAGCAAGACCTGCACCTTACTGAATTCAGTCTACCGTCCGGTAACTGCCTGAGTGTAATATGGGTGGACACCACTGATGAGTGCTTTGAATGATTACTACAACATGTAGCTGTTCTTGTGCAGAGGTCAGTAAAAGCAGTATCAAAATGTAAACATAAAGAAAACATACTTTGAATATGTACAGGTCTGAAAAAAAAAAGAGAAACCACGGCAATTTATTTTTAAACCAGCATCTCTGTGACAACCATTCCATGCCAGTGTCTGTTAAATTCCTACACAAGCACCTCATTCTGTTTTATGAGGTACTGATTAGTGATCACCTGAATCAAATCTTATTTAATGAGGAAAAGTATTTTAAAAAAAAAACAAAAACACTGCTGTAATCAGTATTCTCCTCTTGCACTATGACCACTTGGATGGCAAAGCACTACTAGAACTATGTCAAAGGCAATTATTGCCATTTTGTTTGAGTGAACAAGAGGTTTGTTTTCATTGAATTATTCAAGTTCTATAAATGCTGCATCATTTCTCTTATTTTGATGTATTGTCATTTCCTTTACAATTACGCTTTAAAGACCAGTATTTGTATTTTGAAATTAGGAGAAATGTTGTCAGCAATAAGGCAAAGCTGTTTAGTTCAAAAATAAAATCTGAGCAATGATCTTTTTTTTTTTTTTTTCCAGAGCTGTATTTATTTTAAGGGCAGCTAGTGGCTTAGTGGTTAGGGATATGGCCTTGTGATCAGATGGTTGTGGGTTCAAATCCTAGTGGCACCTCTGAGGTGGGAGCAAGGTACTGTCCCCATGCACTGCTCGCCGGGTGCTGTGTTCCAGGCTACCCACTGCTTCACTTGGTGAATGGGTTAAATGTAGAGAAGACTTTCGTGCTATTCACACCGTGAGCTGTGGTGTGTTCATGTAAGACAAATGGTCACTTCACTTTCACTGTTAAAACACTCACCTCCAAACAATATCCCAAGACGACAGACACTACAAAAACCAGACAGCAATAATACAGAGATGTTGAACAACAGATTTCGTGACTACAATCATCTGTTTGTCCAGGCCGACTACTTTCTTGAATTCTGAGATGGAAAATAATTTCGGCAATCTGTAAGAGTGGAGACAAATTTGATTCTGATCTGGAAAAGGTTTTCTGTTGTATTATTAAAGATCAAATACAATCCTTCTTTTACAAACAGTGTCTTGAGTAAGAGTCACAGTGTCCCTAAATTCAACATTACATTCATGTATCCCCGTCCACTAACTGCTTGCTGTGTTTTTAATTTCAGTGAAATAATGCATACCAACAAACTCGAGACAAAACACAATTCGAAAGTTCAGTGACAAACAGCGTTATATTTTTAACGAATTACGTTTTCCCCACCAATTCCATCCAGTAAAATGTAGTCTTTGAAACAGTATAGTTTAATATTATTGTACTGCACATGCAGATTATAGCTGCATCACAGCATATTCCATGATGCTGCTTCTCTTATGTTTTCATCTGATTCTGAGAATTTACAGAACAGTGTTATTCTGAAGGTGAAAATTCTTTGAGCACGTTTGAAGCTTATCCCTTTACCTGGCTGCTGTTTGCTGCCAATTCCTCAACAGGCCTGGCTTTTGAGACCCTCGGGAACCCAATGGTGGTATTCTGAAGGTAGGATTTAAACCCATGACGTCTTGGTTCAGAGGCATGGATCCTACCCACTTGGCTGAATCTCATCAAAACCAAAATGTTACAGTTGAAGTTTTATTGTAAAATTTGATTTTAATTTTATCATACCGGTCTTTTTTTGCAGGTGGATGTATGGTGTGCACAAACACAGCAGAAGATTGTGGGATATTATCAGGCTAACGCATGTCTACTCGACAGCAGGTGCTTTTTTTCTTTTCTCTCTTTCGTTGCATTTATTTATTGAAGATGGAAGAGAGAAGATTACTTGGTGTATATATTAATGAAAATATAAAAGACTAAGCATTAATGATCAGCAGAACAATAAATAGAAAGAAAACAGTAGAGAAGGTGAGGAGCATTTGAAGATAAGTGTTTTAAAAAACAAAACTTTACACCAACACGTTAATATGGAGTTGGTCCCCCTTTGCAGCTGTAACAGCTTCCAGTCGGTTTCTGTGGCAATTTGGGCCAAACTTAAGAAGTTCATTATGTCTCATAAAAAAAATAGTAGCAAATAATAGTTTTGCAGGATTGCATCGAAGTACTATTTTTCAGTTTTCAGTTTGTCAATGCATTTGTCCCAATACGTTTTGATGTTTTTAAACATTTGTGTGCATGTCTCTCTCTCTC
>JBBJLS010000109.1:26333690-26344829 GCA_037577275.1 Bryconaethiops microstoma
CCAGGGAGACTGTCCCCTGTAGTTAGGGAATGGATGTCGCTTTGGATAAAAGCGTCTGCTAAATGCCGTAAATGTAAACCATGGATTGTGAACAGTAGAACAGAGACAAAAAAAGAAATGCAGCAGTAGTGATGAGCAGGGTAAGTCTATAGGCTGAAACTGGCATAAGAATTGAGTGAGACTTTAGAACTGAGCAATAAGAATATTATTGTACCTGTGCCTCTAGATGTGTTTCTCTTAACTCTCATGCCAATGGCCTCATCCAACGCTACATATTCCTTTGCTTGTATGAGCATGTATGAGTTCTTTAGGAGCATGCATGTTGTATTATTACTGTACCATAACTATGTAGTTTGACTGAGTTGCTATTTTGATAAATAATTAATAACCTAATATCTATAATTTCTAAGAAGGTTCTGTTTTTCACTGCTGAACATAATTGCTCAAACAGGGACAAAATAATTTTTATAACGATCATGTCTTGTCCCTCACACACTGCATACCTAATCTTATGTCTTCATGTAACTAATGCACTTTTTGGCAAGGACAGGCAGTTTTACACTCAAGAGATACTGAATAGTGGCTGTAAAACAATGTGTCACAGCTACCTTTGTCCCTGGTGAGGATAAGTGTTTGCCTCTGTCAGGACTAGATCCATTTGTATTTCAACTCAGAGGTATCGATTGGGTCACGGAGTCTGCTTGCTAAATGTAAGTCGCCAGCAACTGTTCATGCTGCACTTTTTTAATTGTATGTTTTTTGAAAGCTTCAAGTAACTGTTGTTCTGTGATTAATCACAGTGTTATTTAAATTTAATCTACATTCTGTATTGATGTCTACACTGTGCTTTTCAGTCTGTTTCAGTGTCAACAAAATACAAAATAACAAAAGTAAATAAAAAAAAAAACTTTCAGAATAAAATATCTTTCCAGTATCAACTGGAAGTATACAATCCACATTTTGGAAAGAATTTCTCCTTTTGTTCATTGTCTGCAGGTAAAATTATTAATATCAAATTACATCACATTTTTATTATCATCAGTGGCTAAGGGTTTAATGTAAGGTCGATTTTCTCATTCAACAACGTTCAGATCAGAAACCAATTTGTCATGTTTGGAATATTCATATACTTTGCTGTGTAGCTGTATAACTGTTGATGCATACATTGTCATGTTGTTTGAAACATTAATTTGCCTCATTCAGTACTATTGTACATTTGCTAAGAGCAGCTTTTTGTGGCAAAAAAGATTCAAATGACGATTGATCCCATATGTTTTTCTCATTAGTTTGGTTTGTGGTTAAACACTACAGCATTGCTAAAGTCTTTGTACTGCCTCCTAAGAAGATCCCTGTTACAGCATCTCTGTTCTAGCACAGAAGCATGTCTCGTAAGGCTGTTTGCTGTGGCCTCAGAAGCCTGGAACTACTGCTCATGGTCCTGTTCCTGCTAATGACTGGAATCACAGTGGGACTTATCACAGTCTTAGCCATCAACATCAACTCTCAAACACGTAATAACTCATACTCTTAACCTAACTCATCTAAAAAAATACTTTAGATGGAGAGTAAGTTTCAGATACATGTATACAATGGTTCCAGTGATCTACCCTGGAGCAATTTCACAAGTTTCAAATATAATAACAACAAGAACAACATCTGAAAATACATTTTGGAGTCTAGTTTATAAATTTGTCACAATAATAGTTATTAATGTAAATAAAATGATTTTTTAAAAATAATGCTAATCTTTTGAACAATAGTAAATGTGTAGTGAGAGGTGCATATTTGTGATTCACTGACAGTAATAGAATACTAGATATAATTTAGGTATTTTTATTGTATGTACTGTGCATTGACATTATAATAAAATATTACAATTAACTTCTGTTCATTATTTTGTTTTTCATTCTTATTTTTTCTTCCACTTCCACTTTCATTTTTGTGTGCCAAACACAGAGGAGCCAGAATACCCCATTCCCTCAGCAAAGCCTCCAGAGAACCCCTATCTGATTGGCGTGGGCAGAGCAGACTGCACTGGACCAGTAGCAGATGTACCCCTGGTGAGTGGCTGACATTGCTTGTAGATTAGAAATGAATATTGTACCTTCTCTGCATTTGTGTTTAACCAAAACTAATATGTTTCTGGAAGTTCCCCTATCAATAAATATAAATTCTTCAAAGGGACAAGCCTGGGGCTGGGCTGGCCACTACCCCCACTCCGATCAGTAGGGGAAGGCATAGCATTGCCCTCACTCATGCTAAAATGAAAAAATAAACCTGTTCTAAATGTATCGTGAATAGCAGTTGATTATTGTAATTAATATAATTACATATTGTAATATTGTAATTAATATAATTACTTTTAAGTAATGCATTTGTGTACAGATCATAAATAAAAGTTTATTATGGATGAGGCTTTACGAACCAAAATAAGACAAGGGGGATAAAGTTTTTGAGGAATGACGCAGTATTTGATATGTTCCTCATTAGAGGTTACTAAATAATCTGGTGTATTGTGATTATTCTGGCATGTTTTGAATAAGATGGGCTATGCTAACATGGATCAGACCGCAGGAGGACTCCACACTCGCTTGTTCAGCAGGGCCTTCATTGTGGACGACGGAAGCAAGAGGGTGGTGTTCGTGAGTGCAGACATAGGCATGGTCTCCCAAAGACTGAGACTAGAGGTAACTTCATAATCATGAAAAGAAAAGCTATTAGACGCTTATGTAAAAATCATGACAGTGTGACAAGTGTTTAAGCAAGGCTTTTATAATGTAGACTAAAATCTCGTAAAAATGTAAGAGCTTGTTTTTTATTTAATAAATATATAATGCATTTATAATTACAGAATAGTTTAATAAATTATAGCAGGCATAATCCATTTCTGTGTACATTATAATAATAAGAAAGGTGCTATAACAATAATAAATGTGTTCGGTAATAAGCTGCAAAGGATCTCTCACATTTCGCTTTGTTGTGGATGTTGTAGGTGCTGAAGGAGCTTCAGCTGAAATATGGAGATCTTTACAGGCAGGACAACGTGATGCTGAGTGGAACACACACACACTCTGGACTGGCTGGGTATTTCCAGTACACCCTCTTTATGATTGCCAGTAAAGGTTATATCAAGTCATCTGTTGAACCCATCGTCAATGGAATTGTAAAGGTGCCATTTGTTGATCTTGACTTTGTTGTTTAGAACATCTGAAGCCATAAAGGGATTTGCTAACATCAGTCGTTCATATCTTTGTTAATATCAATATAGCAGATTGCTCTGTGCCGATTATTTAGTGTTTATGAAATAAAATCTCCAACCAGAGCATTGACCTGGCACATAATAATATGAGGCCTGGGAGAATCTTTCTGAGCAAAGGAGAAATTGTGCATAGTAACCTCAACCGGAGCCCGCATTCATACATGAACAATCCCGAAGAGGAAAGGAAAAGGTAAAATATATGTAATATTTTATGTCAAATATTAAAAACAAATAACATGTAAAATGTATAGTCGACTGACTGTTAATTGTTGTCATATTTGATATGTACAAACTCATCTTGTGAAATGAAGTGAAATGAAAGGTGACATGGATTGCATTGGGAATATTTTATCTTTTCTAGATACAAATCCAATACTGATGAGCGGATTGTGAGCCTTAAATTTACACATTTGGATGGGGATGGAATGGGAATTTTCAGGTAAGATAGCTTTAAACCAATGTTTAAATCAAACTGGCGTTTGAGACATAATTACTGAGTGCATATTATCGAAGCATTACAGCTTTGCGTTTTAGCCATTTAGATTTCAAATACATGCAAGCAGTATTCCTAAAGATATCATTTAAGCCACACAAAATAATGTTTTTAATCATAAATTATTAAAAACAAGCATACAGGCATCTCTAAATATTTAGTCATTAAAAATGAAAAAATGTATGAATATGCTGTTTGAAGTGCGCCGGGACCTTCAGCCATTAACCCCTGTTCACATCATTAACCAGGAATAAAACAAGCAAGATTTGCATTTAATGTCTATTAAATACATTTTAAAAACATCACAGCAGCAACTGATAAATGTTAAAAATCAAAAGTGCTAACTAGAACAAGGGAGCTGGTAGCTAGTTCTAGCTTACCTAGCAGCCTAACAGCAGAACATACCAAAGGTAAAATTCTTTCCACTCCAACACTAGAAACTTGCACACATTTGAGTTTTCATCCTTCAAACTTGTCAGAGGAAGTTAGCTAGACATGAACAACTGTTGTATTGAGCTGTTAGCACCTAGTGCAAATACCACGTAGAAGGGCGCTCTTCTGAAGCAAGTGCTAAAGTGATGTATCAACACACACTGGGTCCAAGCCTCATGTTTGAAATGCTGTACTTACATTGTCTTAATAGTTTTAGGATATATAAGGAAACTCAGAAGGAATCATTAAACCGCCACTGTGTTTAAATGTGAGCAAGTCGTAACTTTGATCATATGATGCCGGTTCAGCATCCGTTACCAAACTAGCATGCCACACATCACAGGACAGCTTTCTTAAAATGTGTCGAATGACAAATCCTGGCAAGGCTGAACAATTGTTTTGATTGTATTTGGCCATTTTAAAATCACGTATTATAGTGCTTACGTTTAGCCAAAACGTTTGGAGGCTGACTTGAACACAGGCATGCATAGCTGTGCTAGCTTAGCTGAGGTGAAGATTTATAAACTGAGGTGGATTTCTTTAGGAAACCTCCAGAATTTGAGAAAATTTAACTAAAGAGCTAACAACAATCTTAATAGTTAGTGCCTACGTTTAGCCAAAACATTGTTCGGAGGCTGGAATGCATAGCTTAGCCAGTTCAACTCTAAGGCATTTAATGGAAACCGTGTGAATCTGTAATACATTGTACAAACGCATTACACACTACTCATATTTACATAAAATAGCATACACATGAACATGAAATAACATATGATATACTTAAGCATAAACTTCAACATATGCAGATAAGTTATTGATTTTCATATGATATCTATGGACAGTCACAAACCTGCATCTGATGTTATAAATCACTAAAATATATATACAATATAAGTATAATGTATCCCCTTTGTTACAAACTTAAATACTCACAGACTATGCGTCTTCAAAGAAAATCTGAGAGGATGGTCACAGATAACCTGGTCCAAAGTGTACTCATCTACCCTCTTCAACTATAGCCACGAAATGGTTGACAAACGTGAATTCAAAATGAACTTTATTAACCACTAAGAAAGTACTGGACTGCAACAGCAGAGGGCGCCAAATTCCCATTCATGTCACTCTTTCTATACGTTTGGTGCAGAACAACTAAAGCACAAGTCTAAAGAATACTGTGAAGCAAGAAAAAACATGCTATACACAAACTGTCAGTTATAGTAGATTCATATGTCAGATCTGAAAAGCAAAGGAAAGGACTGAGAGTTTGGAAAATTGCACAATTCACTGATAGAACCAAGTAAGAACAGGTTACTAAGAGAGAGACAGACTTCACATTGCAAAAGGCAATTGATCAGGTGAGATCATACTAAGTGTTTCACAATGAAATTGGAATGCACAAAATCCTGACAGTCAAGACAAAGAAGGGCAACAACCACAAATGCAAGGCAGAGACAGAAAAGAAAGAACAAAAAGGAGCAAACTACAACTGATGTGGCTTCAAGCATTCAGCTCACAGTGCATGAAAGAAACACATCTTCAAAATGCAGCTTACTGGTTTACTCAGGGCACAAGATTGCAACATTGGGCAAGAAATCCCTTTGCCTGTGACTACAAAGGATGAAAACACAAGAATCATACAAAAAGGTGCTCTAGCAATACACAAAGTCTACACGTCAGAAGCTAGGCATAGTAAAGAGACTGCATTTTGTTCGGAAAGACAAAGACCTATTAAAAGACTTTGATGATTCATTTTCTGGATTAGACTGCTTACTCTGGAGAGCACTACATATAGGTGGACAACACAGTAAAGCCAGTGGTGCACGGTCCCAGGAAGATTCCAAGGACAGAGTCATTGCTGAATTACACCTGATGGGTGTCATAACTAAGCAGACTGAACAGATTGAGTGAACCCAAAAGACTTAAATCAAGCAATAAAAAGGGATCAACTGCTGACTGTGGAAGAACTGTTAACCCATGTGCCCAATGCTAAATATTTTTCAGTATTGGACGCCAACTTTTTGCAACTCAAACTTGACCATGAGAGCTCTAAATTGTGCACGGTAAACACTCCCAATAGGGCAATATTGTTTCCTGCAGTTACTTTTTGGAATATCATCGGCATCAGAAGTGTTCCAGAGGACTATGGCGTGAATGATGAAAGCTCTAGAGTGGGGACGTCAAACTCCGGTACTGGAGGGCCGGTGTCCAGCACAGTTTGATGGTTGAGGAAGACCTCAAACACATTCACTAAACCTGACAATTACCCGGCGAGGTGAAGAAGGTGTTTCTGAGCAGAGAAATCACCAAAACGTTCTGCACCACTGCCCTCCAGGACTGGAGTTCAACACCCCTGACATAGAGGAATAAAAGGCCTAGAAGGCCTTGATGACCTGCAAATGTGGGTAGACTCACCATAACAGCATGATCACAGGTTAGTTAAGTTGCTAGAGAGGGCCAGAGAAAACAACATCAAGCTAAACAGAAACAAATGCAAAATGAGCATGACAGAAATTATGTATAATGACCACATTCTCAGTGCCAGTGGATTGAAACCAGATGAGAAAGTGAGAGCAGTTGTTCAGATTTCACTACCAGAAGGTAAACAAGAACTCCTCACATTCATAGGCGTAATACAATATCTCACAAAATTCATATCCAACTTATCAGAAGTCAGTGCTCCTTTCAGGAATAGTGCTCCCATTGCACTTATTTTCTAAGTCGTGCTGATAATATTTAAATTACTAGTTGGTTAATAGGCAATACTGACTTTTTCAGAATTTTGGGTTGTGTGTTCAAGATCATGTAAACCATTAAAGAACACAGTTGGAAATAAATACTGTTGGCCATTGCTTTATCCAAGAGATACATTTGAAAAATAACAATGCAGTCCTATAACAAAGCAAGTCAGAATATCTCTTTTCAA
Source organism: Bryconaethiops microstoma (assembly GCA_037577275.1). NCBI lineage: Eukaryota > Metazoa > Chordata > Actinopteri > Characiformes > Alestidae > Bryconaethiops > Bryconaethiops microstoma. The sequence continues at coordinate 26,340,798 of JBBJLS010000109.1, forward strand.
TAGAGTTGTATTGTGCTTTAATATAAAATTCTGTTGCTTGTCTATCCAGTTGTATTAACAAATCAAGCAGTATCAGGTGAAGAGTTGCAGGTATGGATGTTGTCTCTAACACAGCAAATCACTACTATTATGTATGCCACTAGTCCCACTTACATTATATTCTCTTGAAAATAACCTTGCCTTAAATTTTTAATCTGCACTACTGAATTACCACCCAATGATGAGTATGCAGCGAAGTCATTTGTTACTTCAACTGATGAAGTAACGTACATAGACTGTAAAAACTTGAAATGTTTCCAGTAGACTTTGAAACTATTTATGAATTCAATTTACACATGCTCATCTTGTCTGATTAATTGGCGCAAATGATACTTTCTAGCTAGGCGCTGATGTGCACATGTTAAATAATAAAAACAATCTACAGCCATCACTGACAGAATTTGAAACAGTTTATAGACTGAATAAAAATGCTGCCCAAAAAATAGTAAGATGGTCGGGGATGGGTTAAGAAAACCAATAGCTCCAGCTTCACATGTGCAGTTCAGCTTTGCTCTTCTCAAACAATGCCAAAAATGGCATGGCATTGTTACATAAGATCCTTTGGATGGTTGATTAGCAGTAATTTGCTGTATTTTAGGAATACACTATACGTTCTGTTAAAAATCAAGCAACAAAGTGTGACTATGAAGCTGATTATGGTGTGGGCACCAAAATGTCCACAAGTTAAGGTGTAACTAAAAAATTCAAGTGCAAGGCTAACTATGAAAATAGTCATTCTTATCAGTTAATTGTCAGATATACTATCAGAACATCACATACATTAGCTACATTTGTGCGGGCATGTTTTATATCTAAAAATGTCCCATCACCATACCAGTAGTATAGTGATTGCAGTCTGTGGGCCCCCAGTGGGCAGCAAATGTTATTTGTAAAAATCGCTTGCAAAAATATTTCGGTGGAGCTTGTTGATTAGTCTCGTAAAATGCATGATTGTCATAACTGGCATAACCACCTACTTATATTCACACATTCCTTGTACATTTGGATTCCTTGTACATTATGGATAAATAGCTGCATGAAGAAAATATTCAGATCATTTTTGTCATTGTGATGTCTACGGTCTGCAGGCGCTAAGGCTGCCATTGTCTGTTATTTAGGACTTTTATTTTGAAATTGTGTTCCATGTATTCATGGTGTCTGGTGTCTTGATGTCTTTACTTATAGTGGTTTAGTGTTTTAGTTTAAGTGATTGTATGTGTTGATTGGTTCATGTCCTAGTCCATTGTGTAATTAGTGTGCCTCATGTCTTGCCCTTATGTCAGTCCACCGTCTTCTGTGCCTAGTGTTAAAACCTTCTTTCATGTCAGAGTTACAGTTGTCTTCAGGTGTTTGGTTTACCAAGTATCCAGTTACATGTTCTTTGTGTTTTTGGCCCTCGTACCTTGTTTATGTTTGTTAATGAAGTGAAGTCACATAGAATGGAATCCCGCGTCTGCGCCTCCTTAGCCATGCCAATCGTGACAGACATTTACTACAGTGCTGGTTATACAGTCAATTTGATAGACTACCCTGATTATTGTGTTATATTAGCTTGCATTTAAACAATTGTGTTAATTCAATCTGTTAGGCCTTAGAAGCTTTTATGTTTTGCTTTATGGGCTCCAAGTCGCAAAAGGTTGGGAATCTATCATTAGGCAATTATAGATTCATGCTTATTTTTGACATATAAAATAAACTGATACATAGTGCCCCATAAATCATTTTTCTACTCATAAAGAATCAACCTTGTAAAAAGCACTTAGCTGAGTTGCATTCACACTTAGCTGAGTTGCATTCAGAGGTCTTTAAAGAATTTGACTTTGTTGATCTGTTCTCAGCTGGTTTGCTGTTCATCCAGTCAGCATGAATTATACCAATCGCATGGTGAGTTCAGACAACCTTGGCTATGCCTCTTACATGTTTGAACAGGAGAAAAACATTGGTTCATTACCTGGTGAGGTAAGATGTCTTATTCAGTACGATAGCTTAATTTAGTTTATCAGCAGTCATACTCTTAAATAAGGATTGCTAACTAAATAAAGAAAAAAATGCTATAAGTAGACGTGTTAAAAAATGATGGGTCCTTTATATAGTAATAACTGTAAACAGCAAGATATAGGATTACCATAGTGTGTTCTGTTGTTCTGCCAGGGTCCTTTTGTAGCAGCATTTGCCACCAGCAACAGTGGGGATGTGTCTCCTAACACTCGTGGCCCGTATTGCGTTAACACAGGAGAAAAATGTGACTACCTCAACAGCTCTTGTCCAATTGGTGGGGTAAGTTATTCACATTCATTTAACATGTAGTGTTTCAAATTCTCTGTACCCTCTTACACACCTTTTCCAGCTCCTGAACGACATGATAATTAGTGGATTTGTTGGACAAATATCTAGCATTGCGATCTGGAAAAATCTACACAGACATAGATATGTAGGTTTGTAGATATGTGCGGTGTATACATATCCTCCACAAAACACAACCCTGTATATTTTAATGCACATTTCACATATTACTGAATTTCACATACTGGGGCAAAAGGATGTAAAAAGGATGTTAAACTTCATCCAATAGATTTAACACTTGAAAATATGCACTAAAATTGAAGAAAAACATCCAATTTAAGTTCCCTGTAGAGGATTATTTTCACTTTGAAAATGCAAGTAAATTAATTTTATTTATTATATTTATTTCTCACTTGACAAATTAAAATATGTACAAAATATACACATTGAACAATTTGTGCTTTTACTGCTTCAGTGTTGAGCGTAAAAAATCATGTATATAAATTTTTGATTTATTAAAGTTATTAAATTTTATTATTAATTGTTTATTATTTTTAGTTGGGTCAGGCCATTCCTTAAGTATGTGTGAAAAGTATGTGTAAAGAGTATACATTATAAGAGTATAATCTCTGAAGGGTTCCTGTATTTTAGTCTCACTTATCTTCATCAATGTGGTCACAGAGTAAAATGTGTGTTGCTTTTGGGCCGGGGAATGACATGTTTGAAAGCACAAGGATTATTGGAGAAAATGTCTACAGAAAGACAAAGGTAAATGGTATATAAGCAATTTTAATAGTCCTTAGGTTTGCCCTCCACACACTCTAATACAGTGTACCAATGTGCAGGAACTTTATGGCAGTGCTGAACAAGAAGTGCAAGGCAGTGTCAACACTGCTCATCAGTGGGTCAATATGACAGATGTGACTGTCCAGCTTAACTCCACCCACAGTGTGAGTAGCCCTTGGATAATTTATTTTAGCAAAAAATACATTCTTTTTAATTCATAGTTTGGGTCGATGAGAGACATTTATTCAGTTTTTGTGTTGTTATTTGAAAGGGGTTATATTAACATATTTTTCAAATGTTTCTGAAATAAAAGACTTTGGTCTAAAAAATTTTCACTCCCCAGTTTATATATGGAGCCTAAGTTACAAAAGAAGCTCATGTTGAAAACATAATGCTTATGATGTCACAATCATTTTGTCTGTAGCAGAGTTTTTGAAGTGGAAGATGTGAGGATAAATATGTATAGCATCTAACCATTTTTGAAGTTTTTTTAATTTTTAGTGTAACATATCAGTAATTGTGGCACAGTACAGTGGTATAGATAACTATATATAGTACAGCTGGCCATTATAACTATATATATATATATTTATATGTATATCTATATATATATATATATATACTTATGCTGGGCCACAATTAAAAGAAAATTAATACAACTTTGCAATTAACATTGTGATTAATCATGATTAATCACTGAAAATAATGCGATTAATCATGATTAATCACATTGTTATACACAAAATTAAATAATTCAAAAGTACTGTACTGCGCACTTTTATTTTTAAAGTACTGCTGTATGAACAAAAGTGCAAGAACATTTGGTTTAAACACTTTAAACTAATACGGAGATTTTTAACAGCAGTGTTTCCTTTAACACAGTTACACAGTTACAGTTCAAATATTTCTGTAAATCTCAACTTA
>JBBJLS010000109.1:26351569-26368245 GCA_037577275.1 Bryconaethiops microstoma
GGTGTGATCCAGGTCTCGGTGAGGGCCAGAAAGTGAAATGAGTGGAGGGATGCCAGTCCAGAGATGAAGTCAGCCTTAAATCCTTTAGAGATGAAGTCTTACACTTAAATCCTTTATTTCCACCTTCAGATAGTTTTACGATCTGGAGGGGTTATGGGATTGCATCTGTAAAGCATCTTTGCTTCTTTTGATCAGTTAGTAGATGCATTTAATTTACAGAAAACTCACTTTTTCAGATACCTACAAGTTCGCACTCATTTTCCTACCTTTCCTGCTATTTCACCTTCTATTCCAGTTGACTCCATTCAAAAAATGGATCCTAACCTTAAAGGAGCAATCTCAGTATTATATACCACTGTCTTCTCGCTTCACTCTTTCACCCCAGGTGATCTGCGTACTGTTCAAAGACACTGGCATAGAAATAAGCTTTTCATTATGGCAGTCAATTCTGAAGAGAATACACACCTCATCTGTTGGGCCTGGCATGGGGTTCATAGAGTTCAGTGGTTCAAAAGTAAATTAGCCCATGACAAATGCCACCTTGGACCAGCTGACCTCACCCACATGTTTTGACCAGCTTTATTTTCATTATGGAAGTCTTTTTTTAATTTATTTTCAGCCATTACCTCTGTTAATATCCACCCTGCACCTCTGGTTGACATGTTTGGTGTTTTACCCAGTGGGTACTCCATGCCATCTTATTTTGTTGAACTTGTTGCTTTTCTCACTCTCCTGTCAAGAGCTATCTTGATGCACTGGAAGAGCCTGAAACCTCCCTCTTATTCCCTCTGGATAAAGGATGCCCTATCCTTTATGAAGCTTGAAAAGATTAAACACTCTCTTCATGGTTCTAATGTAAAGTTTTCTCAAATTTGGTAGCCTTTTCTTAATCATGTCGATTCTCTTCAGCTGGCTGATGTCTCTTTTGGTTAGATGGACACCTGTAAGTATGTATGTATGTATGTATGTTGTGATGTGGTTAAAAAATGCTTAAAAATGCCTATTTTTATAGTGTAAACTCTAAATATTCCCCCAAATATGCTCCCAAAACACTTTAATTTCATTTTAAACTCCGCTTAATACTGTCATGGTTCCGGTCCATGACCACCAGAGGGCAGCCAAGGACTAATGAACCGCCCTCCATGAACAGCTTACCTAGATCAGCATTAATAAACTCAGAGAACTCATTGGCTGCACTCTTCTTCTTCAGTGTATTTAAACTGTCCGTAGTCCCAGTGAGGACACGGAAGCATTATGCGACCATATTCTCGACTCTACCTTATCTGCAAACTCACTCTCAGCTCAGCTCAGCTCTCTTTCTATCTGTCTACTTCTCTCTCTGTTTCTCTATCTAACCATCTTTCTATCCCTCTACCTACTTCTCTATCTATCTGTCTAGTTACCCGTCTCCCTATCTCTCTACCTCCTCATCTCTCTATCTGCCCTGCCTCCTTTGCTCACCTATCCCTTCCCCCTAGATTTTGTGACCTGGCCCGCGAACCTTTTTCTGTTTTGTTCAGTTAAGTTAATAAAAACCTACCTTAATAGAAGTCTGCGTCTGTGCCACACCTCCTTCTTCCGGACGAATGTCCTGTGTGACAGAATGCTTCCATCCACTGTGGCGCAGCGGACTCCACCAGAAGAACGCCAGACGGATCCAGGAGGGCACATCCGCCAGGGTCGGCTCACGGATTGGGTTCCCCCGGCGAGGCTCCGGATAACCGGCTTTACCATCTGCGGTTGGGGAACCGATCGGTGAGCGAATACACGAAGGAGTCCCGCGCTCTGGCAGCCCAGGTCTTGTGGGAGGACTCCGCTCTACGGACTGCCTACTCGGAGGGACTGGGTCCTCGTCTACGTGACAAATTAGACTGGCACGAGCGCCCCGGAACACTCTCGGAACTAATTTAGCTCAGTCTCCGCCTCTGTCCAACTTCTCGAATGGCCATCGGCAACCGCTCCACCCTCTCCACGGTTACCACTAGCCACGCAGCCTGCCCCCTGAGTTCAACTCAACTCATCTCTCCTTCACCCAGCCCAGTTCTCAACCTGCCTTCTTCACGGGCTATCTCGCGCCGGCCATCTTCCCCAAAGACTCCGCCTCCGATTCACGGAGCGACCCAGAGTCAACCGGTTCCACCCACGAATCACAGAGCTCTCTCAAAACGAGAGGCTCCACTCTCCCACCAAAAAACTCTCCAGAGCCAAAGAAAGTCATCCCAGAGTCTCGAAGCTCCACCACCGAGTTCGCCCCGAATTAGAGGTCCCATTCATGAGCCAGAAGACTACTCGCTCGACCCCAGACCAATCAGAGCAGCCAGTTGAAGCTCAATTTTCACCGTCCCCACTACTGTTCCCTACCCAGTCCCAGCCATCTCAATCCTCCTCATCCCGGATCCAATCAATTCAACCCCGCTCAACTCCAGTCCTCAACCCAGTTCTGGTTCTACCCTCTGTTCCAGCCATCAGCCCCGTTCCAGACCTCAACCCAGCTCCTCTTCTAGTTCCAACTTCAGTTTCAGCCACCTCACCACAGTACAGTCTCACCTACCCTAGATCAGTACAGGCCGGTCCATCCCAGTACACCCCAAATCAGTCTAGTTCAGCTGCTCTCAGTTTAGCTGCTTCCAGTCCATCCCAAATCACCTCAATCAGCCTAGATCAGTCTCTCTCTCTCTGTCCTGTTTCTCCCAGTCCTGATTCTCTCTCTCCCAGTCCTGCCTCTCCCATTTCTGCCTCTCTCTGCCCTCTTATACCAGCTACACTCACACCAGACACTCTCAAACCAACTCCTTTCTCGCCAGCTCCTCTCTCTCTCGCTTCTCTTTCTCTCGCTCCTCTCTCTCTCGCTCCTCTTTCTCTCGCTCCTCTTTCTCTCGCTCCTCTCTCCCCCGCTCCTCTCTCTCGCGCTCATCTCTCTCCCGCTCCTCTCTCTCCCACTCCTCGCTCTCTGGCTCCCGCTCCCCTGTGTCCAGTTCAAACCACTTATCAATTTACCTCAGATCCCTTCAGTCCTGCCCCCTTCCATCCTTCTCCCTTCAGTCTCGCGCCCTTTAGTCCAGCACCAGATACCAGCTCAGCACTAGATCCAGTTCCAGTACCCGGTCCGACCCCAGTTCCAGTTTCTGTACCAGGTCCGACTCCAAGACCATCTCCTGCACCTTGCCGCCTAGGTCCTGCTTCTGCTCCTCGCCACCTAGGTCCAGCGCCGGCCCCTCTCGCCCAAGGTCCAGCCCTGGCTCCTCTCGCCCAAAGTCCAGCGCCGGCTCCTCTCGCTCAAGGTCCAGCGCCGGCACCCCGCGCGCAAAGTCCAGTGCCGGCACCCCGCGCCCAAGGTCAAGCGCCGGCCCTGGGCTCGCCAACTCCTGCCCCCGGCCCGGGTCCCTCGACTCCAGTTCCAGTCCTTGACCCCGCTCCGGCTCCCGCGCCGGGCTCCTCGACCCCTAATCCAGCTCCTGAATCAGCTCTACCTCTCTACCTCCTCATCTCTCTATCTGCCCTGCCTCCTTTGCTCACCTATCCCTTCTCCCTAGTCTTTGTGTGACCTGGCTCGCGAGCCTTTTTCTGTTTTGTTTAGTTAAGCTAATAAAAGCCTACCTTAATGGAAGTCCGCATCTGTGCCATGCCTCCTTCTTCCAGACAAACGTCGGGTGTGACAAATACATTACCCTTAAAGAAAATATAAAAATAAACCCATATTTGTACTGTACAGTTTACACTGAGCTACTGCGTCCCACAGTGCTAGAATGTAATATAACAATATTACCCCTTTATAGACTGTACTGAAATTCATGCACACCTGTTTTCTTTAGTATGCGCTGTCATTTTCTTTGGTATAAGCAGGATAAAGTAATAAATTCATTTAATGTACAGTAATAAAAATACAGGGCTTTAAGAAGAACAAAACGAAAAACACGAGAACAGTCGAGATGCTCCACGGGGGAAATTCTGGACCGCAGCTGCCAGAGATGCGTCACAGGGCAGCATCCAATCAACAGCAAGGAGAAATAAATAACATTCTTGGATTGGCTACTTTCAAACCTCCTGCCTCTGAGTATTGTGACGTCCGGGCCTTGTCCGCCACGCCACCTTGTCCTCATGCTGGGTTGTTTATGTTTGGGTGCGACGCTGAGCAGTGGAGGCTCATTCCGTTCAGGTGTGTCTGATTGCCTTGCTAACTGCAAGGTTTAGATGTCACAAAAGCAGAAAAATATGCAGAGGATATCTGCAGTTTCAGCATTAGCGTGGGGTTTTCTGTGAACAATTATTAGTTTGTGTGTATATATATTGTTTTTTTTTGTTTTTGTAATTCTTCTATTATTGTATCAGTAATATTTCTACAACTGTTCATTTTATTTTACCGAAGACGACTTCTCTCATAACTTATGTGATTGTGCTCTTGAGGGTTTGTATGTTTTTTCCTTTTGTTGAGAAAATTATATAAATAAATCATACATAAAAAAGAAAGCCATGATCATATTGTGTGCATAAAAACTGATTTCCATAAACTTCTATATGTCTTAAGTTTTATGACTTCTTATGTCTGCTTTTGTTCTCTGTGTTCACTGTTTTCATTGCCTTAGTAGAAAATCTATAACAATGACTTCAGAACTGAACTTAATTTATTGATGCTTAATGACACATTTAAAATGATCCCATCTCTCCCCCTCATTTCACAACACAATATCATTTGGAATTGAAATATCTCCCAGCCACATATTTATGGTCAAGTTTCAAGCCAATGACTGAGACATCATATCAATATCCTAAAACAACGTCATATTAACAACGTTGGAATCCCGGTACAAAAATAGGATCTAAGTGCTACACACACTTTAATACTGTCACTGCTTAGGAATCTTCATATTTGACAATGTTAGTGTTACGAGAACAGTTTCACATTCATTCGTTAAAAGGATGAGGTGGGATGTTTAAAGCTTGTAATAGGTAGCAGGCCTTGAACTGTCATTATAAATGTAATATTTAAAGAAAAAGACAAACAATATGTCTAAAACGTGTCAAATGTGTGTTAAAAAAAGAAATGAAAAAAATGAATAGACAAAATGCACAGCAAATATGAAAGCTTATGTCAACTTTTCTTACATTAAACATTCCTGATGTTTTGTTTGATAAACTAAATACTGAAACAAAACAAGCATAACTTTAAATATGAAAGAAATATTAAATATATCTATGGCGAGATAGGGACTGAGAAGATTCTTGATAGCAAGAATAGCTCATTTAAAGGTAGCGTTAATAAACACCTAAAAGGGGTTCAAGCAAGTATGGAGGTCAATCAGAAATACACTGAATAGTATTTTTGGCTAGTAAAATGAATGACATTTCTTCTTCACTAACTATGTGTTCATATCCAATCAAATATGCATGGGAAGGTTTTTTGACCATGTTAACCTTAAGTTCTATAGTATTGATCATCATCTAATGGAAATGAAGGACTTGCATTCACCGGCTATAAGTTAGGTGGACCTCATAAAGTGGCCAGTCTATTGAAGTACATGTTGTGTGTACTTTTTTAACAGATGAGATTGAGACTGTATTGTTAACATCACTCAAATTGTCCCTTCCTGAGTTAAGTGAAAAAGATGACTTAAGTTGTATTATGGATGTTACAGGAGCTAAACCACACTGAATGGAACTATTAGTCTGTGCTACTAAAGTAATGTTTTATGTTTGGACAATGCGGGACACACTGCATTGTGCAGAAATGGACATTTCAGAAATGAATGCAGTTGACTGAGTTTTAGTTTCTGGTGGGTTTTAGAACACGCCGTAGCCATCTCCACGGGTCGCCACGGCAAATGCTGGATAGCCCTCATAGGTGGTGTACGCCGCCAGGTCCTGACCCAGAGACACAGTCTGTTTGAGCTGGGAAGCAGCAACTGTGGCAGTGGTGTTACCTATTGCATAACCTGGAGCATCATGGGAGAGACAGGAGAGAGGGTTATAATGCGACTAACCCAGAGGTCAAACTATTGGTTGTTTTTCCATGAGTTTAATCAAATTATTGTTTAAAGAATAATATTATTTTTATCATACAATGACTATGAAGTGTCAAGAAAAAAAAAGAGAGCTCACAGTTGTATGCAAAAGTCTGGGAATTCCTAGTTATACTACGTTTATTAATTTACATTAATCAGTTTTGTTGGTTTTCTGAGACAATATACCTTTTTATTTCAAATTATTGTTTGTGTCTTTTAACATATATAACAACATAAAATGTAGTCTGCAAATAGTTATGTTAAAAATCAGTTCATAAATAATTGTGCATGAAACATTGCAGAAAAACTACAGTTTGTTCCATCTAAAGGAAGTGTTACATTAATTTTCTTAGAAAATCAGCAAAAAAACCATTTGACCAGGGGCATTCAAGCATTTGCATACGACTGTACATATACCTGTTTTCCAAAACATGCACCAACTTTAAATTATTAAGAAATATTAAAGATATTTTGTACCCAGCATCCTCAGTCTAGCTATTCATTATTGTAAGACAGCTAAATATTTGCTGTATGATCAAGCTATTTCTGCATTTCTATATTATGTGTAGAAAATAGCAATATGTTGTATCCAATCAATTTCTCATTTTAAGGATTCCTTTAAGGCTACATGCTGATGTTTTTCAACCTATAAAACTGCAAATACCCAGACTTCAAAAAAGAAAGATTCTACCCAGTATAGTTCTCAAAAACCCAAGTGCTTCTACAAACCAAAACACCAGCAGTCATAATAAAGTCATAATAAGTGTCTTACAGACCTTACATACCTTGGAATGCTGCAGCTGCTGCAGCAGCTGCAGCAGCAGAAGCATCAGTGCTCTCTGTCTGCAGCCCCAAAGTCTGAAGAGCATGCTCCGCAGCATGGATTTTAGCTTCATCTACTGCTGCACTCAGCTTAGCTGGAGTAAATGGGTGTCTGTGGGGGTTACAAATAAAGAGCAGTAAGGATGTTACTGAAAATATAACTCCCTTATAATGACTATTTAGCTTTAATATATTCTTTGGATACTATGTCAACAAATGGACACAACATATGTTGTTCCTTGAGTGAATGTTTACTGTACAGTTTTATATTTTGTAAAGCTGCTCTAAAATAAATTTTAAACACTATAAAAGTAAACCTGATTTGAACTGAACTCACATGTTGGGGTACTGGCTCGCCAGAGCAGGGATAGTGATTTTGTAAAGAAACAGCTGCCTCTGGTCTGGTCCAATGGCAGAGTGAAGCTGGTACACAGGCTGTCCCCAGTTATTTTTCTGACAGATATCCTCCAAGATCTGCAAAATGCAAAGCATTGCCTTTTTAAGCAGATGTTTCCGCTAAAGGAATAGTATAAATACAACTTGGGGTGTGATTGTATCAGGGATGGACTGCAATCACAAAACAAGTGTGTGTGTACCTGTGGCGCAAGCTTAATGCCCTGGGGCTTTAGGGTCACAGGGTTCATGGGAGTGAGCTCCATGCCCGGGAGCAGATCGAAGAGTTTGTCCTCTGGGCGTTTGTCTGTCTTTAGTTGGTAAGTGGGACAGCCACGGCCAACACTGGCATAGGCAAGGTACCCCCTGCCACCCAAACCTCGCACTCCCGCTGCCCCTACAGGCACATTCATGTAAATTTCTAGGAATGCAAGAAGGCATTAAATCAAATCAAATCACTAGAAATCAAGGTTTCAATCAAGAATCCTTACAATCAGCATAGTACAGGCTCCTTTTTGATTTTCTTTTCAAGTTGTGAAGATTTTCTGTGTCATTGTATTTGTGGATTTCATGAAAACACTGATACCCAAAGACATGAGATTGACATTACATGCAGGCATGGATAACAAACTCAAAAATGCTGCACCATGCGCCAGACACACACACACGCACACACACACACACACACACACACACACAATTATCAACAGCTGATATATATATCACAGTGGAAAATTTACAAGTCATATATGTTTAACAAGGCCAAGTGTGCATTTTATTTTTGACATACCCACCATATTTATAGTAGTTTGAAAATGTTCATACTGTTAAAAAAAGGCACTGTACACATGACTTCCCCCAAATCTAGTCAATCAACCAAGACACATTTGGTGTCTAAAGTTTGCTTCTTGAATTTTGCACTGAAGCAACAAGGCTAATGCTGCTAATGAGTATTGGAAGCTTGTATGCCACCAGTTAAAATGATTAAAACTGAATAGGCCATAATTGTTCACTTGTCTCAAATATTTCTGAGAGTGGTAAACATAAGTGTCAGAAAACACATGCGTAAGGAATTCTGATCCTGGCAGCTAGCTTAGATCACTATAGATCATTCCAATCAAGTTAATCTTACGATAAATGTTCTTATTTGTTGAATAAAATTACAAAAACTGTTATCCAGTACCAGCAAAGTTTTTCACCTTTCAGATTCATAGGTAGCTTGCTAACTTTAGCATTTAGCTTGTTGACGTTCTCTTCTGAGGAGTCATTTCTGACATTTGAGTACTCCTTTCTCTCCATTACAATGATCATTTGAAGACAGTCCCTAAAGTTAAACTGCTGCAATAACACATCTAGTTTCTAAGCAGTAATGCTAGTTATCCACCTTCTGTATTTACCAGCTAATAAAGGAAGCAATTTATTCCAAAATTCCTCAGACCTTTGAGATAGATCATCAGAAGAGGGTTTTGTACCTGTTAGCTCCCATGCAAAACTAAAGAAGCAATCTTAAGACAATGCAGTTGTGTATTGATTAGCCAGTTGTTTAATTCTAACACCCACCTCTTACAGATGGTGAGCGCACAATCCCACGTGCCGCCACATGACCTTTTGCTGTGGGGAAGCGAAACTGACTCGGAAGAGCCGCATATGCATGTGGGGCGTAAAACATAGGGGCACCCAGGTAGGCAGCCGAGGGGTCATACATCTGGCCCAGTGTATAGGTGTAGTCCCCTTGCAACAGTGAAGCACCCCGCCCTCCTGTGCCACGAGTATAACGAACATAACTATCCTTATCCACTGGCTTGGCTAGCGTCACTTCTATGGGAGACCCATCAATCACCTATAGAGGTAAAATGTTTGTTGATCATTCGATTCTCTCTGCAGTGCTATTCAAAAGTAGTTCAGTTTATATATAAAAATGTATTACACATTTATTGTTATTATTATGTCAAGTTGTGCCCACCATGTTTCAAATAGAAGGTATTCAGGATGTCAATTTTGTATGCAGTCACTGTGGAATCTACAGCTCTTTCCATCATTTTAGACACACACAGTTTCTTTTTAAACAACATATAAATATGTGTTTTCCTATGTATTTGCACTCACAACTGAATACTAGTGTCAAAGTAGAACAGTTTAATACATGCATCTGCAGCTGTATTGATTTTATATTATTGAAAACATATATGGAGGTGTAACAGATTTGAACAAATGTAGAAGCATACAGCGCACACAGAAAATTTTCAGACCCCTACAAGTTGCCCTCATTTTGTTATGTCTAAGACTCATGCGAAAATGTTTATAGAAAATTAATCTTTTCTATAATAATAATCCACACTTATAAAGCAAAAACAGGTGTTTCCAGTGTTTTGATAATTTATTAACAATAAAGTATTCAGACCCTTCACTTAGCACTTGATTACAGCACCTTTAGCAGCAATGATAACATCAAGTCTTTTTGTGAATTAACCTACAAGCTTGGCACACCTTTCTTTTGGAATTTTCTGCTATTCTTGGCAGAATTTTCTGCATTCATCTTTATCTCTGTCCTGACTAATTTCCCAGTCCCTGTTACAATACATCCCCACAACATGATGCTGCCACTATGTTTGACAGTAGGGATGGTATTAATTAGATTATGCTCAGTATTCTGTGCAAAACTGTTACTTAACTGCCACTTTACTGCTGCTCACTCCTGTCACTTTATCCCATGTGCAATAATGCTGTCTCCCCTACACATATATTATATTATATTATTTTCTCCTCTTTTTGGAAATTGTAATTTATAGTGCTTATGGTTTTGTATATTTTTTAGTACATCTTTTACTCTTTAACTTTATATTGTTATTTTTTTTACTATATTGCTGAGTGACTTGTCTTCTCTCGTCAATCACATTTCATTGCAGTGTTGTCCCTGTGCTAACATGCATACGACAAATAAAGCTGAAACTGAATGGAACTACCTGCTTTCCTCCACATGTCATTGGGAATTGTGACCAAATAGTTCAATCTTTGTTTCATCAGACCAGAGGATTTTCCTTAATACAGTCTGACAGTCCCTAAAGTGCTGTTTGGCAAACTCCCACTGGGCAGTCATTATCCTTTTATTGAGAAACCAGGGATGGTAATACAAGCCTGAATGTTGGAGTGCTGCACTGATGGTTGTCCTTCTGTACCATCCTCCCATCTACTCAAAAAATGTCTTGATCTCACTCAGAGTGACTTTTTGTTTCTTGATTACCTGCCTGAACAAGGCCCTTAATCCCCGAGCACTCAGTTTGTGTGGTTGGCCAGATCTAAGAAGACTTGTGGTGGTCCTGAATCTATTCTGTCTGACAAAGATAGAGGCTACTGTGCGCTTGGAAACCTATAATGCTGCAGAAATTTTCTTGTGTCCTTCCCCAGATCTGTGTCTCACCACAATCCTGTCTCGCAGATCTGCTGACAAATCTCTGGACGTCATGGCTTGGTTTTCACTGTGACTTACTCATCAACTGTGGAACCTTATATAGGCAGTTGTGTGCCTTTCTTAATTATGTGTTATGAATTCAATTCACAGGTGGAGTCCAGTTGAGTTGTAGAAGCTTCTCAAGGACCACTAAAAGGATGGGATATTTTAGTTTTTTATTTTGAATAAATTAACAAAACTGGGAGAACCTATTTGAAAATATGAATTTAATCAATTTCCGGATGAGTCTTAGACATAACACGGGGACATGAAAAATGAGAACAACTTTAAGGGGTCTGAGAGCATTCCATATACATTGTATACTATGTTTGGAAAGAGTATATGGAACAATGTGTGAAAATGGAAGTGATAAGAGCTTACCTTTCCATTCAGTGCATTCATAGCTGCAATGGCATTCTCTCTATGAGAGAAGTGAACAAAGGCGTAGTCCCTAATCTTCTTCACTCTCTCCACTGCACCTGTGAGATTGACACATACATTTTTAACTCTGCCTCCAAGCCTCAATAATATCTTGAAACAGTTTCCAACTTTAAGATTCCATATACTAATGTGGGAGGTTTTAAAGGTGTAGCCCTCAAGAGCATAAAAGCATTTAGCCCACTATAACATGTGTATTAATGTACCAAAAAACAAAAAAACAGCATCATATTTTTCACCTTCTTTTAACACTCACTTTGCTACTGTGTCTTTAAAACTAAAATATGATCATTATTTCTGTCCTTATTGACTGCTCTTTACTGTTTTTCTTCCAAAAATTAATCTGGTTGAAATGTGGAACAATCCTCAGACACGTCTAATGAATATAAACTTCACATTATGTAAATTCACCACACTGTGGAGTGGGTGGTCTACATTGTCCATGATAGATTGAAGTCTGGACAATGTTCTCCTATCAGCCACAGTTTCCATGTTATCCAGTACCTCACCCACCACAGAGTCAGCTTTCCTGATCAGTTTATTAAGTCTCTTCCTGTCTGCCACTTTCATGCTACCACCCCAGCACACCACAGCATAAAAAACGGCACTGGCCACAACAGGCTCGTAGAACATCCACAACATGGTGTTGCAGACTCTAAAAGATCAGAGTCTACGTAGGAAGTACAGCCTACATTGACCACTCTTGCAAGTGGCCAGAGAGTTCTTAGACCAGTCCAGCTTATTATCAATGTGTACACCCAGGTATTTGTAGTCCTGAACAATCGCCACATCCACCCTTCTAACGGACAGGGGAATGACAGAAGATTGTGATCTTCGCAAGTCCACCACCAGTTCTTTTGCCTTTTGGTTGTTGAGCTGAAGTTGATTCAGCTCACACCAGTCCACAAAACTGTCCACAGCCATCCTGTATTCCGAGTCATCCCCACCCTTGATACATCCGACTATTGCTGAGTCATCTGAGAATTTCTGCAGATGGCAGCCCTCTGTGTTGTACTGGAAGTCAGATGTGTTCAGGGTGAAGAGGAACGGTGGCAGAACTGTTCCCTGAGGTGCTCCAGTGCTACACAGCACTTACATCCCTGTAGTCACACGTACTCTGGCCTATCAGTCAGGTAATCCAAAATCTACGTAACTAGGGGAGCATGCAGACAGCTTGCACCCCAGCCTGGCTGGCTGAATGGTGTTGAGGGCACTGGTAAAGTCGAAGAATGTAATCCTGAGGGATGCACTTGGTTTGTCAAGATGTTTGTAGGCCTGGTGTAGCAGGTAGATGATGTCATCATCCACTCCAATCTTGGCCTGGTATGCGAACGGAAGGGAATCTTGCGCCGGCCTCACCAGGAGGCGAAGAGTGTCCAGGACCAGTCTCTCAAAGACCTTCATGCTGTGTGAGGTGAGTGCAACTGGCCTGTAGTCTGAAGGTGCACTGGGTCACGCCTTCTTTGGTACAGGAAACAGACACGATGTTTTCCACAGTATTGGTATTTTCTTGGTACTAAGGCTGAATTTGAGGATCCTCAGCAGTACTGCACATAACTGAGATGTGTACCACTTGTGTACTTGTGAGCTTAAGCCATCTGGGCCCGGCGCCTTGGCAGGATGGAGTCTGCGTAGTTCTCTCATCACTTGATCCTCTGTGATGGTGATGGATGGTTTATGCGTGTCAGAGGCAGGAGGAGAGGAGATGGAGGCTCTGGCTGGTATGATGGTGGGAGAAGGAGAAGGAGAGATGGACGGAGAGCTGAAGTCTGACATGACACAGGTGCACTGGGTGCGATGAGGGCTGTGCTGGAGCTAGAGATGCTGGAAAGAGGCCTGTATCAAACGTGTTAAAGAGCAGATTTAACTCATTGGCCATCTCCTCATCACCGCCAGTCCCAAGGCTGCTGGTCTTGAAGCCAGTGATGTTCTTCATGCCCCTCCACACATATCTGCTGTTGTTCTGTTGCAGCTCTTGTTCCAGCTTTCACCTGTAGCTGTCCTTTCCCTCCTTTAACTTCACGGACAAGCGCCTCTGTGCTTTGTTGGCTGCCTCCTTGTCACCTGATCTTAATGCTTTCTTCTTGTCATTCAGGAGGGCTTTGATGTCTTTGGTGACCCATGGCTTGTTGTTGGGAAAGCAGGGTGTGGATTTCACTGCTACAGTGCTGTCCACACAGAAGTTGATGTACTCAGTGAGACAGTCTGTAAGGTTAACAAAGTCCTCTCCATGTGGCTCGTACAGGGCCTCCCTGTCTGTAGTCTCCATGCAGTCCTGCAGGGCTGCAATGGCCTCCTTTGACCACTCCCTCCCTGTCCTGATAGGGGCTGGATGCCTCTTGATCAGTGGTAGGTAGGTGGGCTGAAGGTGCGTTGTCTGGAGTCTCGTGGTCGCGGAGTGAATGAAGTCACACGCCATTGTCGCGTTGGCCACTGGAGGAATGTAAACAACAATTGCGATCGCTTGTGATAATTCTCTGGACATAGTCCCACTGCTAACAGTTTAATGTCCGAGCTGCAGACGCATTCCTTAATCACAATGTGACCCAGGTGGCACCATCTCTCATCCACCCCCCTTGGTCTTTCCACTCTTGCGCCGAGTTCTGTGCTTCACCAAAACAAAGTAAACCAAAGAAATGCAAAAATAACTCTCTCTACCAGCGTGTTCAGAGCGGGCACAGCTTACTAATACTAAAATAATTGAAATAACTGTTGAAAATAAAGAAAGAAAGTTTAAAAACACTAAAATACGAAGATGAGCAGTAGCAACATGCTGCAGCAGGCTGAAAAAAAGAGCAACGGAGGTGAGAAAAAACTCCCTAAAGCTGGAGGAACCTCGCGAGGAATGAAGATGCAAAAGGGGAACGTGTCCTCTTCTGGTGGACACCAGAGAGTGAGGGAAAATGAAAGAATATCACGATAGAGATGATTGACAAAAAGAGGCCTTAGTGTACAGATTCCTTCTGTTCCCAGTAGAAACTGCCACCACCTGGGTCATTCTACTCAGTTGAGAAACTTCCTGAGCAAAGAAAAAAAATGACTACGTGACCTCAGCCATTCTGTCTCTTTCTGGATCCTGACTGGTTGAGAATCTCAAAGGAAAGCAGAATGTCCTCAAACTCCTGAGGGCCAACATGTGTCCTGCATTTCTAGCAGCGTCCTGCAGAGGGCGCACAGTTTCGATGTGAACGTGGAACCCACCTGCGTGCCAGATGCCAGTGAGAACAGCCTGGCTGCCCTGGTTCATAGAGCGCAGAGGGTTTTTTCTGCTTCCTTTCAGCCCTGAATGCTAACATGCTGTTCCCTGTTTACAGTACGGAATTGGGCTCGAACGATGAGTGAACTCCACACTTATCCTCCCTCAGGTTCCTCACAGATTTAGTGTTCGTTCTGAAGGTTTTGAAGCAGCATTACTGAAACTTTGAGCTAGAATCACTTCGAGCAGGACAGCAGTCACATAACTGACCCACACAGTCACATAATTGTAAGAGAACAGGGAAATAAAAAGGAGAGAGAGAGAGAGAGAGAGCGAGAGAAAGAGAGAGAGACAGAATGTAGGCCCTACACTGCACTAATGCTCATACACTCCTAAACATGACCAGGTTGATGGACTTTGATTAGGACAAAAACTCTGCACATTTCCACATTTGTCCAGTGTTGTTCATGCAGCACGACCACAACCCGAAGGGCATTAAAGACCTTCTGAATGATATTGAGGAATATTTTTTTCAGCAAAATCATGTCTTTGTCTAAGCTTTGTAAGTTTCGAAGTTCTGCTCTCACTCACCTATTCAGTTTTGGTCAGAAACAAAAAGGTTAAACTGATAAAGTTCTTAAAAAATCCTTAAAATTGGCTACAAATTGAAAAGCGAGCTCTCCCTCTGGTCAGGTCTTCAGGACGTGAATTAGTTTATCATGTTATTAACAGCACCTTTAGGTTTATTAAATAACATGTTACGTCATTACATCACTTTATCATTACATCACTACATCATTACATCACTACACTATTACATAATTCAGTCTTACTTTTGTAAGATTATTATTATTAGTATTATTATTATTATTATTATTACTACTACTCTCTTTCCTGCACTCCCCTGCCTCTATCTCACTCTCTCTTTTTCTCTTTCTCTGTATTTTCTCTTTCTTTTTCTTGCTTTCTCTTTCCTGCTCTTTCTCTCTCTCCCTACTTCCTTTCTCTCTGAAAAGTACTGAAGTCTAAATAGAACAATAGTGAAGTGAAGGTACTGTACCAGTCAATGTTTTTATCGCTTATATTTATTCCATAAACTGCAGATTTTTATTCTTGTTAAACTGGAAAGTTGTTGAGTGAACAACTATAAATGAAAATGTGTGAAATAAAACCAGTTTCCTTTCTAAGATGAGAGAATCTGTAACAGTGCAGGTCCGACTCCTATTAACCGCAGAGTCAAATTCTAGACTGTCCTTTAACTTTAAATGCACTCGTTAACTTTTCCAGTGATCCACGGTATTGGGAGGTATTATAGGTCAGTAGTGACGAATAATCAAGATATGACCTTTAAATAAAGGAAGAGAAATGGTGAAAAAACTGTACATTCATTTGTTAGTAAAGAATATTGCATGTATTTTTAGGATATATTAAGTTAGCAACATGCAAATGTAGAAAAACACAGTGTGTGCCAAAACTCTTGACTGGTGAAGTAGATCATTTTGAAGTATTAGATGGTAAAAGAGGAGGGTAGGGCATGGAAGACCAGTAAGGAAAGAGTGAGTAAGTGATGAAGCGGCTGAGAGTGATTATGTGAGTGAGACTCACCATGAATAAGTTAGTGAGCAAAAGTGAAACAGAAAGAGAGTCATTTTAAGTAGAATCTTTGTACCAGATTTCATTGTGTTCCCATTTTGAAAATGTGTTATTTTTAAATTCAGTTTAATTTTTGTTTTTACTATAATAAACTACTGAAGTAGCACTTTGCTAATAATAGTATTATTTTTCTAATAATATTAATCATGAAAACTTGAACATGTAATTGAAATAACATTCACTAACAGCCAGAAGGGTCAGGGTATAATAAATAAATTCATTTTGACTTGAACACATTCATGTTTTGCAGGCTATAGGTTCTAGTCAAAGGGGGTGCTGTTAGCACATGAATGTTCTAAAGGGGCCTCGTTGAAAGGGAGAAAACCGGTATGGACCCACACCAGCAGGATCTCATGCATGCATGTTTTTCAGCCAGTTTCACTCTCACCTTTTGGAGCATGTAAACAGACCAGTGCACACTATGTGTAAATATGCAAATGAAGATTATAGTCAAAGCTGTCATTCTTAGACTTCTAATGAAATACTGTTTACTGATTGGAGACACATTAATTTGATTAGAAGAACTTTACTTCAGCCACACTGAAAAAAGACACTAAAAGCACTGATGATGTTTAGCATATTGTGCAGAAGTCTTGATCCACCCCTCATTTCTTCATATTTTGCTTAAAGAGATCCTGACTTTCTTGTATTTTTAATGTGGTCTTGAGGAACAGTTCTCCAGGCTTCCTGAAGGACTTTCAAAGTCTCTCATTTCCAGTCCAGTCCC
>JBBJLS010000109.1:26368345-26385048 GCA_037577275.1 Bryconaethiops microstoma
TCACATGCCGTCGTCGCGTTGGCCGATGGAGGAATGTAAACAACAATGGCGATCACATGTGAGAACTCTCTGGGCAGATAGTACAGACGTAGCCCCACAGTTAAATGTCCGGGCTGCAGACGCGTTCCTTTAAAACAATGTGACTCGGATGGCACCATCTCTCATTCACAAAGAGAGCGACTCCGCCCCCTTACTCTTTCCACTCTCACTCACAGTTCTGTCTGCCCGAGCACACAAAAAGACAGCAACGTCCACGGCAGAGTCAGGAATATGACTCGTTGAAATAACTATCTCTACCCGCATGATTAGGGAGGGCACAGCTTACTAATACTAAATAAACTGAGTTAACTGTTGAAAGTTGGGAAAAAAATAATAAAAACACTAAAATACGAAGACGAGACACAGAGCAGTCACGACACGCTGCAGCAGGCTCGCACCTGCGCACATTTTTAGCATTATTGTGATTAATTTTATGGAACACTGTCACAATATGGTTTTTTGAGCATACCATGGATATCATTTGCACATAAAGAACATAAATGAGCCCAGCAGTGGACACACCTGAGAGATATGATGGACTTTCGCACATTAGCAGCTGAGAGTGGATGGAATTCTCCTGCCCTGCTAACGATATTTCACTTAAGTCTATCAGAAGTTAGGATAACAGTGCCCAGTTTCGCACAAGACTCTTCCTGATACGATGCTGCTGCAGTATGTTTAGGCATTTAGTCATGCAGACTGCTGGCAGACATCCACGCAAGCTGAAGCCAGCAGACACAGCAAGTGTCCAATTGAATATGGACCCAGAGCTTGTCATACAGTGCCAGTCGCCATATCAGAATCAGAATCGCGTTTATTGGCCGGGTATGTGAGTGAACACATACAAGGAATTTGATTCTGGTCAATGGTGTCTCTCAAGCTCAACAGTATAAAACAACAACAATATGTAAAGATACCTGTGTACATGTGCCTACACCACAACTATATGTCTCTTAGAGAGCATGCTTGCTGCTCCAATAGGGCAATAGACTCAATACTGATTCTGATTCTGATTAAATTACATCATGATGAAATTATGTTAGTTGATGCTGTCAGCCCTTCTAGGTGTTAAGTGTATTTTATTTTTATTCTTTTTTATTTTATTGTACTTTGAATTTTGATTATTATTATCTTGTAACGTTAAAATACAATGTGTTCAAAATGTTTTCTTTGAATAAATAACATTTCACAAGCAACACACTAGCCTAGTTTTTATACAAAGCATAAAAGTAAAAAACAATATATGCAGTGTTATCTTCAGTTTAGATGTCAAAAAAGATTTGCGGCTCCCGGTGTTTCCTCTTTTGTGGAAACCGGGTCCATATGGCTCTTTGAGAGTTAAAGGTTGCCGACCCCTGGACTAGACCCATCCCTAAGTGGGAGCAGCTGGATGGGTCCAAACTGTCAATTACACTCAACTACCAGCCATTTTAAAGTATGATACCACTACTCATCCCTTTCTGGTCACTATGGATTCAGGTGAAGCCGGTAATTTCATGGATGAGTTCCTAGTCCCCTTCAAGCCTGTGTCATCACCTCTCTCCATCTTGTCCCTTGGTTGCCCTTTGGGAAAAGGCATCCCAGTTCAGCTCCATATGCATGAACATGTTGAGACCACCCATTTTCTCCTCATAAAATCAGCAGAGCTTTGTATGATCCTGTGCCATCCCTGGTTGATCCACCACAACCCTCACATTGACTGGCAGATGTCATCACTGGATGGACAAGGACCACTCTATCAAGGGTCATTTCAAAACTCACACCAACAACCCCCTACACCAGAGGCGGACTAGGACAAAAAAAAACAACCCTGGCATTTTGGGGTAGAACAGCCCACCACGTACAGTTATGCACACCACGCATCTTTGTGCTCCCGTGAATGTGTATTCCAACATATTAGTATTCAATAATAGTAGTATTCAACAAAGTAATATTCAATAAAGAAGTATTCAACAAAGTAATATTCAATAAATTGTAAACTTACCAGTCAAAAATGATGCAGCTGAATCTTTTGGGAAAAAGATATTTGGGAAAATAGAGAGGGCATTCTGTAGAGCTGATGAAGGCCCTGCAGTAAAAATGTCTGTAACTTTTATGGGTGTCACACTCATTAATATCATCTAAAAATATAATATGACCAATATAAAAATATTTAGTATTTTAAAAATATATTTTCTTAGTAGTGTATCGATTCATGCTATCCTATAGAAAAATGCTACCTCGATACTTATATGGTTTATACAGTCCGTTTAGGACTGATAATGATGACAAATAGGCAAATACAATGCATAATTTGAGAAAATATATTTTAATTAATTGAGAAGAGCCTAGATAGATAGATAGATCTTTAGAGGAGCATTAAGCCAGTTTATACAGTCAGGTCCTAACACTGAGAAATGCTACCGTGAAGCAGGGTGTTCTGATGATTCAAGCTACCCTGTGGAAAAATGTTACTGTAACGCAAATCGACAGCAGATTCTGTCGATTTATGCTACCCTGTGGGAAAATGCTCCCCTGAAGCTTCTAAAGCTGCCAGTGTCCCAAGGTAGCACAGATTTATGGACATGGCACTGAATACCAAGACTGTGTAACTGTACATGCATAGAAAGGCATGGTAGCACATCTTGATGGGTAACACGTTTCGACAGAACACCAGAACAGGTTAAAGTCACATGGTGGATTAAACACGTTTTTTTTAATGGGTTATTTTTTCGGTGATTAATTGATCAAAATGAAATGTGTTAATTTAACATCCCAAGTAATTTTGGCACATTTAGCAGACTGCGTTTTCTCTTCATCTCATCCATTGCACACTGGAACAGAGCCAAAAAGGGAGGTGTTAAAGATACGATTGGTCCAGCCCCGTGTCAGTAAAGAAAAAAACAAGAGGGTGTGTTTCATGGGCTGGTGGTCAGGAAATAAACTCCTGTGCTGACTTTTTTGGTGAATGAATTACACAGGCACAGGGACCAAAGCGAAAGAGGGTGGTGTTTAAAAAGTTAATTGGGCCAGCCCAGTGTCAGTTGGGCTGCCGATCTACGAGTCTTATGGGCTGCTCAAACAATAAATAAATATATAAATAAATAAATTATTGGCCCAAACAGGAAAATGCTTGATACACCAGATGGTCAGTCCGATTCTGCCCTACACACTCGACCCTCGGGTCATCATCTATTTCCCTGAGCAGCTGAGGAAGTCAACTTCCCATCACTGCCCTTTTGAGTAGGGAGCAGAGGAGGCAACTTCAACCATCCCGAATGCTCCCACTATCCAACCCTCAATGACACGTTGAGACTTTAGACCAATTCTGTTTGGTGTACTTGGACAACATCCATGTATTCTCTAGGGACCCCTCCAAGCATGTGAACATTTCTCCAGTTGTTGTTGAAGAACTATCTCTTCATCAAACTGGAGTATAGTATGTTCCACATGTCTAATGGTTGCGTCCTTAGGCTACATCATTTCTAAGAGGGGCCTCCACATGCATTGCCAAAGGAATGAGGTACTGCTGGATGGCCTAGAGGTTAGGGCGTTGGCCCTGCAATCAGAGGATTGGGGTTCAAATCCCAACTGCTGGTGTCATGGCTGAGGTTCCCTTGAGCAAGGTACCATCCCCACACACTGCTCATTGGTGGCAGATCTCTGCTTCACTTGGTGAATGGGTTAAATGCAGAGAAATTGTTTCACTGTGTGTTGTACTTGTATGACTATGCATGTGATAAATAAAGATTATTCTTCTTCTGCATTCCCTAAACTGTGCAAGAGGCCCAAAAATTTCGGGAAATTCGTGAATGTCTCACTTGAGATGCCCCCCTTTCGTGTGGACAGAAACTGCCAACTCTGAACTCAAGAAGTACTTTACTCATACATCTGTCCTGTTGATTCCTAACCCTGAACACCCCATCCTTGTGGAGGTGGGTGCCTCGGACGTTGGAGTTGTATATGATGAATTATACCATTTTTCTAGTGCAAGCTATTGAGAATGGTATAATTCATCATATCACCGTCTTCGGGTCGTGGCCCCTGTGCATTGGGACGTAGAAGCCACAGTGAGAGAGGCTCAACACAGGGTCCACATGTCCCCGTGTCCTGCTGATCACCTCCATGTCCCTTTCACAGCTTGATCCGCGGTGTTGCAATGAGGAGCCAATCTCCTCCCTTCGCTCCCCATCTCAGCATCCAATGCACTCTCAAGCTCATCAAAATATGCTTCTGGTGGCCAAGCATGAAAAAAGATGTTGAAAAGTGTGTCAATGTATGTGTGGTCTGCTGCCAAAATAAAGGGCCCCACTGAGCACCAAGCATCCTGCATCCCTTGGGCATTCCGGGCAGACCCTGGTCACACATTTCGGTAGACTTCATCACGGGGTTCTCCAAGTCAGAAGGTAACACAGTTATATTAACCAGAGTAGATAGATTTTCCAAAGCATGTCTCCTTGTGCCTTGCCTAAACTCCCCTCTGCTAAAGAGAGACAGCTCTGGTGCTTGTCCAACATGTCAGGACACATGGGTTTCTCCATGATGTGGTTTCTGGCCGTGGCCCTCAGTTTACCTTGTGAATCTAGAGTGCCTTCTGCCATCTTACTGAAGCCTTGGTCGACCTTTCATCTGGATTCCATCTCCAGTCTAACAGCCAAATGGAGAGAGTTAACCAGGACCTTCGAGAAAATGCTGAGGTACCTGGCATCAGCCAGTCAGTACTCCTATTTGCAGTTTGTCTGGATGCAGTTCACCCTCAACACTCTCCACCACTCAGCACCTTTGAGTGTCTCAACAGGTTCCAGGTCCCATTGCTCAAGGATCAGGAGGCCATCGTCAGGGTACCCTTAGCTAAGAGTTTTGTTTGGCACCCCCACCTTGCCTGGAGATGAGCTAGGGCCACCCTGCTTCAGGTGAAGCAAGTACAACAGGCAATAGCCAACCAGCAATGGCAGCTTTGGTCCTCCCATTAGAGTGGGTCAATGGGTGTGGCTGTCCACCAAAGACCTCCCTCATTGCCAGGTGCCAACCTGGGGGCCAACATGGGACATCCTAGAAAAGTCTCTCATTCAGGTTCTCCAGCGTACTTGTGATGGGTCTTAAGGCTGTCTAGTGCCGGCCTTGTGGAGGGTGACCTGTTACATTCCAGGTCGTAGTACCCCAAGTGGCCACCTGGAGGAGGTATTTTCCTTTCTGTCTATTTCACTCCTGATTACACCCACGTGTCTTCACGTCTCCAGGCTTCATAACAACCCTTTCCCTGTTCCTTTCACTTCTTTACCCAGTCTAGCATTCCTACTTCCACCATTTTCGGTTCCTTGCCTTTTTGAAGCCAAAAAGATCTGAAACGGTAAAAAGGTAAGGAACCAAAAATGGTGGAAGTAGGAACTACCTAACTTCTTTTCCTTTTAGTTTCTTCTGCTCCTTTTGCTCGCTCTCTGTGTTTTTTCTCCTGTCTCATCTTTCGACCATTCGCCTTTCCTGTCTTCTTTTCTGGCCAGATCTCCGTAGTCTTACTCTTTTTTTGTATTTTTCTTTTTGTTTATTTTCTCTTAATTCCTTTTTATTGTTTTCCTTTTTAGGCCATTTAACAGATAGCTAGGACCTCCATGGGATCCTCTGTGCAGCTGTCTAGATAGCTCAACCTGTAAGTTCTCTGCTGTCTCACTGGGCATACATGGTTTGATCCCCAGGACCACAGCCATATACATAGTGAAATAAAACAACGTAAATCAAATTGGCTTTATAGTTTTTGATACTATTGTTTTTTGTCCGTTCCACCTTATCAAACCTCTTATAAACTATAGATTGTGATGTGTATCTTGTATCAAGAATGTCTAGTGTGTTGTGATTTTACAGACTAGAGTAAAAAGCATGTTTGTTTAATAATGTTTCCATAGTACATTAATTTTCCATTTTAAAAAAGCAAGAAGAATTTTGTTTTCCATGATATGGGCCCTAAGAGCTTTACTTGACCTTTGACCATTCCAGCATGCCCATTTAAGTCAGAGATGGGCTGACAAATCAAATGGCTTCTCTGTGCAGGGTTGGAGCCATTCATGTAATTGGATTAAAAAAACATAGTAAATTCAAATTTCACTTCCTGGTATTATATGAAGCTGAAAGGAAATAGAAATATAATTGAATCAGAATTAATTTTTTAAAAATCCACTTTCTAAGATAATTTGATTTGAGAAGCTAAATAGTCTACATTAAATATTATGAACCACCTAAATGACAGACATATGAAATAAAGGTTGATTATTCCATGTTTTGCATATTAATTCCTTAAATTACTTTAACTTATTGATTTGTTTCCTTGATTGTCTCACTCACTTTCTATACCTGCTTAATCCTCACTTGGTTCGCAGGTACTATCCTGGGCCAATGGGCACAAGGCAAGGACTCACCCTGGACAGGGCGCCAGCCCACCACAGGGCGCACACACCATTCACTCACACCTATGGTCAATTTAAAAGCCCCAATTCACCTGACACACGTTTTTGTGCTGTGGGAGAAATCCACGCCACCATGAGAAGAACAGGACCCGGATTCTAATCTACTCACTGCACCACCGCAGGGCCTTCTTGATTGTCTTATTTGCATTTTTCTCTCTGTACATAACTTCCATGAGAACATTTCCCTAAATGTGATTAAAACAGCATTTCCCAGAAGTCCATGTTGAAGTAAGGAGTATAAATGAGGGCCAGTCAAGTGTGAGACTGGAGATTTTGTATTAGATTGTAGATATTTTTGATTGACTTTAGTTTTCTTTTGTATATGATCTGGGACTGTTTTAAGAATTTGTGTATGCACTCTAGACTGCAATATTAAAACTGAGATTTGGAATTTCTATTAAACTGGAAATGTCAGTTCCTATAACTTCAAGTAACCATAGTCCAGTTTGTAAGCCTTTTGGTACATTTGTTCATGTATCCAACAGAGCAACTTTAAACTTGAAACAGCATCTTCAGGTGAGTACTTTTACCAGCCATTTCTGCCTTATCTGCTCCTGTGGAACCTGTTTTCAGTATTCTTGGAAAGATTTTGTTTTTGGGACATCACATATAATGTTTGTTTACAGAAATATATTGTTTATTAACAACATATTTGTGTAAACAATATATTCAAATCATTATCATGTTACCAGTATCAGATATATATTGCTTACACGTCATTCATTAACTAATTGAATGTGTTTTAATTCACATTTCTTCAAGCGTTTTCTATACATCACTCTGTCCGTGAGATACCATATACAGTAAACGCCCGCTTATTCAGTTCAGCAGACCAGCTTCAGTCTCTTCCAGATTTTTTCTGAGAACCGCACTAATTATTGTTTGTGGAAACCGCAGACATCCTCTGCTTTTTTTTGCTTTTGTGACGCCCGGGCCTCGTCCACCACACCCCTCGTCCTGAGTTGTTTATGTTTAGGCGTGGTTGTTATGATTGACTTGCTAAGTGCTGCGCCCAAACATAAACAACCCAGCACGAGGACGAGGGGGAGTGGTGGACAAAGTCCCGGACTTCACAGCTTTTTTCATGGCAATATATTTTTTCATGCATTTTAGTGCTAAATTATTAAGAAAAATATAATTTACTAATATTGTAACATAAATATTAACATTTACATATAAAACATAACTGCACATTTTTTGGTACTGTCCAGAAAACACAAAGAAAGTGTGTCTTGGGATGGTGAAATACATTGTTCTCAACGTCTCAAGTGTTCTTGTTTTTCGTTTTGTTCTTCTTAAAGTTTTTTTATTAATGAAAATGACACCGCATACCAAAGAAAACACACATGCATGAATTACAGTACAGTCTATATAGGCGTAACATTGGTATTTTACATACTAGCACGGAGACAGCAGCTCAGTGTAAACTGTACAGTATGAATTTGGGTTTACTTTTACATTTCCTTTAAGGGTAATGTATTAAACTGCGTTTAAAATTAAATTAAAGTGTTTTGGAAGCTTATTTAAAGGAATATTTAGGGTTTACTTCGTGTTTTTTTCACTATACGTGGGTGTTCTTGGACTCCCGTGATTGTTGAGGGTTTACTGTATACTGAAAGATTCAAATGTATGTCCCTAAGCAGCATCTTAAATAAATGCTCCAAAACAGTGAAAAACAGAATTAATAACATTTAATTTAATTGAATTCCACCTCCTGAAATTCCAGTGCAGTTCCAATCCAGTTTCTTGCAGTTGTTGCCCTCAGTGGATTAAATATTACTTTTTAAACTCTTTTAAAGTTTAATGTACATTTTATTTGGAAAGAACTATATCATTTACAACAAAATTTCCAGCACTCTGTAAGGAATAATTGGCATTATTTAGATTACCCGGTGTGATGGCGTTGAACTCCTTCTCTATGGTCTCCTCTGTTGTGGCCAACATTAGGTTCCTAACATAGAGGATTTTCACCAGGGCCATGGTGTCCTCATCAACCTCCACTTCTGGCTCTGCCCAGTCCACAGCAATGGCGTGACCCCACAGCTGGATCCGGCCTGCAGAAACACTGAAAGTGTCACATTGTGCCTTGATGTAGCAATAAAAGCAAACTATCATTTGTCATACCAACTAAATCCCCTGCACTAAGAGGGGAAAAATAATACACTACACTACCATTCAAAAGTTATATAAATGCTTGTCATTATTGATACTATACACAATAATAATGTATGTACAATGTAGATCTAAATATTATAAACTATAAAAGAAAAAAGGTATTTTGGATGCTTTACTCAATATCTTAACATTTTGGGGAAAAAAGATATTAAATGGTAAAGAACCTACTACATGTACTGGCAATGCAAGGATATTCTAGATATTTTTATTCTTTTGGTATTCTTACTGCTATACAGCTTTCTCTGTCATTTTTTTTAATCTGCTGCTCTG
Organism: Bryconaethiops microstoma; assembly: GCA_037577275.1. Taxonomy (NCBI): domain Eukaryota; kingdom Metazoa; phylum Chordata; class Actinopteri; order Characiformes; family Alestidae; genus Bryconaethiops; species Bryconaethiops microstoma. The sequence continues at coordinate 26,377,267 of JBBJLS010000109.1, forward strand.
CTAATCTTTCAGAACTGTACTTTACAGTCCTTGTGTAATTATATTAAAATGTTATAAAGTTGCACACGATTACCAAATTTAAATAATTTCATACATTTTTCTATGACCAAATTGGTTTCATATGAAAGAAAACCAAAACTGCAAAATTGTAACAATACATTGCTCCATAAGCAGGCTGGTAAGTTTTTGTAAATGCCAGTATGGAACTGATATAAGCTTTTCTTTTTCTATATAAGTCTTTACCAGGGAGCAGCTTCCTCCTGGCCATGGCAGCAGCTCGGTGGCTCTCATACTCCACAAAAGCAAAGCCTCTGTTTTTGCTTTTGTCTGCAGCACTAGGGTAAACAATCACCTCCACCACTCCATCTGTCACCTTTTTCATCTCAGCCAAAATTTCCTCCTTCTTCTTGGTTTTAGGAATGCCCCCAACAAAGAGGCGACAATTGTCTACACTGGCACAAACACCCAGTAGACGTCCACTCCTACAGCAAGACCAGAGATTTATGTCAGTTATATGTATCAGTGATCTGTTTAGTTAAATATACTGTCCGGCCACTTTTTTAGATACCACTAATGCTGTCAGATGCTACTTGTTCCTGCACCACACACACTACAATGCTCCTGTCCTGTAAGTCCTACTGCTGTGTTGAGAATGGACCACTTCCCAGGTAATAACAGTATTGTGGAAACATGCTGAACATGTTAAGCCTGAAATCTGTCTGTAAAAAAATACAGAAATCTGTCTGTAAAAAAAGCCTGCTCAGACCAAAACCAGCTTTTCATTTAAGTGGAGGAAACCTGTAAGTATATACTGTAATCTGTAAAAATAAAGAAAACCATTCACCATAAGAAGCAACCAATTTGTGCAACACCAGGGCCAGTCTTCACAAAGGAGCCAGTTAATAGGGCTGAGTCTTAAACCACATTCACTAGTCTGTGGCCTTTATGAAGATCTGGATGTGGTTTGAGCAGGTTGAGAGAGAATTTGGTGATGTATTTAAACTATTTTGGAGACTTTTGAGTTCTAGTACTTGAAACCAGCATTAGCCTTGTAGCCTCAGCGCTAAACTAAAGAAGCAAAATGAGAATACCGAACATGCCTTGGCTAATTGACTGCATCGGGGGTAAATGGAAACCTTTCAGAACTATTCCTTTAATGCAAGTTAAAAATGCAAGTAACTTTGTCTGTCAGTTTTGCTTTGGTCATGCACAGTGTCATTCACTCAGCATCTCTCAGCAGCATCAGGATAAAAAACAATTCTAATGGTTTTCACGCCAGTTTTAATTACTTATAATACAAACTACAAACTAAAGAACAGTTCATGTAATGCTTCAATTCTGCCAGTTCTGCCAGGTGTGTAATTTGACCAGCTGTGTCCAACCTGACAGTTTTTTTAGTGTGGGTTTATCTTATACCTGCCTTTTCATATTCCCCACAAAAAACTCAAACTTAACTCGGACCCCAAAGACTCGAGACTTGTCCAGAGATCACCCAAAGACTTAATGATCTCTGAGAGTGTGGCTGACAAACTGTGCCAGACAACAGAGGGGTAGATGTCATCCTATTCAGTGGACCTATATGCTGGAGCTCGTAAATTAGCCAGTGAATGGAGTTACACAGTAAATTATTCTAATAACGTGGTGAGTGGTGAGTCTATAGAAATACCATCCTACCTGATTTCATAATTGTTTAGTTGCTTCATGGCATTTTTGGCTTCTAGTTTTGTGCTAAATGTAACAAAAGCATAACCTCGGTTGTTGCCATTGAAATCCATCATCATCCGCACTTCATATATTTTTCCAAACTGTGGAGAGACAAAAAAATACATAATTTTAGAAAATGCCAGATCTCTTCCCCCTTTTACATTAGGCTCTAGCTCTAGTTTAATTAATAATTTTAATGTTAATTGCTGTTTCTCTAAACCATTAAAACAATTTCATAATCAATGATGTAGTTATATTGTTACATTTTTATTTTGTTTTAGAAACAAAAATGTAAAAGCTTTTTTTCCCCATCAAATTCAAATCAAAATAACATATCCTGCTTAAAAACACGAATGTGGGTGTACAGACTTATATTGGGGACGAAGTTGGTTGCAGAATTAGAAATGTTCCTAAATAATACAACATGTACAAAGCCTTAAACTTATTGAATGACTTTCTATAATGTATCAGGCAGATACATCCTTATCAGTTTGAGAACCAGGTAAAATACTGCAAATCAACAGCATCAAATTCAGATAACAATGCTAAGGTACGTCTAGAGGCATGCTTTGTGTTTTAAATAATAGGAGGTGGATCCTAAGATTAATTGAACCTTTCCTGTGTTGTAGCACTGGAGCTTGAATATCTTGAAGTGCAGAGTCTACAGTACTAGCTTTTAAAATAGTTCTTACTTTTTCACAAAGTGGCACCAACTCATCCTCAAATAGGTCTCGAGGCAGCTTGCCCACAAAAATTTCACTGCCCCTCTCTGGAGGTGGGCCTTCCCAGCTAGGAGGTGGACCTCCATATCTCCTCTGGCCATTCTCCTGCAGGATGGGACAAAGGGTATGACAGTCGACTAAGAATCAGATAAAGAACAGTTAATGACCATAGTGATATATGCTCACTGACAACTTAATATTGTCCAGCTACTTTATAAGTCCACTAAAGATTTACATTACAAATCGTAACCCATCAGCTGGCTTGCACAATTTATCAGCCATCTTCACTGGCCAGTTACTTACCAGAAGACTGCTGTTGATAAGTATAGTGGACCATTATCAACATAACAGTGACACTGACACTGAAGTGGCATGGTAGTGTGTGTAACACTGGTAGAAGTGATGCATCTGTGTTGCTGATGCTCAGACACAATTGGGCAGAAAATTGGAAAATAATTGTTGATTTTTTCCCTAGAACTATATGTTCAGGCTAAGAACCATTAACAAAAGCGTGTGGTACCAGAGAAATCGACAGCCATTCTTGATTATTAAAGGTACCAGATCTTGATTTACGCCATGAATCAAAGTTCATATGTGTAAGCCGATTCTTTCTTATTTTGCATGTATATCTGACCCCAATCAAGCTCCCTCTCTAAACATGACTTTTGCCTGAGGTTGGGAATGCTGGATAATGCCCTCTGTTGTCGGTCTCCTACCTGGTGTAATTGATATCCTGTGCGCTGGATGAGAGCTCGCAGCACAGCCTCTTTCTGCATGCCAGTCAGTCCATCCCCGCATTTTTGATTGGTTTCCATTGTGAGTGATTATCAGCAATAAATCAGCAGAATTAGGGGTGCTCACTGAAATTAAATCAAAGTTCAAACACAACGTGAATGACAAGGCAAGGCTTGCTGATTCATGCCGTTATGGCTCTTTATGTGGCCTTGTCAGGTTGAAAATAGTGATACCATCTATTTGGGTTGCATGTTCAACTACAGATTAAATCATTTATCTCCCAAACTACAAACCTCAGCCTGAACAGCTATGCAGCATTATTACGATTATTATTTCTGAGCATTTAACCCTTCAGTCATCTGTAGAATATCCTTGTAGGTAACTAGATAAACACTTCACACAAATTGCTTTTCTCTCTCTATCTGTTGCAGCTAAGGTTTACAAGAGGACAGAGAGAGATAGAGACATTACTCTAAGCTCCAGGTCAAGGACCACTGTGTAATTATTAACAACCCTGATCCAGAGCAGTAGGCTTAAATTTGAGGTATAGTACTCCATGTTTTTTTCTTGTAATCCCCCAACCAACTTCATGGTTCAAAATGTAAGTATGGTAATATAGAAATATAAATGTATGTTTTTAATATATTTTTTAATGTGAAAACAATGAATACGTTAGAATAAGTTCCATCAGTGTATATGAAAATGAATTCACCCTCCTGTCACAAAAAAAAAATCGCTGACAAGAGTGCTTAGTCAGCAGGTGAGATCAAACCTCATCTGTTCACACTATAGATAGTGAGGAGGCTATTGTATAACAAGCTTGATGGAATCACAGGCAGCCTAAAGAAAACGGACTACCAAAATAATCAATGTAGTGCCTCTGTCTTTGTCTCTTTCAAGCTCTACTTGATCAAAGGGGGAATGGAAAAACAAAGCCATGCATCTTCAGAATAGGGGTCAAAGGCGACGGGCTGTGAAAGGCACTCTTCAAAGGCACTTAAGCACTGGTCTTCAATCATGGCTTTCATGATGATCTATGCCTATTGTTTTCTGCCATTTGCGGATCTCAGTACGAGCACACTGGTTTAAAAAGCTCTTCTGTGCTACCTTGTCCAGGTGCTGCACACTAAAGCTGATCTTTCAAGATACTGTTAAAAATTCATTTTTTTTTCTGAGAAGACTCACAGCAAAGCAACCCATTACTGCAGCCTTGCTCCCAGTCTGCAAAGCCAGTCTTTTTTTCAATGGTCTACAAGAGGGGCGACAAAGAAAAAATCCCCACTGTTGCAATGATCACACTCAGTTGACAAGAAGAACTGTAGGCAAACATCTGAGATAATAGGGGAGGTTTGTTTTGCATCTGAGCACTGGACGACCCATGGTTGAGGCTACCATAATACAGTAGGAGAAAGCTCCATTAGTTAATTCTCCACACCAGCTTGGTTACCGTTTGCATAAGCAAGATAACTAGACAGGGCTTATCTCAGATCGGTACCTGCTTTTTGAAGCTTTGTTGACCAAAGCTTAAATACACACTGAGCTCAAGGCCACTGTGTTCTGCATTAAAGCTCAACAAGAAAATGCTCTGGCAAGGGTCAAGTGTGCAATCACTGTAACTGATCTTTTCCAGTCATGTAAACTCTTTATTGCCTCCACATTTTAAATGTTGAGGAAGTTAAGATCATACATAATGGCATGGCCTAAAGGCCTAATGTTTACAGCTGAGTAGTGTACCATATGCTACAATGATCAAATGCAGTCATCACTGCATTTCAAAATTGCTATAAGCTACAGAAGTAAGCTGTAAGATGCTGCTAATTGACACGTCCTTAATTATACATGGTGATCAGACATACTAGACAAAATACATTTTGCCTCACATCTTATTGGAGTAGCTCCACAGGCTTTTATCAGTTGAAACCAAGCAAATTGGCACATAAGGAGTAGATAGGAAGAAGGAAGATGTGTTTTCCTGCAAAGTTTTTTTCTAAAGCCTATCCATTCCTGTCAGCCCAGCTGTAAACCATGTTTACCATGCATATGCCTTTCCATTTTTCTACCCTGACACTGACATATTAGTATTACAGACCAACATTATATCACAGAGGATGAACAAAAGTAAAAAGGAAAAACAGCAGCAAAGCAGAACTGAGCAGGCTGATTAAACATCTTCCCAAGCTTTCTCAGCCAGTGGCACCCAGCCTGAGACTAAAAAAACTAGGAAACTTACCTGAGCAATTTCAGAGATCACCTCCTGGAACACTCAAACCTTCATTCTGGTGAACTGGGCAACATGTCACTGGGGTAATTCTGTAATCACATCATATCAAACTCCAAAGGTTCACTGTCCTGGAGCTGTTTTACAAGCTGGGCGGGTTAAAAGTTAACCAGCCCTATCTCCCTGCCTCTCTTTCTCTCTCCCCTGCTGTTCAGGCAAAGTCCTTTGACCATGAACAGCAAGATCTGTCTTGGTTCCTCAAGGTAGCAGCTGTTGTTCCAGTATTTTTAGAAAGGCTTTACAAAATATTATAGACAGGGCTCCAGACAAAATGAAAACCTAAGGAGCCATTGGTTCCTAAACACAAAATATTTGGGAGCCAAATTATTTTTTAGGAGCCTTAATCTCTGTCAAATATGATATAAATGAAAAAAATATTGTCATGGCACATTTTGTCTCCAGTCTTACCCCATGTAAAGAGCGTTAAAACGAAACAAAAAATCACGACATGGACTAAATTGTTTCCAAACTAAAACACTGTTTCTCATGTAGTTAATGTTTATTTTTCCCATATTTTAGAATGCACTTTGCAACAGGTTGCCGGGTTGTGCAAATCTTTTCAAATGAAACTCAATCTGTCAACACTGCTCTCGATATAGATGTGTCGGTCGCAAATGAGTCGGTTCACATCAAATTTGGGAAAACAAAGAGCCGTTTGGGCATAGACATAAAATAGAAGATTAGAAGATTCCTAGACTAAACACAGACATAGAATATTCTTAGACTGCCCAGAGACATAGAATATTAGTAGATGCCGCATGACCAGCTGCTTTGTACGTCAACGCCATATTGCGAGAGGCACTGCTGTTGAGTGAAGTAGTGGATAAAGATCCCTTACGCATGTTCTGCATGCCCCAAACCAGATCCCGAGGAATTACATTTCATAAGTAAGGCTGTTCAGCCTGTTCAATTGCTTTGAATATATTTGGCCATTTTAAAATCGCGTTTTATAAACCTTAACCTTAGCTAAGCCAAGCTATCAAAGCTATGCATTCCTGTTTTCAAGTCAGCCTCCGAACAACGTTTTAGCTAAACGTAGGCACTAACTATTAAGATTGTTGTTAGCACTTCAGTTATTTTTTTCAAATTCTGGAGGTTTCCTAAAGAAATCCACCTCAGAAATTCCCATAAATAATAATGTGATAGTGTAGTAGGAACGGCAGACTCGGGTTGAGCGTATCTGCACAATATGAGATGTCACTTTTCTTGTACTTTCATTTTAATTTCTCTTGCTTTTGAGAGACGATCGCCATTGGCGACTGAAATAAAAAATCTAGTCGCGTTGGCGACCATTTTAGTCGCCATCTGGAGCCATGATAGATGTATATATATTTCGCATTTCTGGAAATATGTGTGTTACTTAGCAAAATCCAAAAAATGGTCTTTCTTTGGTCTTGATGAGGTCCCTGGCAGTTGTCAATTGGAATGGAAGCAATTAAGCAAGAGATTAGCTATGTGTCACTGTGCGTATGTGAAAGAGTTAATATCCTGCTATATTGATAATTGTGAAATCAGGCAAAGTTGCAATCTTATATTGGTGTCATGGTCCCCCCCATCCTCTTTCAATAAACAGAAATAACACTTCAGAGAGTTTCCCCAATGTATGTTTTTTTAGCTAAATTTCTTGGTCCTGGTTCTACAGTAATCCTAACATTTATGCTGGTTCTTTTGGTGGGTTACCTTTGGAACAGTATAAAGGCAACTGTCAGCATTACAATGCTGAAAGATGGAGCACCACTTAAAAAGGGAACCACAAATGGTTCCACAAGGAGTGTAGAACCTTTTAAAGATATGAAAACTTTAATTAAATATCAAGGTTTTTTGTAACCACATTTACAAAAATAGTTCTTTTAAGAAACACCCATTGAATGTTTTTCTAGGAAATGAAAAATGTGTCCTCTGTGGCTCATACAAAGACCCTTTTCTGTCACATTTTATTGTTTAAACTGGACGGAGTGTGAGAGCAAGTAAAACAACAAAAGTGATTCTCTGAAAATCTCTGACCCAGTTTACTTGACAAGTGGATAGCTTTATGAAAGTGACCATTCTGTCATACGTGAAAACACCACAGCACACAGTGTGAAGAGCACGAAATTCTTCCTCTGCATTTAATTCAATTCAATTTTATTTATATAGCGCTTTTTACAACCAGGTTGTCACAAAGCAGTTTTACAAAGTTTAGGTCCGAGCCCCTAGTAAGTAAGCCAAAGGCGGCAGAGGTGAGGAAAAACTCCCTCAGCTGGATGAAGAAACCTCGGGAGGAACAGAGACTCAAAAGGGGAACCCGTCCTCCTCAGGTCGACCCGGCGAGAGAAGGAACAACAATCTTTATGGGGATGAATA
>JBBJLS010000109.1:26392457-26459126 GCA_037577275.1 Bryconaethiops microstoma
CTGATCCAAACAACCAATGATTTATAAAGAAAAATCATGAAATTATCAGGGGTGCCCAAACTTTTGCATACCACTGTGTATATATATATATAATGTACAGAGAGCTGTCCACACACTCAGGACAGGTTAAACCTTACTCTTATTTTATAATTCTTTATTTGCACTGTCTCATATGTTGCACAACTTCCTATGTCTACTGCACTGTATTAAAAAATAAAACAAATGTATTAAAAATAAAAAACAAAAATAAAACATTTACATAAGTATTCACAGCGTTTGCTCAATACTTTGTCGAAGCACCTTTGGCAGCAATTACAGCCTCAAGTCTTTTTGAGTATGATTCCGCAAGCTTGGCACACCTGTTTTTGGGCAGTTTCCCCCATTCTTCTTTGCAGAACTTCTCAAACACTATCAGGTTGGAAGGGGAGCATTGGTGCACAGCCATTTTCAGATTTCTCCAGAGATGTTCAGTCAGGTTCAAATCTGGGCTCTGGCTGGGCCAGTCAAGGTTAGGGTCGTTGTCCTGTTGAAAGATGAACCCTTGCACCAGTCCGAGGTCCAGAGCGCTCTGAAGCAGGTTATCATCAGGGAAGTGTCTGCACATTGCTGCATTCATCTTTCCCTCGACCCTGACTAGTCTCCCAGATCCTGCTGCTCAAAAACATCCCCACAGCATGATGCTGCCACCTCCATGCTTCACTGTATGGATGATATTAGCCAGGTCATGACCAGTACCTGGTTTCCTCCAGACATAACGTTTGGCATTCAGGCCAAAGAGTTCAATCTTTGTTTCATCAGACCAGAGAATTTTTGTCCTTCTGGAAGTTTCTCCTCTCTAAACAGAGCAATGAGTTCAGTCAGAGTGACCATCGGGTTCTTGGTCACCTCTCTGACTAAGGCCCTTCTACCCCGATCGCTCAGAGTTGGACGGCTGGCTTTTGAAGTAAAAGGTTAATTTAATCTGTTTGGGAATAAGGATATTAACATAGGATATTATAGAAAAAGTGGGGCGTAGTGATGCTCTGGTGTTAAACCTTTTAACTGTATGTAGTCTGACCTATTCATATCTGATCATAAGCTAGTGTCCTTTAGTGTTAACTTTATCTGAACCAAACTCACTTTGTACCATCTCATTTTGTGACATTAAGAATATTGATTTATCTGCTTTCTCAAATGGAATTGATCATTTCCCTAATAAAGACAGTTACTAAAATTATGAACTATGGAGCTGTCTTTTTTACCCTCCCTGCTCCCTGGTAAACTCCTGAATTACAGCAATTTAAACCCATAGGCCATCATTTCGAACACCTCTATGCAAAAACTATTTACTTCGCAAATTTAATTGCAAAGGGAATGCAAAAGCTTTGTTTTCTACTGTAAATAACATCTGCCTAAGACTCTGCCACCTCATATAGTCTTAATAACCTTTTCAATACTAAAATTGAAAATATCCACAAACATTTGATGATTTCTGGAAATATAGCATATAACACACTTTATCCAGCTTTTCATGATCCCCTTCTTTATTGCTTTACTGGTTTCATTCCTTCAACTCTCAAAACAGCTGCAATAACTGGTGCAGCACTGACAGTTTGAATGAATTTTTGTCCTATTTTACATTTTTAAATTTCCTTTAAAAAATAATTGAAAAAAACTGTTGCAGCTCAGGTACTCTCCCACATAATTGATATCTGTTTAAACAGTTTCGGTCTGGGGTCCATTTCACAGTACTGAGACAGTCAGGGTCAAAATCACCAATGACCTGCTGACGGCAGCTGACTCTTGGCTGTAAACTATTCTTGTGTTACTTGATTTGAGTTTTTTCTCTCACTATATTTCTCACAATAGCATACTGTGGTAAAAGTCATGCAATTTTGCATTTATACATATATTGTGAGATTGTGGAATAGATTTATCTTCCTTTTTTCTGTATTAAGATATAATCCTTTCAGCTCTGACCCCCAGTTAACATCTTAATACATAAAAGTAATAGTTAGTTAATATTTAGATTTTACATGTCTTTTGTTCTGATTATGTTGAAATATATTTGTTCTGATCCAAATATATTTGTTTTGATCCATGTTGTCACCTAGTTAAGCACTGTCACCATGGCACCATTCACTAGACTTTTTGTTCTTCATTATTGGGACACTTAACAGGCCAATACTTAATGATCATAAAATTTGGAAACTATTAAGGTAATTAATCCATTAAGAATCTTTTGTAGAATCACTTATAGAAAAAACAGGCAGCCAGTTTAATGACGCTAAAACAGGTGTGACATTTTTCATATTTTCTGCATTCGATGTTGAGACAGTGATAAATGTTTTAATTGTTTTGCCATAGTATAGTTTGACACTGAGAATACTACAGCTGGTACTGGTAACAATATCAAAAGTGTGGCATCATGACAGTCCAAATTGTCACATCCCCAGTCAGCGGCTGCTAGAGTCCGTCATTGATTAAGTTAATTTGAGGACTTTTAAGTTAAAACATTTGTGATTAATGACAGCAGCTGCCTTGTGTTTGGCTTTTGAATTTAAGTTACACTTGTGCCCTGTGTTAGTTTTCTGTTCACTATCACACTATCTTCGGTTTGTGCTCGTTTAGGTTTATCCTTGTCTTTAAGATCAGGCCATTATGCCTCCTTTTGTTTTGAATTTAAATGAAGAAAGAAATCCAAGATGGAAGTCTGCATGTGCACCTCTTACCTGGATGAGCAAGGCCAAATCGTGACACAAATAAGTCCACATAGATTTTTGGGAATCAACAGAAATGGCAAAAGTAATTTAGATCCATATCAATGACTGTTTTCTTATCAAGCAGATTTATTTTAGTGTGTTATTGGATGAATTGTTGACACATTTTATATTCATTAAACCTTTCCCTTAGTGCCTCTATTCCTTTTAATTATTCTTCATTATTTTTTGTTTTAATCAGTTTACAATTCTGACTCAGTTGCATCCACAAGCGGGATCAAGTTACCTTAGTTGCTATACGTCCTAATGAAGTGATTCCAACAGGGTGAATTAATTAGAAGAGTCACAAGAATTTTTCAGTGTGTGACTTATGTTTGTTCATTTTGTCTCCACAGAGAAGACATTAGGACTGCCAATGTTATTGCTGCTGAAGCTGTCACCTGCCTAGTCATTGACAGAGAGTGAGTTTCTTCTGTGTGTGTGTGTGTGTGTAGAAGAATTATAAATTGTCTTTAGAATTGTTTAAAAACCCACATCCAACCAGGTATGTCCAAACCTTTGACTTGTACCCACTTAAAAGTAAAGTTTATTGACTGATTCCTGACTAGGTTATTGGAAAATACATTTATTGGTACATAATGTGATGGTTCTTATAGAACTTAAAAAGCAAGGTGACAATAATGATTCTTCAGAGAGATTACATATAAAAACCATCTTGTTAAGAGTGTATGTGCATGCATAGTCTGTGCTCTTGAATCCACAAATGTTTGATTAGTTTTTCATTCTGCCAGTGTTTGCCAAATTGCCATCAGTCATGCAGCAAGCAAAACGCACCGACCCAATTTGTGTGTCCAGCCTAGGCCACTAAAATAACAGGAAACAAAGCATGCAGCCTCATGTAGGCAACCACTGTGAATGTGAGAGAACAGCAGCTGACACTACCTAGCTCAGCTAAAAATAGTCTACCAGTGTCTGGCTCTACAAGGCAAAAACAACCATTGTCCCTTCAACAGCTCTGAAACATCATATGGCAGGAGCATTAAAACATGCTGATTTTGGCCAGCATTGTGCTTAGGCTGTGAGGCAATCATGGGTTTTCAGTCAAACTAGCCTATGCTTCCTATATCAGGTCTGAACTGTGGGAAGTATCAGATAAAGCATGTCAGCATGAAGCCTGTACATATAGAACTGATGTTAACTGAAATAAATTATAAATCAGGCTTTTAAGTAAGCTGACTAAATTAGCTTGCTGTTTAGTCAGACTGAACTAGCTTGCTGTACAGACTATGCTGTAACCTGGCATATTTAAGCTTTATAGTTAGTCAAGGATATTTTGCTGGAAATACATTAGGTTCCATGCCTTTGTTTAAAGCAATAGTGTACATGTACAAATTTCCCCTTAGCCCAAATACAGCTGACCAATCAAGCCCTGAGAAATATTTTCCTATAGTTTTTCACTGGAGCTGTGATGTTTAATTAGCAAAGGAATAACACAGACATTCGCACACGCACACACACGCACGCACACAAATACACACACACACACACACACACACACATACATAGTGAGCCAGGCTCAGAGAACGCACATGGACATCAGCGCAGGTGCACGATGGAAAACAAAAAAACAAAACCACCACCACTTTGGGCTGAAATAATACCACACTCTCTCTCCAATCTCTCTGCCGATCTACTGTCCATTCTCTCCTTGTAATGTGTGTATATATATATATATATATATATATATATATATATGTGTGTGTGTGTGTGTTTTGGGGGGTGTCACATAAAAACATCTAATTAATTACGAGCTCTCTGATTAATTAATCTAAATTAATCACACACATTTTTGTTGTAAAAGTATTTATTAATTTAAATGAATGTTGGCATAAGAGTGAATGAATAATCAACATTTCAGACTTTTTTCAGTCTCTTTCATTTAATAACTGTTTCTGCACTGTTCATGTGCAGTAGTTACAGCAATCAAAACTATAACCAAATATTCGGAGGGAAAACAAATTCTTCAGCAAGAGCAATGATAGAACTAAGTCCATCTATAAGCTGCAGTTTAAGACAATGTACATACAAACACGGGTGTTCTGATGAATTATGCTGCCTTGTCCGAAAATGCTACATTGAAGCTTATACAGTTTATACAGTCAATTTCTAACACTGATAATGATGAGGAATAGACAATATGCATAATCGGGAAAAAATATATTTATAAATTTAAAAATAATATATTTAAAAAATGTATGTATTTAAAAAAATATATTTTATAAACAGTCTATCGATTCATACTACCCTGTCGAAAAAAATGCTACCTTGAAGCTTATACCGTTTTTAGTCAGTTTAGCACTGAAATAGGCAAATAACATGCATAATCCGAAAAAAATATATTGTATTTAAATGAGAAGAGCGTAGCTAGATAGATCTTTAGAGGTGCACTGAGCCAGTTTATACAGTCAGGTTCTAACACTGAGAAATGCTACTGTGAAGCAGGGTTTTCTGACGATTCATGATACCTTGACAAAAAATGTTAATGTAGCGCAAATCAACAGCTGAGTCTATCTGATTGTTAAAACATTTCAGTATTGGTGATACATAGACAAATGTATGTAACCTGCTTTCCTTAAGATTTTGAGGTATCCTCTAATAATAAATTAACTGAGCAATAATCTGTGGTTTCATTCTTATCAGTTCTGAGGTTTTGTTACCACAGCAGCAATATGTACTGATTTTAAATGACGCTTTGCTTTTGTTCAACTAAATAAATATCTGATTTAAGTAAATTAAATAAAGTCTGTGGCACATGTCCATGACTGAACATGAACTCCAGCCATGTGTTGATCCAGATCAAATTAACTTCCTCAAATTCTGAAATTCCCCATTATTAGAACAAAAATTCTCAAATTATGATAGATGGCTCAAGCATATAAGGAAATGAAAGAGCATTGTCAGAGTGTTGCACTCATGAGCGTAGTTTATCGTACTTTATTGTCAGGGTTTGCATGCCTTGTATTACACTTTAAGTGCACAAATTGTTTTCAGTCATCATTACACTTGATCGTCGTTTTGATGACTGTATTAAGTACATATCTTATGATAAACTGACTTTGACTTCATTAGGCTTTCTCATCTTTTTAGGGCTGTGACTACAACTAGATTAATTACATAACTGAGCAAAAATAAGATGGTGCTACCCTCTAATAATGAGCAAAAATAGTGTGCATTCTTATTATTGTACAGCATTTAATCCAAAGTTGTAAGTCAGTCTGGATTTATTGTTTTTCTTTTGATAGTACAGCAGTTGCTGCAGTTTCAGGCAATATGCATGCACAACATGGTTTGGGAGTAGAGATACACTGCTATGTCTAAATGGACTTGCTCAACTTAGCGCAAGGCTACTTTAAGTGAGTTTTAAGATTTTCTTCTAAAATATGTCAAGTATGCCATTGCCTGCAGAGTATGGACTGGCATATTTGCCAAGAATAACGGGTACAGCATTCAGTCTTTTTCCATTTTTTGCCTTAACGTTCACATAAACTGCTAAACAGTTTTATTTGTCAACTTAGGTTGTAAGTGCTGGCACATACAGCAAGTTTCATTAAAATAATTGACTGAAAGAATTAAGAAGCAGATCTTGCTGAAATCCCATGATTCTCTGTTAATTTTGCAGTTCTTTCAAGCATTTGATTGGTGGTCTGGATGATGTCTCAAATAAAGGATATGAGGATGCTGGAGCAAAAGCAAAGTAAGTTCCTCTCATATTAACTTACAAATTGTTATAGCAGAAGTCAAATGTTTGTATACAATTGAGTTATAATTTCCATGATCATGATCAATCACATTGTTCAGTGTAGTTATTCATAACAAATGTACTGACTGATCAAATTGTACTGACTGATCAAATTTGACCATGAAGAATTCTATAGCTATTCAATGTACAGAATATGCTGCAAACCATGTATTAGTTTCAGTAATTATTTTACATTATTTTCACAAATGTGAACACTGTTCAGATAATCTTGAAAATGAAGATCCTGTGATTTTCATAGAGCAAACACAGCTTCCAGTTTCATCACTGACATCCAGTAAGAGCAACAGTGGCATCATGCTCCAGTCAATTTGTATGTAATTTGTGTTTCAGGCTATAGCGGTAGCCAATCCAAGAACGCTATATATTTCTCCTTGCTGCTGATTGGCTGCTGCCCTTTGACGCATACCCCGCTGTACTCAGAGGCGGGATGTTTGAAAGTAGCCAAACTGAGAATGTTATTTATTTCTCCTTTTTGCTGATTGGCTGCTGCCCAGTGATGCATCTGAGGCAGCTGCAGACCAGAATTTCCCACATGGAGCATCTTGTGTGTTCTCGTGTTTTTCGTTTTGTTCTTCTTAAAGTCCTGTATTTTCATTACTGCAAATTAAATGAATTGATTACTGCTTATACCAAAGAAAATGACAGCGCATACCAAAGAAAATGCACATGCATGAATTTCAGTGCAGTCTGTATAGTGTTAACATTATTTTACATTCTAGCTCTGCGGGAGTTCAGTGTACACTGTACAGTACGATTACGGGTTTCCCGTTACATTTTCTTTAAGGGTAATGTATTAAGCTGAGTTTAAAATGAAATAAAGTGTTTTGGGAGCATATTTGTGGGCATATTTAGGGTATATACTATAAAAATAGGCATTTTTATGCATTTTTTTTTTACCATATTACAATATTGCAGTTTTTCACTATATGCGGGTGTTGCAGCAAAGCTGACACGAGTGAGAGAAGCAATCCAAGAAAGGACAAAGAAACTGTTTTTGCTCAAAATAATCAGAATGAGTTTATTATCACTTGCAAGCAGAGACGCGAATCTGCCAGACCTGTAGGGGCAGTCCCTCCAGTCCAGATTCCAGATTCCGTCTGCCAGACAGAAAAACAGATACATTCTTATAGGAATTTGTTGCCATGTGATTCTGTAATACCAACTCCCCAGGGCCCATCCAATTGGAAGTCAGGAAGCTCCTATCAGCTTCTGTTTCAGGTGCGAATATTTTACCGTCCCCCTGGACATTAGGCCCCAAGTATGGCCTTCCAGAAGCACATTGTAGCTTACAGTAAGTTCCCTCTTGTTATGTCTAAGTCTCTGTCCCTAGAGACAGAGTAGCCTTGCGGAAAACTACACATAACTCAATAATCTACTTAACGAATCAAGTAATGAAGAAATGAAAGAATACATGATTAAAATAAAAGAATAAATGATTAACAAAAATGAAAATGTATGAAAATGTAAATTTCTCCAACACAGGTGCTCTTGGAACATTACTGTATACTGTATATAAAGTTGCTAATGATATTGCTATAAATCCAGTTAAAAAACTGTATAACAAATGAGATAGCTATGGTCTTGGAATGATAACAATGCACAGCAGCAAGGCTTCAACTTATATTACTACGAATGGTGTGAAGGGTCAAACAACAAATATGCATTAACAGTAGTGAAAAAATGAGTGATGTTAATTTATCATTCATCAAAATCCTTTAACCTTATTCAATAGGGTAAAAAATCCCAAATTAAGAAATATATGTTTTACATGAAATCATGTGTGCCACAAATATTGGCACCCCCATTTTGCCAACAAGATAGCACTTAATCTTCTCCTATAACATTTCACAAGTTTGGCGAATACAGAGAAAGGAAACTTTTACCATCCCCCTTTGCACGATCTTTCTAGATCGTCTAGAGTCCTGGCTCCCCTCTTTATGCACTCTCCTCTTCAGCTCAGCCCACAAGTTTCCTATTGGATTTTACATCTGGGGAATGAGATGGCCATGGAAGAAGGTTGATTTTGTGCCTGGTCAACCATTTCTGTATAGATTTGGCACTATTATTTGGATCATTGTCCTTCTGAAAGACCCAATGACGATTCATTTTCGGCCACCAGATTTTTTATTTAAAATGTCCTTGTATTTCAAAGAGTCCATGATGCCATGTACTTTAACAAGAGTCCCAGGGTCATTGGAAGAGAAACATTTTCTTACTTCCCTTACCATCATCAGTGTGCATGGCAAGATAAACTTGGGTCGTTGTCCTGCCTTGTTTGTCAAAGTTCCAGTTATTTTAAACTTTTTAATTATTGGATTGTGGATATGGGCAAGTTTAGGTGAGGTTTACCAACAAGGTCAGTCTGAAGGTCTCGCTGTTACCAAGATCAGTTGTCTCCCCAAACTATTAATATAATTTTATAATATTATAACTATTAATATGTGGTGTATGCTTTGGGCCCAGATCAGGGATGGATTAACTGGAGTACATGTCTCACTGGATCTCTGATCTGCTTGTGGCTATAATTATACTTGGGCAGATGCTTTCAAGAAAGAGCAACTCAGTCTGACTGAGTTGTTATCAAACATCTTACCGAATTCCCTCTGTGTTTTTGGAGAAGCAAAAAGAAGGTTTTCCAGGAGCTGTAATCTCAAATATTACCATAATGTTATTCCTGAAACTGTACAACTTACTATTATCTAATATCTAAAGAAATTGGCTTAAAATGGCTAAAAACACTTATCTATATTAAATGTTGTCTGATTTTAACCAGTTATATAGATAAGTGTCATACAGTGTCAGCAAGCTCATAAGAAGTTTGCATATTACTGGTTGGTGGGGTACTAAGCTTCCCTTACCTATTAGCTACATTAGCCTTACTATGTAACAGTAAAGAAGCAAACTGTCTTTGCCGGCTACCTGCGTTCGCATAAGAACATTTTGTAAATTTGCTTTTTTATGCTTTAACACTAGTAAATTTACTAGAGAATCTTTGTGCTTGGTTGTTTTATTGTCCTGTATACACAGCATTATTCCCATAAGTGTGTGTGGCAGCTGTTTTGTGTAATAAAATCCCAAGGATAATTAGATTTTGCTATGGGGAAATTATTTAGTGCTATTAAATTGTGTAATCCCAAAATCTGTAACTTTTCAGATATATGGACACTGCTACACTACTGCAAGGTTATTGAAGTCAGGAAGCCTCAAATTGTGTATCGATCTGGCTGTGATTTGAAGATGTTTAGTCTACATTTGTTTGCATTGTTCTATGGTTTGCTGATGGCTTGTCCTGCTTGTCCAGAAGAAAAAGTATGAATTTTGACTCAAAATGTCACAGTCTGGCAGTTGGCACTACAGCAGCTGGTACACCACCCCCTTGTGGTTCATACATAAGTGTACATAGCCATCATAAGGTCTGTAAAATGTAGAAAATGGTGTGTCCAGAATGATGAAACGAGATAAAATTATTTTAAAAATAACTGAGAAATCAGTATATCAAGAATGAAGTTGTAAGAAAATTAGCCTCTAGAATACCCCTTATTTCAAAAATGATGATCAAATCATAACAGTTACACTATTCTATTTCCAACAGTTAGTTATCCAGCATTTATTTTGATTTCAAGACTATTGATTGGTAATTTAATTGTTTACTTATAAAGAATCAATGTTAAACAATGAATAGTATTTTGTAATTGTGTATTTATAGTCAGTTGTGTCAAGTGTATTCTACCATACATTTTTAAGCACCTAGTATGATTATACATTTTATTGTAATTCTTAATGCCAAAACACCAAAAACTATAATTATAGCTTTCTTTTTTTAAACAGCTTGATTTATTAAACTTACTTCCTGGCTTGTAATTATAATTAAACATATGAACTTGCATAGTATTAGCATCAGAATTATTTTATAGTTAAATGTGCAACAACACTTATATTGAAGACTGTGATGTCAGACTGATTGCAAACATCTGATTAACAGGTGACACGGTGAGAAGCTCACTGCAGCCTCTTCTCTTTTAACTCTGTTACTCCACTTGAGTCAGGTTCTTGGTAGTGGCCAGCAGTCTAATTCAAGCAGGGTTTGCTTGGGTGCTTATCTATCTCCTCTTGTTTCATTAACCGGCTTGGTTTTGTGGAGTTGGCCTGAGTGATGCATGCACTGTGAGAGCAATGAGGTTGTGTTAAAAACGACATCCCACGCTCACAACTATACCAGCGCCGACAACTGTTGAAAGAGCCCCCAGTGGCCAAGTGTGCTGCTGGCCAGTTTCTATGAGCATCATTTGTTACTATGATACTGGTGTGCTGGCCTTTTCCTTTTTTTTCCTCAAGGATTCGTGCCAAGGAATTTTTGCTTTTTAATGAAGTATGTGAACATTGTCTGAAATTGTGCTCCATACATGGAGCATATAGTCCATATATGGAAACTAAACCACAAACATTTTTAATCTGACCATCATTCATCTGGAAGTAGTTAAGTGTTGTTACTGCATGTAATCCATGGCACTGTTGAAGTAGCAAATGTGAGGAAAATGAACAAACATGCTATTCTTTTCTGTCATGAAGCAAATGTGTCACTGTAGCCTTTTGCGTTATGATTGGATTTCCACACAGCCATGTGTATACACATCCATGAAGTGGTTATCATCATTCCAGGCTAGCATCAATCTTTTCTTCATGATGACAATAACAAGCCTTTTAAAGCAAGAAATTATTACTTTTTATAGCATTACATGCTATGATAAACCACAATGCCTGTCAGTCTAATAGCTCTTTCCGCTTGGAGTAGACAGGTCTTGACCATGCTAAGTTACCAGAATGAAAACAAAAAGAGCATGTTTGAATTATTGAAATATTGTATTATGTGCATTTTTACTTGACATAATTTTGAGTGGGCCCTTTAAAATCAAGGCTTGTGGTGGCTTGAGGTTTGAGGTTTGGAGGTTACTAGTGACTACCACCCAATTTTGTTTTGAGTGGATCATTTCACACAAACAAAGTAAAAATGACCTACTGTTTCCACTCAGTACTTAACCTACTATGAAGGTGACCAACCATTTCATCTGGCTGACTTGCTTGGCCTGGTCAATACGGCTGAGTCCACAGCACACACAGGAGATTTATATCAGGTCAGTCTGAGAGACAATGGAGAGACTTTGTCCTGGACCTGCACAAACTGGGGAGGCACCTTGGACTGTACTATGTTCTCTGACTGCCAGCTTGAACTCCAGGGACTTACCTGAACAAGCGTATGTGGGTTACAGTAACATTTCTCAGTGTTATTGATGGGCAGAGGAGTAACACATTTGAAAAGTTCCTTTTACTTTATCCTGGGCTTTTTGAAAAGATCCATATTTTGATTATGACATAGAGAAGCCTTTGTTGTGATGTTCTTTAAAGAGCATGTTATGATTATTTAAGGGTTCTGTTATGCAGCAAAAAGAGTTTTTAGTAATTTGCAAGCATCACTGAAATCACTGAAAAACTTCTCTCTGAAAAAAAATAAAGTGGACAACTTCATTAGACTTTCAAAATTTATCATTAAACTTGACAGTTGAAATATCACAACCGTGAATACATTTATGTGTGGATGTTGGGAGGATTTGTTAGGATTTGCCCATCCAAACGAGTGGATAAAATTTAATGTACATGAGGGCATCTGAAATTTCTGTACATTTTAACATGTTGCAACACATAACACTGCAAGAGCAGAGAGGATTATAAATTGTTATGCCCCATTTCCCTTTTGAGAGGGTCAGTAAATTAAAACAGTGATCACTTACACACACAGAAGGGCACTGCAACATATTTTTTATGTAAGGTACAAAAACATGGATTTTATTTGCAAAGGGTGTGGCTTCAGATTCTCTGATCCAGTTTTGTAATCAGTGTTCAATTGGCCTCAGTTCTTCAAACATTGAATTCTTCTTTGTTGGAATGAAAGCCTGCAGGCATGCCAGCTATTTGCAGACTCCCCTGGTATAAAGAGAGGTTGGAAATCTTCATGTAACATTGAATGATAACCATGGTACTTACACAACAACCCATACAAACGTTGTAAGTGGATTTGAGGGAAAAATAAAATATCAGAAAAACGTACATATATTCACTTAGCTGCATATGAAGTAATGGATATATTTGCAAACCGAAGCCAAATAAACATGCAAGAGGTTGTCACTCTCATTGACACGTTGTTGCTTTTGAGAATTGCCTAGCATAAGCAGCTTCTAAATTCAACAACAGAGGACACCTCCAGACAGGAGATTTCCTTACAAACCATGTGACTGACTGGCTTGTGATTGGCTGGCTATAAGTTGTCATGCCCTGCTTGAGGGCATGACAATGATTAATCTATTTTTGGCTTTTTATCATTACTGTCTTACTAGCTATACATACCATGCAACAAGGAAATAAAAATTGAGCCACGGTGTACTGAAATGTTTAGCATTATTCTGAAATGTATTATTCTCTAATTCTTACAAGTGCTGACAATATTGCCATTGTTCAGTATGTGATGCATCTACTGACAGCTGCTTGTTTTTGTTTTTGACTTTTCACTCTCAAATAAATGCCGGCTCTAAAGAGAAGCAGAAATTAGTGGAGCAATATTGATGTTACGCTTCATCAGTTTGACCTAAATCACAATTTGATTTCTGCTAGCATGCAAATATGTCCTACCATTAGAAATCCCTGCAGTATACCTAATCCTGACACCTAAAGGACTGGACAAGATTACAGTATTTGTTGTTATTGTGGCAAATCTCTTTGGGTATTATCAGTATTTCTTGAACTTCTACAGTGGAAAATGAATGTTAACTGCAAATATCCTTCTGGCCGTGTAAAGAGAAAAATACACGCTGTCGACAAAATGAAACTTCATTCAAGACATTTATTTCTATTGTTTTCCATGCAGCTATAGATGCTGTGCTTGTGGAAACTAACTTTATGGCCTCTCCTATTTTGTTGTATTCTGCATTTTGTTGTATTCTGTATTCTGCATGTCATTTTATGGAACATTTTATGTCAAATTAAACCTATAATTGAGAAGACCTTATGTCATGGATGAAACTTAGAATAAGCAGTGATCAGAAATCACTTGTCTAATGTCCTTTCAAGAAATTGTGAAACAGATCCACACAGCCAGCATTTTCATTGAACTGCTGTCGTTCAACTGTTTGAATACTTCTGTGACGTCTGCCACAAGAAAAGTGGTGGAACAAATAGTGGTGGAACACTAATGTTAGGTGATAACTGTCTTTCTTCTAGTTGTCATACTCCAAAATCGAATCCTTTATTCTAGCAGCTTTAGAAATAGAAAAACATTTATACTATACAGTGCCTTGGTCTAGTTTAATCACAACTTGCTTATGAACAAAAGAAACTAAAATGGCACTAAACTTAAGTAGTTCAGTGAAAATTTTACACATTAGTTTAATTTTTCAGTTTATATACATAAGATAAACTTTTATTAGTCCCACAAGTGACAAATTTGCATTGCTATGGCAGTGTCACGTCTCCCCTCCTTCTCCAGGCACAAATAGCAGGTGCACTCGCAGACTTCCATGCTGATAATGTTTTCTTTGGAATCAAAACAAAGAAAGAGGCAGGAGGGCCTACCAGAAATAAACATACGACTCAGGTGGCCTCTAGCGGCTGTTGACGGGTCATGACAGGCAGAAAGTGGACATTTGTAAATTACAAATTTAGAAAGAGCAGCAAAAAAAAAGAATATGTTATGCAAAAGTATAATATAAAAAGTATATACTATACAAATAATAAAATAATATAAATATAGACATTTGTGTTTGTATGTAAATATATATGTGTATTATAAACCTATATAGGTGTCACATCCAGGCCACCTCGGTCACGCCCCCAGCGGCCCCCGTCTCCTGAATATTAAGTATACACTTGTCTTGTCCTGTCTTTGTAATGTCACGTGTTGGTGTGTCTGGACTCAGTGCCTGGGCAACCCAGGTGTAGAGCCTGGAGGCCCTGCACGTGAGTCAGCTGGGTTGCTAGGCACCTGATTACAGCCACACCTGTCTCATTATCATGTTAAGTGTCTCTTAGTTTAGAGTAATAGTTTCAGTCTCGTGATTGGTTGTTTGTGTCAAGCCCCTCTGTGTGACACGGCTTAAAAGCTAGCCGGTCCAGAGAGAGGGCGTGTGGTCGCCGATCTCCTATGCTAGGTGTGTCTGTGTGAGTTTATTACAGCTTGTGTGGGACAAAGGGAACAGGGACTTGAGCCTCGCCAGTCCAGCTCTGTCTGCCTCCCGTCACCTGCGCTTCAAGTGGCAGTTGGAATGTGGACTGAAGTCCAGAGGGAAACTCCGCTAGGCTAAGGCTTCCCTGAGGCGTGCACGGTAGACGGTGATAGTCTGCTCTCTGTGTTTCCCCTCTGTCTCTACATTAAAGCTTGTTTGAAGTTTATCCCACAGTTGCATCCTCCATACCCGCACAACATGACAATACGTACATGTATATGTACATAGTGGATATATACGTGTATGAATACTGGATATATATATACACAAGCAGCAGGCATTGACAAACAATAATAATGCACCAAGACAGATTTCACATTGCTCACAGTAATCTTTCATCCTAAAAATTGCTGCACCAGAAAACTTGTGATTTACCAGAAATATCGCACACAAGGGAAAATATTGCACTTATCAGTCTATGTTGTTTGGATATGTGTGTTTGTTTTTGTGTGTGTGGTCAACTCCAAGATGTTTGTTGTAAAGTCTGACAGCAGCTGGAAGAAAAGGCCTCTGGAATCTCTCCTTTCCACACCATGGGTGCAACAGCCTGTCTCTGAAGGAGGTGCTCAGTTACATTCTGTCCCCAGGATAGATGCTGCTGCCCCAGCAGACCACACCATAAAAGGTGGCTGATGCCACTACAGAATCATAGAAGGTCTTCAGGACAGTCCCTGCACCCCAAAAGCCCTGAGCCTCTGTAGTAGGTACAGCCTACTCTGCCCTTTTTTGTAGAGAGCATTTGTGTTGTGAGTCAAGTCCAGTTTATTACTCAGATTAATACCAAGGTACTTGTAGCTCTGCACAGCCTCAATGTCCATACTCCAGATGTTCATTGGCTGTGGTGGAGGATGTTTGTGTCTCCTGAAGTCTACCACCAGCTCCTTGGCTTTTCCAGTGTTGATCTGGAGGTTGTTCATAATGGCACTGTTTCCACAAAGTCCTGGGTCATTTCTCCATACTCCCTGTAGTCCCCATCAGTGATGAGACTGATTATTGCAGAGTCTCCATGTGAAAGAGGGAACGATGTAGGAGGTGGATGAAAGCATCCTCTATCCCAAGGTAGGTTGGTAGGCAAACTGAAGTGGGTCCAGTGATGAGCTCCCCAGGCATGGAAGCTAAGTAAGGACTAACCGCTCCAGGGTCTTCATCAGCTGGGATGTCAAAGCCTGTAGCTGTCAAACCCTGTAGCTGTTGAGGTCTTTGGGATTTAATACATAGATAATGTGACAACAGCAGAATTAAAACAAATAGACCCAAAATAATATCTGCTATGTAAAGAACATGCAGCTGATTGTAGACAGACAGCCCCAGTTAATAAATTAAAGTATTGTCAGTAAATAGCAATAATATAAATTTTATGTTTTATGTTCTTACTTCAAACATTAATCCTTGGCTCAAAGTCTTAAAGCCACTTTGTTATAAAATAATTCAAAATAATGCAAAGCTACATCATGATCAATAAGAAATGTGTTGCTCATGCACCAAAAAAAATGTGTGGCAATATGACTGACAAGATCAGTATGTGCTGACCTAGGCTTTGAGCATCCCTCTCAGGTCAAGGGAACAGAATCATGTCAAGTGCTGCACTGTGAAGGAACACCTGGCCAGGCCTCCATCTACTCACTTGAACATAAGGTCAAATCTCAGCACTTGGCCAGGTTTAGCTAATCACTGACCCTGGAAGAAGCTGACCTCATTTGGGATGGCGTTCAGACATAGGGCTTATTTTAACAGCTGCATAATAAAAGGTGGAAAAATTGTAAAGTGTCACTTATAGATGGAGGAATGCGAGCAAGCTTTGTGTCATTGCATGGCTTTTTAGCTCCTACTTGGCATTCTTTCCACAAGCCCAAAATTTGTGTCACAGTCCAAGCATTCCTTTGGCACTAAAATGTGTACATGAGATTTTTTGCTGGACTGTTCCTTGCCAAAACGTATGAATGTGCACTGAATGACTTGAAACCTAACGTAATTCAATCAGAATATGAGATTTTTTTTCAGTTTTTTGCCAAGTTTAGTCTTTTCCAGTTCCACCCACTAGCTTGGACTCCCCCAATCATACAATACCACTGGGAGGGCAAAAGTGAGCATATGCTTCTTCCGAGTCACATTTTAACTGCCATTAATACAATGCTTTTGGACAGCTTGACATGCTTGGAGCAGACAACTGACTGCCAATTCTGGTGAGTCAGCTACCAAACCCCTTATTTTGAATTAAGTGCCCATTAAGTTGTGAAACTGACCCCATAATTTTACCTTAAAATTAGATTAAAGGCATGAGTGTGACACATCTTAATCTTAATCTTAAATTTAAGGTGTTAATTCAGGAGTTTCTATTATTTTAGGGACAGATTCAAAAAAGGAAGGGGAAAATTCAGTAGTTTTACCCCTTAATCAGCCTTAATCTGTGCACTTTTTTCCGCTGTACTACAAAACCCACAGTAATTAAGTGGTGTATCTAAAACTCGTCTAGAAGACATAATATGGCATTTAAACCGACCAGTCAGCATGTTACACTTGTTTTACAGCTGTGTAGGTGTGCCAGGTTTATAGAGACTCTAAGGGGTGACTGCTGTTTAAGCGACTGGAAAATAACTGTTACTCGCGACACGACACCAGTCAACGGCAGCTCTTCTCGGAACCATCATCTTATATATCAGCAGTCATCAGCTCCTAAAAGGCGCCATGTGACGGTCGGTCCTCGTCCCTCTTATAGACATTAGTGCTACCCCATGACAGCTGGGGGTTGTGGCTGTAACCATGGTGATATAAGCAACCTAGTTAACATCCATGGAATGCTGATTGATATGAGAAATCGCCTACCTTCTTGTGTGAGCGTTTATGTTGAAACTAAGTTAATTGCTATTTACATGTGTATTTAAGGCTTTTTTGACTACTTAGTTTGGATGAAGTCATTAAATTGTGGCAAAGTGTAATGAGGAGGCGTTTTAACTCTGTGAAATAACGGACCCAGATCCAGAGCCACCGAGACGGAACTGCAGATTGACGTACTAATCAGAAAATAAGTACAGAATTTTAAAACTGAAACTGCCAGGAGGGCACCTGTCCACTCCCGTCGCGGAAAAGCTAAAAACACCCTCAACCAAAACAGCGCTTGACCTGGCAAAACGCCAAGCTCGGTTCCGAGAGAGCGGAAGGGAAGGGGACAGTGTGGTGCGAGTGAAAAATGTGCCTAGAGAAAAGCACTAAGGAAAATGCTTGAGAACACGGGAACTCTCGCAATACCGAGTTTACCAGTTTAAGTCTTATGGTTGTGAAACATAAAGACCCAGCAATGAGTCAGAAAATGAACATTTCGAAACACAATGTACTTAAAATGTGCTTAACCCTCCCTTATTTTACCTTGGAAATACACCAAACCCCTTAATCTGAATTAAGTAGCCGACCCCTTAATTTTACCTTAAAATTAGATTTAAAGCATGACTGTGAACCTCCTTAATCTTAAATTTAAGGTGTCAATTCAGGAGGTTCTATTATTTAAGGGGTAGAATTGAAAAAGTAAAGGGGAGATTTAGTAGTTTCACGCCTTAATCAGTTTTAATCTGTGCACTTTCCCCCCTTAATTTTCTTCTTTTCCTGTATGGGAAATTAAGGTCAAAATTAGGGTAATTTTAAGGGGTAAATTAAGACGTTTGATTTCATAGTGACAGGTGCAGCCGATGCCGTCTGATTGCAGGAGGGTGGCCGCCTCCGTCTTCTTCTACTCAACATAGCGGCGACAGTGTTACGTCTCCCCCTGCATGTCGGGGTGGACCCTTACACGACGGGACTTTGAGGTGATTGATATTTGCTTTGTACTGCTTTATTCTTGTTGGCTCTTTTAGCAATATTCTTGGCTACACTCATGAATTTTGTGCCATGGTAGACACTATATGGGCTAATTATTGAATTCACATGTTTCAGCTACATTTATGGCTCAACAGGTGCTTAAAATCAAGTACATATCCTTGAAATATCTATAGACAAACAGTGAGAGTAGAATGGGCAATACTGAGGTGCTTGTTGACTTCACTGTCATACCACCTTTGCTACAAATCAGTTTCTGCTCTGGTGGATTTGCAGTCAGCTGTAATTGCTATCGAATGGCATCTAGTCAGCAACAGCTTAGCCACAACGCGGTAGACCATGCAAACTTGAAGCACACAAAAATCTGTAGTACTTATTCTCTGTTGCATCACTCTCTACAGGGTTTCAAACAGCTTCTGGAAGCAATATCTGTACAAGAAGCTTCATGTTAGGAGTTTCATGAAGCTAAGATGCACAGTGTAGGGCATTGAATGGAGTGCTGTAAAATATGATGACACAAGACTCTGGAGAACTTGAAATGTGTTCCCTGGAGTGATGATATATGAATCTGGGTTTGGCAAGCACAAATTCTCCCCAGAAGCTCCCAAACTTTTGTAGAAAGACTTCAGAGAAAAGTGTTTTGGTCAGCTGTCCATATAC
The DNA here is from genome assembly GCA_037577275.1 of Bryconaethiops microstoma. Classification (NCBI taxonomy): domain Eukaryota; kingdom Metazoa; phylum Chordata; class Actinopteri; order Characiformes; family Alestidae; genus Bryconaethiops; species Bryconaethiops microstoma. The sequence continues at coordinate 26,411,714 of JBBJLS010000109.1, forward strand.
GTTTGGCCACATACTGTATGTTTGTCTTGGGCTATACATGGGCCTGACAACAAAAGGCACAAAGAAGCTTCCGTAGAAAGTTTGGAATGTTGAACTTTGCCTGTCGTGATGTCAGAGCTCCCCAAAATGTCCACATTTTCCTCTATCCAAACTCACAACAGGATCGGTTTAAAATATACTGAGCAACAGCTTACCAGAAAAAAAATACATTTCTGAAAGCCTGACTAAACATATACAGTACCAGTCAAATGTTTGGACACACCTTCTCATTCAACGATTTCCTTCATTATTGGCTACATTGTAAATTAATACTGAAAACATCACCTATTGTTCTGATGACAGCTTTGCACACTCTTGGCATTTTTTTCAATCAGATTAATGAGGTATTAACCTGGAATGGTATTTAATTAACAAGTGTTCTTCGTCAAGAGTTCATTAGTGGAATTTCTTGCCTTCTTAATGTGTTTGAGATCATCAGTTGTGATAGTAGGGTTGGTACACAGTTACTAATCCTATTCGTCTGCAGTTCTACTTCACATTATGGCAAGAACTACTTAACTAAGTAAAAAGAAACAGTCCGGTAACATTCTGGTTAAATTTTTTTTTGTTTACTGCATAATTCCTGTGTTCCTTCATCAATTTGTTTGTTTTCAATATTAATCTACAGTGTAGAAAATATTAAAAACAAAGAAAAAACATTGAAGGAGATGGTGTGTCCAAACTTTTGACTGGCAGCGTAGCTTTTCAGCCTAATTCTGAAAACTGAGACTGCGTCTGAGTCTTCGGCATTAACCAGACGATTATTCCAAAGCTGTGGTTTCTGTATGGAAAAGCTCTTCCCATGCTGTAGCTTTCATTATTTTGAGAACTAGTAAACTGCAGAGTCTTTCAGTCTAGGTAAGCATGGAGGTTTGTTGTCAATATTATAAATTTGTAATGAATACTGAATTTAATCAAAAGCTTATGTAGTTGGCCAATTGGAGTCATGTAGTCAAATTGCTTGGTTCTAGTGAGGACTGCCACATTCTGGGCTAGTTGAAGTTTGTTAGGTTCTTGTTTTGGAACCTTTTGTATAATAATACAATCTTAAGGTAACAAACTATTTTTTATCCATCATGTAAGGATAGTTAAATTCTTAGTTTATATTTCCCAATATTTCAGTGAAATTAGGTTTGATTTGAGCTGATTCATATGACCCCCTGCCAAAGGTTTTCTTGTCCATTCAATAGATTAGTGTGGTCTATGGTGTCAAAACCGACACTGAAGTCAAGCAAAAATATACCTTTATCTGCAGATAGCAAAAGATCATTTAATACCTTTACTGGGGCTGTTTCAGTGTTATCATGAGACACAAATCCAGATGGATTTTTTTCGTATGTGTGATTCTTATAAAGACATGCACATAACTGCTGAACCACAACTTTCCCTTACGTTTTGAATATAAATACTTTTTAAATGAATTAGAAATGTTTTTAAGAGTTTACATACATAGAAATTTTGGTTTCTCAATCAGAGGCTTAATAATTACTAGTTTAAAAGCTTTTGATCTATTACCAAGGCTAATAGACGAGGCCTAATTATTTCTGATTTATTTAAGAAAACTTGTAGGAACTGAATTGAGTATGCAAGATTTTGATGATAATAAACACTTTTTGAACAGGGTCAAAGGATCTCTACAGTAACTACATTTTGCTCAATGTCTGCATTGATTGAATCAGACAGAAGGTAGTTGGGGATGAAAATGTGGGGGTTTTTTTTGTGAACAATTATTTATTGATTTTCAAATGTCAACCAGAACACAATAAAAAGAAATCAACAAATGTCCCAGAATACCCACCCACCCGCTTTCACACCCCTCCTCCCGTTCCCATACCCATCCAAAGGCAAACATCTGGTCAAAAGGGAAAAGAAAGAGAAAAAAGAATAAAAATAAAAATAAATAAAATAAATTAGATAAATTAAATTAGATAAAGTAAACATCACTCCTAATCAAGCATTGAAAAGTGTTTTCACCCTATTAAGTATAGTGTTCCACCATCTGAGAGTCCTATCGCTTGCTTCATGAATCCGGGCTGTGGACAACGCCATAGAAACTATATCCAGTAGATATAATGCCCGTTGGGATCTACTTAGTGAATGAGGTAGGTTCCAACAATTAACCAGTAGATTTTTAGCTGCTGTAAGAGCAGCCAGGAAAGCCTGAAACTTTGAGTTCTGAAAAATCATTAAAAAAAAAAAAACATTCGGAGAAAGAGTAGTATGCGAGTCCATGAGAGTAGATAATATTGCTGGCTAGTTGTCTGAATGATTGTAAAGGTGGACAATCCCAAAAGAAGTGCCAACAAAAAAGGTGGGTCAAAAAGTTACAATATAGGGATGAGGAGAGACACATATGAAACCATTTTAATGGTGTAAGATAAATTCTATGAGAATTTCTAATGTATCATCTGATGATTTGGATTTTTTGAGGAGAGAAAGATTGCTTTCCACGTATGATGGGAGAATGTGTCTTGCACATTACTGTTCATGTCCTTTGACCCTACTGTAATCACACCCAGAGTATTGTATGAGGATTCTAATAGAAAATTGTATATATGTGAGGCCGAGCATGGACCATGGTTACTAGTTAGCAACTTACGTAATGGATGTAGTGGAAGTACTTCTTGAAAGGAGCACCATGAGACTTGAGGGCTGATCTAATGCGTAGGTACATGAAGAAAGAGGTTCCTGGTACATTTTGACGGGTTTTAAGATCATTAAATGTCATTAGACCTTTATCGTCGTATATGTCTCTGAGAACCTTAATATTATGAATGGGCCATATATTGGATTGGAAAGGGGCATTACCCGAGAGGAATTTGTGATTGTTCAAGTGTGGGAAGTGATAATGACATTTTGGTACTGAATTGATTAGTTTTTCTGCCCTTCTCCATGTAGATATTAAATGAGTTATTAAAGGACCGAAACGAAATTTACATTGTTTGAGAGTAATATTGGTAAATAATAGGTCCTGTAAATCATAGGGGGCAATGATGGCCTGTTCCGTTATCTTCCATGAGGTGTTAACATCTGAATTGTGCCAGACAGAGGCTAGTCGCAAGGTGAATGATAAAATGTGAATGATATAAAAGGTGATGGGCATAAAATGTTAAGTTAGGAAAAGAAAGGCCACCATCTGATTTATTTTGCTGAATGGTAGATAACTTCTGTTGTGGGCGTTTATCATTCCATATATATTTAATTAACATGGAGTTGAGTTGTTCCCAAAATTGAAATATTACAGCACTGTAGAAATTGATGCATGGTAAAATATTCATTTTAACTGCAGACATTCGTGCATGTAAAGAATTGGGTTATTTAGTCCAAATAGTAAAATCTCTGCTGATTTCTGAAAAAAAAATCATGACATTTTTTTTAGTAATATCTTGAAGGGAGGGATAAATATCTATGCCAAGATATTTAAGAGAGTTCATGAGTTAGGGAGAGGGCAAGAGATTGGGTCAAAATTTAGAAGGAGAAAGCATGACTTGTTCCAATTGATTTTGTATCCCAAGAGGTAGCTGAAATGATCGAATACAGCCAAAATGTGGGGGATTGACTGATTTGGATTATTTATGAAATGTAAGATATCATCTTAGAGAAATGCGATGACTAGTATTCCTTATAGTAATAGGTGAGATTAGTTCTGATTGTCTAATAGCTTGAGCAAGGGGTTGTAGTGATAAGGCAAACAATAAAGGAGATCCCTGACATGTGCTCCTACCTAAAGGAAAAGAGTGTGAGCAAACTTTTCCCGTAAGAACCATTGCTTTTGGGTTTGAATATGATACTTTAATCATTTTAATAAAAACGGGGCCAATTCCCATGTATTCTAATACTGACCACAGGTAATTAAGTTCAAGTCGATCAAAGGCTTTCATGGCGTCGAGAGAAAATACCCCGCAGGGTGTGTCTGATTGGTCGGCAGCATGAATTATATGTAATATGCGCCGGAGATTGTCAGAGGCTGACCAAGACCGGATAAAACCGGCTTGATCTACGTGTACCAATTTAGTCATAAAGGATTCTAGTCGTTTCGCCAAGACCTTAGCATATAGTTTAATGTCAGAACCAATTAAAGAGACAGGATGGCAGCTGGAGCAAGAAATTGGGTCCTTTAGGGCCTTTTCTAATTCATGGAAAATTATAGGTTCTGCCAGACAAGATAAAACGTGGTAGATTGAGTGTAGATAAGAAAGAGGTAACTGTGGAGGAGTTGCATGTGAATTCAGAGGTGTATAAGGCAGAGACAAGGGAGCGAAACGTGTCATTAATATTTTTCGGATCAGTTAGCAACAATCCAGATGGTGACTTTATGACGGATATATAGTAATCCCCCGCTTTTCGCGGTGGTTACGTTCCAAGAGCACCCGCGTATAGTGTGTTTTGGTTTTAAAAATATGCCTTTTTTTAAATAGTGTAAACCCTAAATATGCCTCCAAATATGCTCCCAAAACACTTTAATTTCATTTTAAATTCAGCCTTACCCTTAATGAAAATGTATACAGGGGCGGACTGGCAATCTGTGCGTTCTGGAAAAGTCCAAAATGGCCGTCCTGTGCCTGATGGCTGTGCTGACGGATGTTCTGTACTTTTCCAGAAGAGAAAGACACAGAGATAGGGGGAGAGAGAGAGATTTAAATTCAGCGCGGCAGAACGGCCATTCCGGACTTTCCCAGAGAGAGAGAGAGAGAGAGAGAGAGAGAGAGAGAGAGAGTAAGAGAGAGAGGTAAGAGAGACAGAGAGCAAGAGAGATTTAAATTCATGTGGCAGAACGCACAGATTGCCAGTCCGCCCCTGTATACATTTTCGTTAGGGGTAATGTATTAAGCTGAATTTAAAATGAAATTAAAGTGTTTTGAATTCAGTAATTTTTCTTTAAATCTCCCTGTCTCTCTCTGGGAAAGTCCAGAATGACCGTTCTGCCACACTGAATTTAAATCTCTCTCTCTCCCTCTCTCTCCCTCTCCCTCTCTCTTACTCTCTCTCTTCTGGAAAAATCCAGAACGGCCGTCTGTTTGGGTGGCATAGGGCTTTTAGAAGAATTAAACGAAAACAGGAGAACAGGAAAGCAACAGAAAATAACTGGAAATTTAGCTGAATTTATATTTGGATTACTATTTATGTTATTAGTAAATTATATATTTTTAATAATTTAGAACTAAAATGTGTTTTTAAAAAAAAGTTGCCACAAAAAAGCAAAAAAAATTGCTAGAATATTTGCAGTTTCCACTGTGTTTTTGCAGATTTTGCAGATATTTGCAGATTTCCGCGTATTGTGGAAAGTTCGGTTCTCCGAAAAAATCCGCATGTGACTGAATCCGCGACTCCTGATCCGCGTAAAACTGGGGGATTACTATTTCCAAATTTCTGATTATGCTGCAATTGTAAGGCTAGGAGATGACTAGGTCTACTACCGTTGAAGTAGTAGCCTAATTTTGTAGAGAAAGAGGCCTGGTTAAGCCTCTCAAGTGACGCAAGCTGGGTTTCAAGCTATTTCCAGATATTTAAGTGTCGTTTAAGTATGTGATGCATATGAGACTGAAATATTATGGATAAATCCCTTAACTGCATCCCAGAGTCTATGAGAGTCACTAACCGACCCTTGACTGATTTCAATAAATTCTAAAAGATTTGTCCTAAATTCGTTACAAAAATCTCAACAAGGATGTGTCCAACGTGGAGCTCTTATTGGCCGAGTAGTAAGAGATAGTCTCATTAGGTTACCACTGTGATCTGATAGGGACATTGGCAGCATGTCTGAACTATGCAGTGCTGAGGAGAGGGTATTAGATATAAATAGTAGATCAATAAGAGAATAGGTTTTATGTCTTGATGAGAAGTAAGTACATGTTTTTGCAGAAGGATTAAGTAACCGCCATGAATCAATCAATGACAAAGTAGAAGTGCAATGTCTAAGCATATCGGAGGTTAATGCCTGACAATGAATTTCCCTCTCTCCTGATCTATCTAAGTGACATAACTGCATTCATGTCCGATCCCATCACCACCTTGAAGTTTGACATATTAAGAAGATACTTTGTCAATAGAGAAAAAAATTCCAGATCATACATAGACTGATATAAAAACCATTTTCCTATTTTTAATCAGTGTCTCATCATGTGTTAATCTACCAGTAGCATCTCTCCCTCAATCAAGTGTATCGATTTTTAGATTTCTTCGTGTTAAAATCATAACCCCTTTGGTTTTATCAGTAGCACTAGAACGGGGATACAACCTTGTAATATTTATTAGTGCATCTATGTACATATTCTTCCTTTAAATGGGTTTCCTGGATTAAAGCCAGATCAATTTTTTTCCTTCTTACTTGTAGGAAGCTGGTGCGTTTATGTGGGCCATTTAAACCATTCACGTTAGTCATGACTGTCAAAATTTGAAAATACAGATATAAATGAGCCAGCGTACAGTGGAATAAAAAATATATAGGTTGGATAAAATGAAACACAAAACATTTCCCAGATGTTTACCACCCACCACCCTCCCACATACTCCGTAACATAAATTCTCGAAAAACAAATTCCCATAAAACAACCTTCCCGTAGCAAATAGTGCTTAGAGTAAGACCAGATCTGCGATATGGAAGATAAAGAAAAAAAGAAAAAAACGCAATTCTTAATCTCTATGCAAAAGTAAATCACTTAATTCTTTCCTCTGCAAAACGTCCGCAGTACGTCCGCAGTAAATACACAAATAATGTGTAAAGGAGATACCCCTTAATTGAAAATACGAAAGGCAACAATTCGAACGGAAATACAGAATATAGAATTAACAGCTAACAGCAATATTACATTGGAGCATTGTACAATTATGGCCGATACTAACTCCAGGAGGAGCTAAAATGTGGATGCGACTACCATTTCAAAGGAGCCAGATGTAAGTGTTAGTCCGTACCAACAGAGTGGGTAAAGCAAAAAAGATTGGCATCCCTTTTATTTTAGTTCTCTTCTCACGATAGTGAAGGCGCTACGTTTCTTTGCAGTAGATGGAGAGTAGTCGGGAAAATTCATGCGTTTAGGGCCGTGGGTTCTCGCCTCGCGGAGGATGATATCTCTGTCGGTGTATCTAAGGAGTTTTTTGTTGCTTTTGTTGTTAGTTGCGGCCTTTATGTAAATGCGACGGGCTCGTTCAGTTTCAATATCTTTGCCTGCTAGTGCAGGAAACCAGGTAGGCAAAGAGATTGCTTGAGAAAACCCAGAGCATTATCCTTCTCTGCGCTAACTCCAGGAGGCCAACTAGCCTGATGTTGCTACGCCTGCTGCGGTACTGAAGCTCAGCAACCTGCCGTTCCAACACTTCTAAACGGTTAGTATTCAGTGTTTGTTTTTGCTCCCTTTGCTCTCCGGTTAGTAAGTCCATTTTCGAGCACATTGTGTTCATGTAAGAACTCACTTCTCACTGCAGACAATTCAGTGCGCTTCTAATCTTGCTAACGGTCCGCCATGTTTTGGTTTGCAGAGATAGCGTGGTTGGGTTGCGACTTGGGCTTTTTCTTTTGTGGAGAGAAAACAGGAGTAAGAAGTAGTTGTTTACAAACTGTCGCCTTTTACGAAGTGGAAAAAGTAGTAACGCCGTGGTAATTGTCGAAATTAACAAAGAATTAACTAGGGCTGCAACTATCGAATATTTTTGGAATCGAGAATTCTGTCGATTTTAAAACCTTTGGCTTACTGGCTCCAGAACTACCCCATTTAATGAACATTTCTGTGAAACATTTATGATATACATGAAAAAACTATTAAATACAACTTCACAAACATAGGTTAGCCTATTTTTTTATCTTAATAAAAAAGGAAAAGGGGTGTACCCCGTGCAATAGCCCATCTGAGAATAAAGAATTAATGACAAAAAGTATAAAGGTACAAAATAGCAAATATATATATAAAAAGTATGACTAATAATCCAACTTAAACAGTACAGTTCAGTTTCCAATTGTATCCGGATGAGGTAAGTAGGTAGAGTAGAATGCAATGCTGCAGCACCTGAACCGAAAGCATCCTCATGTGAACTGTACTTCTCCAAGCGGGCTCGGAGCCTGTACAAGGTAACTTATTTTTACGATTGCTAACTGATATAAACACTCGCGCTTGTTAAAACCTACAGTATTTGTAATTATTTGTAGGCTGTGTTATGAGTCGATAATGACGAGGCATGATAAGTAGCAAGACGGCAAATGCACCAAGATCTCACTCATCTCTCCCTCCCTCCCGCGCGCACACGCACACACAAGTTACATCTCAAAACACTACTCTCCCATACATATGTACTGTTGTGGTAGGCCAGGTCCGTTTACAGTGTATACACTGCACTACGTTGTCAGCCTTACGCAGTGTAAAATGGTCCAACACTTTTGACACTTTCTGCCGTTTACGCACACCGGGATCTTAATTTTCCACAATTTCCATAGAGAGCAAAAAAACGCGTCGTCTTAAATCTTTGAAATGCGCGTCAGTTACAACAGTCCTTGTGAAACAATGATATCGGAGCTGCGCATTAGTCTACAAAGCGGGAGTGATACGATAGCAGAGACATTTTAAATAGATGGACTTTGGTGACATAAATTTGCCTCGAACATTTTTTGTAATCGAATCGTTTCAGTCCTAGAATTAACTATAAAGCAAGGGCTAAATGTCGAGAGCTCCGTCAGTGTGCGTGCCATTCCATGGGTGGGTCACGTGATCCCGAGATGAAAATGTGTTTTAAATTACTTGTCTAAATTTTGCTTTAAGGCATATGTTGATCAGTGCACCATAGAGCAAGTTTACATCTTAAAGGAGTCATTTTATCTTAAGTGAAAAGTGTTCTCTGAGCTTTTAATTACCTTTCAGTTAACTATTTTGGGTTGTGTAGAAAGTTATTGTACACCTAACCCAAAAGACAGGGTATGTACAGATATTTTTTCTAAAATGAAGCTCATTTTTGATGATGTGATGATGTTATTTCAGTAATGAGGGCCCTATTAAATTTTGAATAAAAATCTACAGAACCTACAACTGAAGCAAATACTGAACTCAGTGGACAATGATTATTTCATTTACAATTATAGCTTTAGCAGTGAGTGATTTTATTTTAAGGCATCTCAGCTGTATATCTAAGGTGCTGTTGCAAGTTATTTGAGACTTTTTGACTTTTTGAGACAGCAGGGATGACTGACACTAGAATTTGGCAAAATGGCAGAGGTGCAAATGCGAAGGCTAACTGGAAGATCCTAAAACCATATTCACATGCTAAAAATACTGTAGGGATGATGGGATAGGCAAGACTAGTGGAAGCCTGAAGGGGGACACTATTGGAGTATATGACTGACCTTTAAGCAGAGGACTGCAGTGGTATCAGCATTCATCTGTCATCCTAGCATTCAGAGAACACTGTCTGCTGCTCTGACTGTCATTACTACCCTTAGGAGATCTTTTAGAAATCTGCATGTGGAAAGTTTCTGAGCTTTGCTTTGCTTCTGGCTACTTTTACTCCAGGTCTCAAATGTAACTCCACTTAGGCAGCTGTTGCATCATTTTGCGCTTGTTAGCCTTTGTGCAGAAAAACAGTGATCAGAAACTTGATGCAGGGAGACTTTGGGTACCTGAAAAACTCTCACCTTCTCCACAGTTGGACCACGCTACGCTGCAATGCTCAAAATGTAAACTGGAAGTGCTGTTTTAACTCTTAACTTTTTGAGGGGCCTGCGCTCTGTTGAATGTGCCTGTGAAACAAGGCGCAGAGGTGTTTTGCAAGCCAGATACTGTAAGGTCCTTGGCTTTTTGAGAAGAGTCAATTTGACTGTACTACATTATTTCTTTTGGTTTTACCAAGAGGAAGGCATAATGCGCGAGCTGCTTCCTGTTCCACAGCGGGAGCAGAGAGAGAGGGGGAGAATCAACAGCCTTCCTGCCTCCATTCCTGCCTCTCTCACATTCCCTGTTACATACGCTATTCATACTTCTAAGAAGTTCCCCTTTTTCCACTTAAAAAAATGCAGATACGAGGCGGAGAATGCCTTCTTTTCCAACCTGCAGCTGGTGGACTTCAACATTATCGACACCTTAGGGGTGGGAGGATTTGGACGAGTTGAACTGGTAGGATGGCCCAAAGTGGAACAACAATTTATTTGCATGTCTTTCTTCATATTCAAGCCTCAGAAAACTTTTTAATCTCTTTTGATGTGCTCTAGACTCTTTTAATGACCATGGCAGAAGAGCAATGAACAATCAAAAGAAATGGCACTTCTTTCTGCACTTTCTAAATTTTATGAGTTATGGAACCAAAAAAAATCTGTTTGTGATCCATATATGTATATAATGTATGAGAATTGTCAGTTCATACATGGAATTCATGCCATAGTTGTAGTGCATAGATTAAATCTTAGAATGATGCAGCTCTATTTAGAGAAACATTCCATTACTAGTATAAAGTCATGTTAGCATAGCATGCCAGTCAGTTTCTTATAACTGTCTACAACATGCATGCTTTTCATTCAACATTACAGTGAGGCATTACAATTCAAATTTTGGTCTTTAGTTTAGCACTGCAGCTTTGAGGCTTATGTATCCAGCAGAGACTAGAAGTCAGTAGTCACCCACATTTTTGGTGAAAAGTGTATTAAAACCCTATCCAATTCTAAGATCAAGCATACTGGTCTGCACCACTACATACATTGTTGTTGATAACAGTGTTAGATCATTGCCAGCAGATGTGTGTAGTATACTGTAAGCTCCTGCTATAACACCAGTATACTTGTAGGAAGTAGTGACAGGGGATGGCATAGAGAGTAAGACATGAAGAGTAGTGCAATGCAGATTTAATTTCATTCTGTGCCATATGGTCCAGTACTCAGCCTAAAGAGGAATCCCCATGTCCTAGACCTATTTTAGGCCCTGCAGCACCACAGTAAAAACATGTGGTATCATATTCACCATTAGTGCAGTTCTTTTACTTGGTTGGTGGGGGGTCAAATAACCCTCGACATGTAAGTGCTCCCTATGATACACAATGTGAAGAACGTCTCCATCAATCTATATTCATCGTGCCAGAACTATGAATAGACTGTGACTCCAATTCTATAATTAACCCTGGCACCTGCAAAAGTAAGAGAGTTTGTTTGCACAGACAGTGTTTACAGAGTAGTTGCTTATGCCTTCCTTTCTGTGGCTCTCTTTGGCTCGGTCCCCAGGTGCAGCTCAAAAGTGAGGAAACCAAGACATTTGCCATGAAGATTCTGAAAAAGCACCATATTGTGGATACCCGGCAACAGGAGCACATCCGCTCTGAGAAACAGATCATGCAGGAGGCCCATTCAGACTTTATTGTGAGGTAAAAAACAAAATTGCTAGTGTTTTCTGGTTATTAGCAGTCTTATGCAAAAATCTGGACAACTCCAGTTTAATTACCAGTAATATGCCGGTAAATTTTGCATATAAGTGTACATTTTGTATTACTGAATAGTTCACACAACAAGAAGAGAAGTATTATTTGGGTAACTGGCTTCACTATCTTTCTATTACCATGCAGTGGTCCTGTTCAATGGTAAGGCACCGAAAGCGGTAATGCACTCAGCTCAGTGATTGGTCGAAATGTTGTCATCACAACATTGAAAGAAGCCAATGTTCTTTTCCATCACTGTCAGTGCAAAAATACAACAGTGGAGGTACAAACTAAGAACTGAGAATTTGACAAAGTACAAGTACTACTATCTGTTAGGCTGAAGATAAATTTCAGTGGGAGTTTTCTTTGATGCTAACAAATTTATTTTTAACGCCTTGAGAAACACATATGTGAACCAGTCAATTGCTCACAAGTTCACTGAGTTAAGTTTTTTAACACAAGGCTAAAGATCTTTGAGAAAAAAATGTAACACTCAAACAAGACTATAAATAATTAAAGACGACAATAACAAAAGCAGCTCTGACAGAAAAACTTTCTGTTAGAATGACTCCATGGAGCCGGTTTTGGGACAACGCCTGGCCATAAATTGCTGGGAGAGAATTGCTCTGCCAGCGCATCAAAAACATGTTACTAGGCAGAGAAAATGGCAAATCAAAACATACTTGTGCCATCGCAGTATGGTTTAGGTATGGGTTCTGTATTTCCATGGAAAGTGCCTTTATACAGTATACTTCTCGTCTGTTATTCCAGATTGTACAGGACATTCAAAGACAGCAAGTATCTGTATATGCTAATGGAAGCTTGCTTGGGTGGAGAGCTATGGACAATTCTTAGAGACAGGTAATGTTACTACTACACTACATCAACAGAGATATTATGAAATTGATATATTTCAATATTTCTTAATGTTTGTCTGCAGAGGCTCTTTTGAAGACTCCACAACACGATTTTATACAGCATGTGTGTTGGAAGCGTTCGCTTACCTGCATTCCAAAGGCATAATCTATCGGGATCTTAAACCAGAAAACCTCATTTTAGATCACAGAGGCTATGCCAAGCTGGTAAGCTAGCATCTTTTTAGCATCTATCTTTTTTTTTTTTCAACAGAGCACTAAATATATGATGTCTGGATCTCAGGACTTACTTGAAGTCTTATCTTATTTGTTTTCATTGTAGGTGGATTTTGGTTTTGCCAAAAAGATCGGATTTGGGAAGAAAACATGGACTTTCTGTGGAACGCCGGAATATGTAGCCCCAGAGATTATTCTGAACAAAGGCCATGACATTTCAGCAGACTATTGGTCAATGGGTATCCTCATGTATGAACTGCTGATTGGCAGGTAAACACAAGATTCAAGATCCTTTGTTACATGCATAGTTAAAGAAGTACAACACACAGTGAAATGTACCCTGAACCGCTCCTTTTTTATGACTGTGCAAAAGTTATAAAATGAGTTCAATTAAAAATCTAAATTTAAACACAAATCTAAAAATAAAAATACAACAACTTAAACAAGGAACACAAGTTAAAGGTGAAATATGTAAGGTTTTTTTAAATGATAAAGGTTATTATTAAGTTATAATTTAAGTGAAGCAGCAGTCCTGGCAGAGCATATGTACAATGTGCAAAGTGGGATGTTAAAGTGCATTGTGCCATGTTACTACAGCAATGTAAGCAGAGTAACGTAAACAGTAATGTAAACAAAACAATGAACATGATATGACAGTGAATATGATGAGTATGATGAGGTGCTGTATTAGTCATTTAAGATAATGCTATGGGGTGGGGGGCATGTTTTGATTCAACACTCGAATGGGCTGAGGATAGAAACTCCTTGAGTCTCTCTGTTTTGGCCATGATAGTGTGGAACCTTCTGCTTGATTGCAGAAGTTGAAACAGTCCGTTACTGGGGTGGGACGAATCCTTTAATACCTGAGCTGCTCTGGACCTACATCCCCTGTTGTAAATGTTCTGTAGGGAAGGAAGAACAGACCTGCAGCAGCGTTCTGCCGTATGGATCATATTCTCGCTGGAGAACTGGAGCAGGTCTGTGGTGCATGGAATGAAGGAGGAGATTATGTTCTTCAGCAGCCTCTCAAACACCTTCATGACCAACGAAGTCAATGCAGCCAGCCGGTAGTCATTCAGGCATGAGTGCTTGTTGTTCTTGGTGGGTCTTTTGAAGCACATGGGGACCACAGACTTCGCCAGGGACTTGTTGAAGATGGAAGTGAACACGCCTGCTAGCTCGTCAGCACAGCGACACAACAGATGGCCGGTGATGCCTGGGACGCTGCTTTCCTGGTGTTCACTCTTCTTAGCGCAGTTCGGACATTGTGCTCCGCGATGCTGATCACACGTTCCTCGCTGATACTGTCACCATCCTCCGTTGTCAGGCTGTAGTTAGCGCTCGAAGCGAGAGTAGAACTCATTCAGCTTGTTGGCGAATGTAGAGTTGGCGTTGATCATTGCAGTGTCCTTGGCTTTGTAGTCCGTGATGATGCGCACTCCATTCCACATGCTCCGTGTGTCGCCCAGGTGGAAGTGAGAATCGAGATGCTCACGATACGGAAGCTGATGTCCTCCGCGCATGACTGGAACATGTCCCAGTCTACGTCATCGAGCGCCTCCTGTAGTGTAGCTTATGATTTGGCAGATCAGTGATCGAACTTTCCAAAAGCTGGATGTAAAACAGCTTTGTAGCCCTGCTTGTACGGTGTGTAGCAATCATCCAAAGTTCTGGTTCCACATAATGTGTTGGTAAAAGTTTGGCCTAACTTGTCTAAGGTTTGCTTTATTAAAGTCTCCTGCTACTATGAAGGCTGTGCCTGGATCTTTGTTTGCTGTTGACCATGAAACACACTTCTCCTCCTTTGTTTTTTTTCCGACTCTTCCATTCTATCCTTGCGGAACATTGAGAAAGAGTCCGACGGAGGTCAGTCACAGTGTGGGTCAGCCATGTCTCAGTGAAGCACAAATGTTGGAAAGTAACACTGGCCTTAAGGTCGTCCAGCTTGTTCTCCAGTGACTTTACATTAGCCAGCAGGACACTAGGCAGTGTGCTTGCTGTCTCAGCCTGTTTCGGATGCCAGCACGTGTCCCATGGCATTTCTTTGTTGTGTGCCTCGGTGAGCGTTGCGTCCATTGTTGTTGTCCAAGCCACGCAGTATCTCAGTCGGCCACGATGGGTCGCTTTTAAAAGTGTCCGAAATTGCATGTGCAAAGTTGTTGCCGATGTTGAAAAGCGTTCTTGCTGTCATAAACGATTAAACAAGCTGACTTTGGAACATGAAACAAAACAATAAATAAATAAGATACTAAAGAGCACAGTCTGTGCAGAGCGGTCAGGAAGGTGCCTGGACGTGGCCGAGCCAACACATTAGTAGTTTACATCGTTAGTTTATGTTGAGTTATTATAGCTTTGGAACTCTTAGAAAGAATGATCTTGTCCCCTTAAAAAGTTATGCTTCTCTTGCAGCCCACCATTCTCAGGTCCTGATCCCATGAAGACCTACAATATAATTTTGAGAGGTATTGATATGATAGAATTTCCCAAGAAGATCACCAAAAATGCTGCCAATCTAATAAAGAAACTATGCAGGTTGGTTTTCCTTAAAATGCTATGCTATCTGTGTACTATGGCAAAGCCTTCTGTCAGTCTGGTGGTGGAATGAATAATTGTCTGATTATATAATCGAGAATATTGTACTTGTACATGTTTTATGCAGGGACAATCCATCTGAGCGACTGGGAAACTTGAAAAATGGGGTGAAAGACATCCAAAAGCACAAGTGATTAACATGCATTGTACACTACAAGAATATATTTGAATGTCTTTTAATGCTTGACCTAACCAAGATCCATGACCCCTTTCTGTATCACAGATGGTTTGAAGGCTTTAACTGGGAAGGGCTGCGCAAAGGGACTCTCACCCCCCCAATTATCCCTGATGTGAGTTTTGCGTTGTGAAATGTACCCCTTACAAATGTAGTAATAATATTTTTTTATTCATACAACACCTTTCTCAAACTCAAGGTCGCTTTACAAAATAGAACAAGAACAACATAGAATAGACAATAGTAGACAAAAACTTTAAACAATACAAATTATAACAGCAGAGAGTACAATAACAGGAAAGAACAAATAGAAACCAGGATCAAGAAGACGAGAAAAGATTTTTAGTTTGCAAGAGAGGAAGGATTGCGAAGAGGTAGTTCCATAGTTTGGGAGCCACAACACCAAAAGATCTGCCACTGATTGAAAACAGTCAAAATTTGGAGACGTTAAGCAAGCCAATACCAGATGAATGTATAAACCTGGTAGGAATATGTGAGCGAAGTAGTTCAGTGAGGTAGTGAGGCACAGAACCTTGGAGAGAAGTAGTGTAAAATGAATTCAGTAAGGTTTGGGTTGAGAGCGCTATCAATGTTTAGTCTAAAATCAGAGAGCCTAGAGATGATAGCCTTGGTTCTAGAGCTAGAGAAAATTTGATGTGAGTTAAATCATCAAAAGCTGTGAGAGAACTGCAGAAGGCCAAGGCAAGACAGAGAGGTTGGTAGCTTCAGACCTGCCAGAGCAGCACAAGCTAACAGGCTAGCAGATGGAGGAAAATAACATTGCCTATGAGTGGAAAAAAGCAGCACATGTCCTCATAATTCAAAGCGAAAATTAAATAGTTTGTTCGGTGCAGCCCCAAAACAAACACCAAAAAGCATCAAAAGCTAAACAAAACGAAGCAAACAAACACCGGTGAAAAGCGACAGCCAGATGCACACAGCGTACCAGCAAATGTAGTTCATAAGCCAAGACACATTTAGTGCATGAAGTTTGCTTTTTTGTTTTACACTGGGACTATGAGGCTGTTGTACCTGAAAGTTGAAATGTTATAATTATTAATTAGCATATTGCCTAAATCACCTCGTATTTGCATCAAGTAATTGGAAATACACTCACCAATATGATTTCTGACTGCATGGTGTTCTGTTATCCATATACATGTGCAAAAGAGTGTATAAAAGTTTAAGAAAGATACTTCTACTGTTTTTAGCCTTGAAATATACAGTATTTTTGTTGATAACAGTATGCCATACAGTGTCAGAACTCTCATAAAGAATTGAGATTTGAGGATGGTGGGTGATCATTTGGGAGGTCCATTTCGCTGCATTAAATAAACAAGATTGTCCCATAATTCCTATACGGCCTTTCTCTCCTTCACCAGGTGTCATCACCCACCGACACCAGGTATTTTGATAGCTTCCCAGAGGACAATGAGGACCCACCACCTGATGATAACTCTGGCTGGGACATTGATTTCTAAACTCAAGCCATGTGAAGTGCCCTGACCAGCCCATAGTAATTGTGGCTCAGGCCCTTCAAGATGTGGCTGTGTTGTGATTGCAGCTTGACGTGGTAGAATTAACTAAACAAAACAAAAAGTTTAGCTCTGGGTCACCATGATGCCATAGCCAATGCTGCTTCGGGACATGACAGCTCCCTGCAGTACTCCATGACTGTTCAAGCCCTATTTGCTCCTGTGTGCTAAGCCCTGTACCTCCTCAAACACCTGGATGTAGACTCTGATAGCTTCATCCCCTATAACATAACTTAACTTAATAGTGCCCTTACTCTTTCATTTCATTTGCCTTTCACTGATTGCACAAACAGTGCTATTAGCTTATGTGCGGATAACACTTAAAGGAGTATTGGAGAACCCTATATTTTCTGTTCTGAATATGGTACTGAAAAAGTTTCATGGTCATGCATCTATCTGAATTTACTTTATTAGGCATCGTTTTAATGTGATAATGTGTATATATGTTTATTACTTTTGGAATACAAACTCTCCCATGCCACATCTGGTTATACACTCCAGTACTGTACGTTTGCAGAGACTTAAGTTTGTTAAGATCATGAAATGTCTTTCCTTTTTAATAACATAATAATCTTTTTCTTGTTTTTATTCTTTTTTTTCTCAGTTATGCTTAAATTCTCACTTTGGTGTATTTTCTAATTGCTTCAATCCATATGTACATAGTACTGTGTCTAACAACCAAGGGTCAATGTCTACAGGTTCCATACCACCAGAGGGCAGGCTGTGCTGATGTGCTCTGGCTGCTGCCCTCACACTGGCACACTAGGTCACTTGTATTTGTCAAAGTTCATAATGTGCATTTTACCATTCTGCTGTATGCCAGCTCTGTATTTTTATTTTTTTTAACATGACCTTTCAACCTTTCTCAAAAAACAGCCCCATCTGTCCAACTGATGACTAGAAGACTGCATCCTGAAAGCTATCAATAGCTTGAACAGGAACTACTGTACTGGAAAAGAAATTATGCATTTGTATTTATAGTAGGACCAGAGGTAAATATTCATGTACATATTCAATGCTAATATTTCGCGATGCTCGTAGAAAACAAATCTTTATTGTCAGAGTAAACCCAGATGTATTATTTAATTTGTTTGTAATATGTTTTATCTGTATGGTATTTCACAGAATTTGTTAATCTCATTTTTTCCCTTCTTCTCTGGTTGTTCTTGGAATTATTGGAAGTGCCTTAACAAAATGGCATTCAACATTTGTTTTTATACTGCTTGGTCAAACACCTCAAAAACTGTAGTCCTTATTTGTGGCTTGTTTAAGGTTCACTGATTTATATATCTTTTTAATACAATAAAAATGTTATTCAGTAATGTTCTTGTACAGTTTTACAACTTTTCTCTGACTTTGACATGTTCACTTCTAAAACAAGTTCCACTATGTTCTAAACTCATGACTCCAGAGAGAACAGTGAGCTTTGATTTTTAGGTCTGCAAAAGAGGTGGTTACAAAAAAAAATGGATTCATCAGTCTCTAGGGCCACAGTAAAGTGACCCTCCAAAGTAGATGGAAGCGCGAGGAGAAAACTTTTCAGAGAAGATACCAAGACAATTGGCCAGGACGTCGCAGATAAACAACCATTTACACTCACATCTAGAGGCAATTTAGGGTGATCCATCGACATGTCCCAACGTTTTTGGTGGCGGGAGGAAATCCACGCGGTCAATCCCGGAGTCGAACCCAAGACCTTCTTGCTGTGAGACAACAGCGCTTGCCCCTGCGCCACCCTAGACGTAAAACCATATTGAAAATTATCTATATATGTACACACATTTTATATGTATATGGGTGTCGAATTAACACGTTCATTTCGATCAATGAATCACAGAAAAAACAACACATTAAAAAAATTAACGTTGATTAATCGTACCACGTTACTTTAACCTCGATGGGTTCTGTCCAAATATGTTACCCATCGAGATGTGCTACTGTGCCCTTCTGCGCATATGCAGTTCCACAGTCTTGGGATTCAGTGCCACGCTCATAAATCGGTGCTGCCTTGAGACGCTAGCAGCTGTATTAACTTTCAGGGGAGCATTTTTCCATAGGGATCCATGGATCGATAGACTCTACTGTCGATTAGTGGCACAGTAGCATAAATCATCAGAACACCCTGCTTCACGGTAGCATTTCTCATTGTTAGAAACTGATTGTATAAACTGACTCTATGCACCTCTAAAGATCTATCTATCTAGGCTCTTCTCATTTAAATAAAATATATTTTTCTCGGATTATGCATATTTCTCATCCTTATCAGTGCTAAAAGTTTCACGAAATGAAACTGTATAAGCTTAAAGGTAACATTTTTCGACGAGGCAGCATAATAGACAGTAGCTATAGACAGTAGCTGTGTGTATATATATATATATATATATATATATATATATATGTTGACAGGACAGTTAATGTTAGAAGGAGGACAAAATCTGTTGTTTTAATCTGCCCAGGATTGGCTACAACAATATAGCCCATCTTGACAGTGGCATTTTAAATTGGAAAGAAGTGCTTTGTGGTATTTCTGAATTACTTTGCCGAGGACTGATACTGAACAGGTTGAAATTTTGCCAGTGTTCTGTAATACCTGTCCCACTTCACATCCCAGGGTTGCTAAGAAAGGTCACACTTGTGGGTGGGGCATGAATAGGATAATTAGTATGTCCCGGAAACAAGTTCTGTGTAAGCCCCATGATATGATTTTTTTTCCTTTTAAACAAGAACCTACTCTACATGTATGGCCAATTGTACATTTTGGACAGTGTGTATTCAGTGTGTATGTCCAAATTGTGTATTCTAACAACTCATATTAACCCACGCTTCTGAGGTCAATTAGAATAACAAATGGGCCCATTTTCATCTAGTTCCAAGCATGGAGCCCACAGCAGTCCACAGAGAATGCAAGGCTTCTGGAGCTTCATCAGAGAAACTTGGCAGAAACATCACCCTAACTTGATTAACAGAGCTCTGGGAGAAAACAAAAAGATTCAATTTAGGAACTAGGTCTCCCAGACAAATCCTGAGTGCTGCATCAACTTTTAGTGTGATTGGTTCAACTCTGTTAAATTGACACAATTGGTTGGCCTATTTGATCACAAAGAAAAAAACATTTGATAGCTAGTGACAAAGTTCACCTGCTTTATTGCTTATTTATTGAAACCCAAGTTAGAACTTGAGTTGTACAATGGTTAACTCAAAAACAGAAGATTCATATATGTTGAATCATGAAGTCGCAGTAACAGCTTATTCTTCTAGGGACTGGACTGTAGGATGAGCTAGGTACTAGAATTCTAGTATGAATTTGTGCATCATTTGGCCATTCCCTTTGCTAGACAGCTAATGACGTTCATTAAAATTGAAAAAAGAGCAGTGTGTCTTAACGGTTTTCACTCTTTTGGGAATAAAATAAAGAAAATAAAGGAAATAAAAATCAATTAAATGAATGAGAACAAAGGGCAATTTTAAAGATGTCTGAGCTGTGTTCACACTGCAGTACCTCTGGTTAGTGAATTCAGTTATTAGTCTCAGAGACAGCAGCATGTATCATGCATGAAATGTTGGTTAGAGGGGGCTCCCTATCTTTTTTTCAAAGACATGTTTTGGATTCAAACCATCCAAATCAAGAGTTCATACCCCAGAAAAACTGACTTAGTACTGTTCGAACAGAACCTTATAGAAGCGCAAGTTCCCTCTCTGACAGCAGGATTGCACATCCATGCCTTCTGAAATCAAAATTAGCTTTAATAAATGTGTTGAGTGCCGTGTCTGCAAGGAAATGAAGCACAGCAAACGGATGGTTGTGTCTAATAAAGACGCAGCTTCTCATTTGTGTTTGATGTGTCCCTCATCAAAGGGTGCTTTTGCGCTGCCCTCCCTTTTACACCACTGTAGCCTTTGGACTGTACAAATAAAACAAAGCCAGGAGACGAGAGAATGGCGCTGAATGCTGCCAGTTCACGATGAATAAAGTGGATTGAACGTCTGTCCGGTTACAAGCAACCACGGTCAACAACATCAAAGCGCAGCGTTTGAAAGGTCATACCGAGATATTTTGGTAGACATGCACTTTGAAACTGTTAAATTGTTAACGAATTTCACGCTCAGATACATCGGATCTAAAGAAACAACCCAGCCATTCTGAAGTGGAGAGTATAAGTGTAATTGGTACAGGACTAGTGCAACTTGCTTTTGTTGCATTTGTAGGTGAAAACGTTTAACTAGAAATAGATTCACTCATATGAACTTATCCTTTCATGTCATGGGGAATTTCTCCCCTCCTAGAGACCGTCAATGGGAATAAAGACTTGACAAGAGCCGCGGAGCGTTAATCAGCCGCTGTTTACTGAAAAGCAGACACTGAATGATAATTAATTCGGTAAACTTTTCCCTCTGCCTTGTTTGCATATCCTCTTTGATCTTCGCGTCTTGTGTTATCACCTATATTACAAAGTGCCTCTATTACAATTAAGGCCTCTCATCAAACGTGGGTAATGTAGCGAAAATGACTTCTTGTTGTGTTCACACAAATCAAAAACACCTGAAACCTTTTCATAGTTTGAGTGCACGCTGAACCAAATGCTTGCGTGTGTGTCGAACATCTCTTACACTGTGGGGATGCACATAAAACACATTGGTAAACATAATGTTTAACCACTTTTAATTAGCATAATTAAACGTAGCATGCACCAAAAAGTAGGTTAGTCAGAAAAACTAATTATTATTATTATTATTATTATTATTATTATTATTATTATTATTTGCTGTTAGTAATTTTCAAGATCTAAAATATTTATTTAAAAGAACAAAAAAAAGAATGGTAATGAATACATTATGTAAAAGCACAGACAATCAAACAATAATACAACATCTATTTATTATCTTCGAAATAAATCTTAAATAAAAAATGTTAATAAAGATATCATTGCATAGCAAATGAAAGTAAAACCAAAAAAACTCACATCCTTTACTGTCAATTATTTTTTAAATATTCCTGCCTCATTGTAATGACTCGGTCTCCAATACACATTTTCTTAATCCTGGTTAAAACGCGTATAACAGCGCACTTAACTCCGCTTTGTGTTTGATTTCAGCTCGTCAAGCCTTACACACACAGAGAGAAAACTCCCTGCCGTCAGCAGCCCGTGCTCTGTGACCCAGCGGTGCTTCTTTTGAAATCTGTCCCCTCCCTTCGAGGGGCGGGTGCACAAACATCCAGGCGGGTATAAAGCGGGTATAGACTGCACAGAGTCTAGTACGCCTGCAGTGCAGCCTCTCTGAGCTCCAAAAGCGCACAGGGAATAGAGCTCCTGGAGAACACGGTTCACCCGCCGAAGGCAGCATGTGGCCCGCGCTGCCCTCCGTTATGTGCTTCACTCTGCTCAGCTGCGTCGCCCTCAGCATGGCGACCAACGCTTTATTCAACTCCAACTCCATCAAGGTGGGTCCACCTGTGGCCAGCTCGGGACAAGCGGTCAGCGACAGCCCACAGGTGTTGCCCATGGAGGACGGAAGTCAGAACTTCGCCACTGATACGATGCAGGTGAGAGGAGGATATTATTTCATCTTTGTTTTTTCCTGTCTTTATAGGTCAAGTTTAGGTGAGGTGAATCAGACACTAAAGTTGGCAACCACTTTTAAGCTGTGTGCTGAATAGTCTACAGTGTAACTTGTATTCTGCTTTATCTGAATAAACATTGCTTTGACATTTATGTTTGTACTGTGCTAAATGCACACGTTTTTGAATGCCCTGACATAATTTTGGATTTAGTTATTTTCTTTTATTATCGTTTTTCTTTTATAACAGTTTTATAACAGTTGATTGATAATGATCTTTAAATGTGGATGTTATCTGAACAACAGTTCAGTGGAAGGTGGGACAATTGATTGAAGGTGGGACAATTGATTGAAGGTGGGGCAGTTGATTAATAACACAGGTCAACAACAAAAAAAATTGTAATCATCAGAAGCACACTTTTCTAAACAATCTTTTTCATGCTGATTTCAGATCTGCTTTCATTTTTTTCAGTCACATCAACTTTTTAAAATTATGAGTAATATTAGATTTGCAGTAGACTTGTATGCACTTTTTATTAAACCGCAGACACCAATCAAGAAACTGCTTAAAAAATTTCAGTGCAAAGTCAGATAGGCGCACACTGTGGAATAGATATAATGATCAGTGTCAGTCAGCTACCACTGTTTCTTCAAAAACGCTTAGTATATGATTATTATACACCACTATCATGCAATATACAACTAGCTTCTTCACAAAAACTGTACATGCTAGGGAAAAACTAAGCACAGATTTGAAATCAGCATGAAAAACACTACAAAACCCACATAAACTTATCTCTGATGATTTTGACCTGTTGACCTGTGTAATGATCTTTAAATGTGGGTGTTATCTGCACAACAGTTCCACTTCATGTGAAGGTGGGGCAATTGCACTATGGTCCATGGTGCAAGGGACTTGTAAAATCTTTGTCTTTAACCCTAAAATTTTATTTGTCACTGACACAGTTTAATTCCTGACACATGACAGCATTCTCTAACAGATGCTTGAACATGACATTCCCATTAATTGAAACATGCCTTGAAAGAATCTACTTGTTTGACACATACCAATATTAAACATGAAAATTACACTGTGATTCTTTATTAATTGAAAGTAATTTTCATAGCCAAAACCCCAAAAAACAATAAATTCACTGTGAAACCTCATGACTGAAAGCCAGACTTTACCTGAACTCAGCTTGTTCTGGAAAACCAGAATCATCATTCTTTCTTCTTCATTGTCATATTACTTGATTTTTTTTTTTATCTGACTAACATTTTTAGTGACTTAAGTGTTTGTCTTTTTTTCATCATGAATGCAGCCTCTAGTTTGCATGATCGATGAGCAGTGTGCTGAAGATGAATTCTGTTTCCAGTCTCGTGGTGCGTGTCTCCAGTGTAAGAAGAGGAGAAAGCGCTGCATCCGTGATGCTATGTGTTGCCCTGGCAACTACTGTGACAATGGTATGAGCCTTTAACAGCATCAAAATGAGTTCTTACGCCCAAATAATTGAATAAATGTGTTATCTTCATTTTATTCATAATAAACAATTTGAGCTGACAACCTGTGTTGTAGACCACTGGGCTGCTACAATCCTGAAGACATTTCTTTACTCCTCATTAGTCTGAGAAAATTACCCACTGCTTAAAAATCATCTATAAAATGTTTTTTAACAGGAGTGTGTCAGCCAAATGAACCTGACATTGCTCTGCAAGCTGGAGTAGCAGGACTTGCGCTTGTCAGCACCCCACTTAAGGACAACGCCACAGCAGTAGTGCAGTCTAAGCCATCAACTCAAGCTCTACTTCAAAATCTGAAAGGTTATTATTATGGAATAAATCATTAATATGGAAATAATAATATAACTCCATTTGTGCTTATTATTTACCTCAAAATTGATGAACTATGAACTAAAAGTAACTACTGTGTAACTCATATATAAGGTGTGGAATACTGTCGCAATTCACCATTGTAGTTTTTGGTCTGAGTCACTCTTTTGAATGGGTTTCAGGTCTTGAGGGTGAGACCTGTCTGAGATCAACTGACTGCACGGAGGGGCTGTGCTGCGCCCGTCATTTTTGGTCGAAGATCTGCAAACCCGTCCTGAAAGAGGGACAAGTCTGTACCAAGCACAAGCGGAAAGGTACCCATGGACTGGAGATCTTCCAGCGTTGTGACTGTGAGGAAGGCCTGTCTTGCAGGACACAAAAAGAAGACCACAGCAAGTCCTCTCGAAGCCTTCATACTTGCCAGAGGCACTGAAATGGAGTTTGTTAATATCAGGATTTTTTTTTTCTAAAAGCTCCTGGAAACTGGGACCAATCACAAAAACAAACAAGGAAAGCAAAGTCAATGGATGGATTTTTATTGGAATACTCTTTTTAAAAATCTTGTTTTCATTTCTATTTACAGTTCTCATTTCTATCTACAATATCAACATTGCAGAGCAGATATAAATGTTTCTTTATGGAACTTGACGTTTGATGGTTGCAGTATATTACTGTATTGTAAATACTATAAGGAAGTTGGCACTTAACTCGTTTTTTGTCAATACAGATTTTGGAGGACGCATCACACCTTTACCAATGAATTTTAAATGTATATACAGATTTTCACAACCATAGTGATATGCCTATTTTTATTCTAAATAAAGACTGCAATGATATTTGATACATTGTTTCAAACCATGTCTAAAGATTTTTCTAACCCTTTTTTGTAACCAGAATCTTTTACAGTTGTGTGCAAAAGTTTGAACACCCCTGGTTAAGTTACATGTTTTGTTTTTTTATTAACATACAATAAAACAGAAAAATAAAATGTGCCATAACTTTGAATACATTAGATTATATATTCAACAAATATGACAAGAAATGCCATGTGATCACACAAACAAATAACCACATATAAGGGCAGACCAGTGAAGAGTGCAGAAAGGTATCTGGCAGTGAGCTTTCCCAGATGAAAGCTCTTCCCCATTTATTGAGCCTTTACTTAGCGTATTTAGTTACATTCTCTTTTAAAACCATATAATTCAGCATATGGAGTTTGAGTGTGTTTAAGAATGCTGAGATCACTTGCTGATACTTGCTATCATACTAATATTTGTGGAATTAATTATGTTCAAAGATATTTTGTTCACTGTATATTTTGTGTTAAAAAACATCAAAACATCTTTGATAACATCTTGTTTTGCATTTTTGAGAAAGGTTTATGTTAAGAGAGCAATCCTATCATTTAGAACATGCCCTCCTTTATTGTATCTTTTTTTGCATTTCCTCTGGAGTAACTGGAAAAAGAAGGCTTGAAATCTTTACTTGGAGCTGTCAAAGGAGACAAAGCAGTAGGGTAAGCACTTCAAAGCACAGGATATACATGTTGCAATTGTACTGTTTGTGTGCTCTGGCTGCTGCTGGGGAGGCCGTCCCCCAGCTTTTGTCTTTGTCAATACCATCAACAGCTTGGAGCCAAAAAACATCTGTGTGGGGAACAGTCACAATGGCACAAAGAGAAACTCAATAGTCCTCATCTACGTGCACTGTAAGGCAGAAAATTATTTGACCGCAGCAGAGCGAGCATTTCTAAAATTCCAGAGCAGATTCACAGCCATTCAATTGTGTCCATTAATGGATGATTCTGGCACTCATTCATAACGAATCAGTAAACATGACTGCAGAAAAGGATTTTCCTCTTTTTCATTTTTTTCTTTCTTTTTCTGTGCTGGAGACAATCAAAAAGCAATTCAAGGCCCTCAGAAGGGGGTAGGGTGAATGTTTGCAGACTGCCTCCAAAGCCTGGCTCACTTTGAAGTCAACGGCTTAGTACCACAATGCTATTTCGGAACAAATAGCTAATTAAGTGAGGACTTACTTAGAAAGAAGACAAACGTATTAAGATTGGATAAATAATTAAAGATTGGATAAATAAGTAAAGCACTTTTTAATGTTTAATGAAACTCCAAACCTTGGAACACTTTCCAAAAATTCTATAAAAACTAATATTTAATTTGTTAATTCACCTTTCACAGCCATTCAAGGACAAGTAAATCTTTTAACTGATAAACCTAATTCTATTTTGTAAACAATTTGAAAACTAATGCCTACAACACACTCCAAAAAAAGTTGGGACAGAGGCAAAGGTTAAACAAATAACTTTCTGGAAGGTTCCTTAATTAGCAAGTTAAGTGGTAACAAGTGTGGGTCCACCAAAGGCTGTCTTTGCAAGCAAAGATGTGTCATGGCTCACCACTTTGTGCTAAATTTCATGAGAGAATGAATAAAATTGAGAAAAGATTTAGTGAATTTGCATGATCTTGGAGGCCTAAGGCGGTATTGGATTAGAAACCATCATACTATTGTAACGGACACATGGCCTTAAGAGTTGCATTAGAAACCATTACGCTATTGTAACAGACATGGCCTTAAGAGTACTATGGGGAATCTTTGTTGTTGAACACAATCTGCCACTGCATCAGGAAATGCTCCCTGAAACTGTATTATGCGAACAGGAAGCCACATCAATTTTGTGCAGAAATGCTGGCAAGAATACTGGGCCCAAGGTAATCTGAGATGGATCGAAAGACAGAAATGTGTTCTGTGGTCAGATGAGTACATGTTTCAACATGTTTTTGAAAATAACGCACACCAGATTCTACATGCCAAAGATGAAAAAGACCATCCAGACTGTTATCAAGTTGCAAAAACCAGCATCTGTAATGGTATGGGGATGCATCAGTGCCCATGGCATGGGGTATCTGTATATATGTGAAGGCACCATTGATGCAGAGACTGGAATTTTAGAGATACATGTGCTCCTGTCAAGATGAGTTTTTTCCCCCAGTTTTTTTCCCCATGTATACAGTATTTTTGCAGGACAATGCCAGGCCTCTGCACAAATTAAAAAAAATTGGATTTGTAGACACAGGATGTGTGAACTTGACTGGCCTGCCTGCAGTCCAGATCTGTCTCCCATTGATAATGTCTGGCACACCATTAAGTGCACACAATTTGGAAGTTGTGACCATGGACCATTGAGCCTTGTATTGCAGCAAGGATGGGCACAAATTCCACATGCAAAACTGCAACAATAAGTTTCTCCAGTTCCAAACTGATTAAGAATTGTAATAAAAAAACAGAATGTGACCTATTGATAAACTTGGTCCCAAACTTTTTGGGGTGTGTTGCAGGTATCAACTTCTAAATGTATTAATGTTTACCAAATAGAATTAAGTTTGTCTGTGAAAACATTACAAATCTTTTCCTTTCTTTGTTCAAGTGATTTACCAAGTTACAAATTTTAGGGGACGACAGATTTTTTGATAAGTAAACAATATCACAATGTGCCAGTAGTGTGAATGGGAGGTGAAACGGAAACAATACAGTCAGGAAGTCCAAAATCCAGTTCACAAGACGGGTGTTGAGGCCCAGTCTGCTCATTTTAGTGGAAAGTCACGGTGGAATGCTGAGCTTAAGTCGATGAACAGCATCTTTACATGAAAGTTTCTCTTGTCCAGGTGGTTCAGTGACAGGTGTAGTGCAGTGGATATGCTGTTTTCCGTGGACCGGCTCGGGTGGTAAGCAAACTGAAGAGGGACCAGTGAGCAGGGAAGAGTGACTCATGACTAAAGTGAGTGAGGACAGTAGTCATTCAGGCAGGTTACAGATGATTGGAATTGGGGTGACTGCAGTGGTCTCGACAACAGCTTTACTCAGAGAGGTCATCAGTGAGGCCAGGTGGTCTTCACACTCTCTACGTACCATTCCAGGTATGTTCTCAGGATCAGAAGCGTTGCTTGTAAGATAGATCTAATAAGAGTCTGTACTATGGATATGGTCTGACAGATTACCTGTTCACCTGGGAGAGGGGTGGATTTCCGTGTACTCACAGGATTATATGAGCTATATCCTCAGTGACTACTGCAGTGTATACCTGGTTTATAAATTATAAAGTCATATTTTACCTTTGCCCAAAAGTGATAAAAACTGTACTTATGATTATCAGTGTCTGAATATGCCTGAACAAGCTGAACAAAAAGGCTGGACTCGTTCTGGGTGTTAAACTGGAGACCCTAGCTGAGGTGTCTGAGAGGAGAATGCTAAAGAAGCTTCTTTGCATCATGCACAATCCCTCCCACCCCAGCATGCCATTTTTATAGGCCATCAGAGCAAACACAGCAAAAGACTTGTTGCTGCAAAATGTAGAACTGAACTACCTGTGGCAGTAAGACTCCTCCCTGTTCTTTAGGTGATCTTTCTAAGTTTGTATGCCATTCTATTCAGAATTGGATTTGTGCAATATACCTCATCAGTTTCATCTGTGAATTGACTGAATGTTACAAAATGTTTTCTTCAAGATTTGTCCTAATGTAAAGTGTTACTACAATAATTTTTGAAGCCATGCTATTATTTTATTGCATTTAATTTCTTAGCCATTTGCACTACTGGTCTGCTGGTGCACTAAATCCTTATGCAAAATTGCAGTGTTACATTTTGTTGCAATAATGTTCTATACTTGTGTTGCAGTATTGTTTATTGTCTATTTTTTTTCTCTATTGTGTTATTTTATTCTTCGGTTGCACAGAGCATGCTCATTTATCCCTCAGGATAAATGAAGTTCTTTTTTATCTTATCTTGTCTTAATTACTATACCAAATTTTAGACTCCCAAAAGAAATGGATACTGCAGTGTACAAACAGAATACAATGAGAACAAGTGAATTCAGACACTTTTGCTTTTGTTATTTATAACATAGTTTTAGTGCGTATTTGTGTTTGTAACTTTGTACAAATACTTAAAAGTGTAAACAAAGGAAAAAACTGAAAAAACAGAAAAAACTGTTTAAACAATGAAAAAACTCTTGCATTTGGCAGGGGCTTTTAGCCATAGCGACTTTGTTACAGGAGTTACAGGAGTTGGTAAGTTTAACATTAGGAGTCTTTCCCAAGACTCTCGTTGGTGTAGCTGGGTGTGCTTGCGCAACTGGTTTTGCATAACATATGTAAAGGTTCAAAATAAAAATAAATAAAATTCTATATATTTTAATGTTGTAAAAATAACCTAATGCAAATTGCAGCTGATGTCATTATAAATTACATTTAATAAATTAAATTTAAGGCACCAGGTGAATGCATCACTGTGAAGATGTAAGAGTTTTGAATGGTTCTCAATGGTAATAGTACTATAGAAAATGCTTCCAAAGAAAAAATTACAGAGCCTTAGTGAAGACCTTATACATCCCTGTACAACTATTTTGAAAATATACCAGTGAATAATGAATGGGACTACAATTGATCATTCCCACACATCTCTCTAATGATAAGAAAGTTAAGGGCGAAGCCAGCAGTATATATATATATATATATACTACTGTAGCGCAATGCTACTGTAGTGCAAATGGACAGCTACTGTCTATCGATTTATGCTGCCTTGTCGAGAAAAATATAGTTTATTTAAATGAGAAGCGCCTAGATAGATAGATCTTTAGAAGTGCCTTATCAAGAAATGCTACATTTAAGATTATTCAGTTCATACAGTCAGTTTAGCACTGGTAATGATGAGAAATAATATGCATAATCCAAGAAAAATATAGTTTATTTAAATGAGAAGAGGCTAGATCTTTAGAGGTGCATAGAGCCAGTTTATACAGTCAGGTTCTAACACTGAAAAATGCTACCATGAATCAGGGTGTTCTGATGATTCATGCTACGCTGTGGAAAAACACTCCCTTGAAGCATGCCAGCATCCCAAAGTAGCACAGATTTTAGGGTGTGACGCTAAAACCCAAGACTGTGGAACTGCACATGCGCAGGTGGTCACGGTAGCACATCTCGATGCTGTAGCATGTTTCGACAGAAGTCTGTTTCGACAGAATTAATCAGCATTAATTTTTTATCATGTTATTTTTTCTGTGATTAATTGATGGATATTAATGCATTAATTTGACACCTCTAATATATACATACATACGTATACATATATACACACACACACTCTCACACACACACACACACACACACACACACACACACACACAAGGACAAGTCTTCACATGGGGGTATTAAATATTGCAATTATTCCTAAATGCATATGGAAATGTATGCGTATCACATATGTCCTGTTTTATGAAACGTCAAGTACAATATCAGCTGGTAAAAGATTAAATGTGATATTTATAATTTTAGAAAAGACCCTATTCATTTTGCCTTAAAATTACTTGTGGTGGTGTGTAATGCAACTAATGACCTCACACAAAGGGAAATTAACATAGGATCGATCAATTTTTCACCAATATTAATTTGGTTATATGCTTGAATAAAAACCATACATTCAAATTACAAGTATCACTGTCAAGAGTCATGGCCTTTGCAATTTGTAACAAGCATTACAAGGACATCTACATGCAAATGTCTGGAGTGAAAGTTGTATTGGAAATATAATTAACTAAAAGTATTCAATCTCCCAAAGTAATGCATATGTGTTGCGACAAAGTGCAATTACTTAAGTATGTTTCTGACATTCATCAAAGTGAGAAGTTCATTTTCTAACTCTCTTGCTCTCTCTCCATCTTGGGTCAGGGCAAGTTGAAAGTAGAAAACTTTCTGAATCTGCACAGAGCTTCAGTTGGGGCCCATTCGAAAAGGGGACAGTGTCATTCCACAAGATCACTCAATCCACCGATGCCCATTCTCAATAGCAATTATGTCACATTCATTTTCTACTCCATGAGAGAAGCCCAAAGCCAATTTTGTCTCTCTCTCAATTGTTTCCTTTGTTGCTTCATACAGTTTGCTGGAATTTAATAGGGCCCTTTGATAGCACCCCTTCCTTCACCAAAACCCATAACACCCCCATTTGTCCTACACAAAAGCCAGACTTAGCCGACACAAAGGAGAGTTTGCGCAGAGGCTCATTTGCCTAAGTGATTGCATCCCCAGAGAAAAAACCTAAGCATCTTTGATCTTAGTCAGGTGTAAATGTATTGGATTCAGCTGGCTATAGGATGATGTGAGGGTTTAGCTCAAAAACAATAGCAGCCTTGTTTTGAGCCATTAGCCACAGGTTACTATCAGTGTATTTGCTCATTTGCACAAGTGTTTAGGAAAAGAATGGGCAGCCTTGAGGCGGCCTGTGGAACTTCAAAAAGAGAGCCCATGCTTTCGCCAAGCTGAGTGCTATCTAAAGACAAACAAAATTAAGCACATTGGTGTCTGTTTGTAATTACAAACAAGCTACTTAGATAGGCTTCAAAAAGAGAGGATGGGCAGAGGTGAATTGAAGTTACATATACTGTAATAAAAAATGTTGTTCATACAGTTTGTATAAACACCAGCTGCTCTTTTTTTTCGTGGTGTTCCATAATATATGAACAAAAAAGGTCTAAAAATGGTCTAAAAGTTAACAATGCTTCGTAACAACCTACATGAATATTTACAAAGGCCAAGTCTAACAGTTGTTATTTTATTAAATATTTTATTGCTATATTTGAACTTCATTTCAGATTATTGCCAATTCTATACAATACCGTATCATTTTTACATTATTTGAAAATGCTAGCTGCATTCACTGATGCTTTTAGTGAATGGAAAAAAATCACTTATTAAAATCTTGTTATATGCATGTATGTTACAGTTGTGTGTTTAGTTCTTTCTACTATTATCATTTCAGAGAGGAGACAACATTATGTATGGTATTTGTTTCAAGCACAGTTGAGAAGAAAAACTATGGCAATGATAGAAAGGTGTCAAACCACACAGTGCATCACACCTTGCTGTGTGTAAGGCTGCATAGCCACAGAATGGTCTGAAAAATTATGTTTTCTTTTACATCATGTGCACAGCCGGGTGTATAGCTCTGTGCATATATATGATTGTAATACTTTATATTTAATTTTCATTAGTTTATGTGCAAAATTTGTTTGATTTCATTTTTCTTGTTCTTTGGCTTGTATGTATTTAAATTAGGGATTTTAAAAAGGGATTAAGGAGATACAGTCAGCAGGATCTTGCAGCTGACAAAACTCTGCACTTTACAAACAACTATCCTAGACATTATTATAGTGGTTGGCCAAAGTGTGACCCATGCACCAAAGTTGGCCAGTGAAGACATTTTGTTTGGCCCACCAGAGAGTTACCTTAACATCAACCCATCATCCACTGTCAGAACAAACATATTATAGCATTTATGACAAATTTAATTCTTATATAGATCTTCGAAGTATTTTACTAACAAAAGATAGTGTCATGTGACAAAATACAATTTTAAACTTGTTTTGAAACTAGATTTCCTTACTTGTGTTCTGTTTCGTCAACAAACGCTGGACAAAAAGCACTCCTGATTAAGTCTAACGATTTCAGAGAAGCAATCTGAGAACCCCAGCCAAACAGTATGAAAGATGCAGATTTCAGAGCTTTATTAAATAAGCTATCATTTTCAATGCACTTTGCCAATGTACTAGCAATTTTTTTCACAAGTAAAGTATGTTTAGCACAGTGGTTTCCCATGACTAAAAAAACATCAGGTACTTTTAAATTGGAAGAGCCAGACAGAGACATTTAAGCGCATCATAAATAGAAATATGATGGTCACTGAAAGAATTATCCTAGTTCCACTTACAGTTGTAGTCTCGCTAACAGCAGTAATTAAGTAATTGGTGAGTAAATGTCTGAGCAGCATGGCTCTGAGGCTCTTACGACTTCTGGGTTTGAGGCCCTTAAGCCATTAAATAATTTCAAATAGACTTGCTAATGTTGTTTCTGGCACAGTATGACTAACTGCTTCCTATAAAATAAACAAATAAACAGGCAAAATTCTGGCTTTAAGTTAGTAGATATTGTTGTTTAGCTGTGTGACATACAGTATGTGCAAAAAATATTTTTTTCTAAAGAATCTTTTTTTTCTTTTAGTGTCCATAAAATGGATAACTTAATGGATATCTGAGTGTGACGTTACTAATTTAATGATACTATGATCATTAAATTTTCAAACATATTCTTTTCTCCTCAGTCCATACAGTGCTTTGCAAAAGTATTCATACCCCTTGAACTTTACCACATTTTGTCACATTACAACCACAATCTTAAATGTATTTAATTGGGATTTAATGTGACAGACCAACACAATTTAGCACATAGTTGTGAAGTGGATGGAAAATGATACATGGTGTTCAAACTGTTTTACAATTAAAAATTTTTTAAATGTGGCATGCGTTTATACTTTGTCAAACCAGTTTTTGCTGAAATTATAGCTGCACATCTCTACTAGCTTTGCACATCTAGAAATTGCACTTTTTGCCTATACTTCTTTACAAAATAGCAGGAGAGCATCTGTGAACAGCATTTTTTAAAGTCTTGCCACAGATTCTCAATAGGATTGCGCTCTGGAATTTGACTGTGCCATTCTAGTACATGAATACGCTTTCAACTGAATCATTCCATTGTAGCTCTGTTTAGGGTCGTTGTCCTGCTGGAAGGTAAACCTCCACCCTAGTCTCAAGTCTTTTGCAGCCTCTAACAGGTTTTCTTCCAGGGTTACCATGTATTTTGCTCTTTGCTTCTTCCCATCAACTCTGACCAGCTTTGCTGTCCCTGCTGAAGAGGAACATCCCCACACCATGTATCACAGTGGGGATGGTGTGTTCAGGTTGATGTGCAGTGTAAGGTTTCTGCCACACATAGCTTTTTTCATTTTGGCCTAAAAGTTAAATTTTGGTCTCATCTGACCAGATGACAAACTGCTAACGGGCCTTCTGTCTTTCCACAATGGCGTTCTTCTTGCCTCTCTTCTAGATTTTTGGAGTGCGCGAATAATAGTCGTCCTGTGGACAGATTCTCCCACCTGAGTTGTGGATCTCTGCAGCTCCTCCAGAAACACCATGGGATTAATGCTCTCCTTGCCCATGATTTCAATTTAGATGGATGGCCATGTGTTGGTAGGCTTGCAGTTGCGCCTTACTCTGTCCATTTTCAGAAGATTGTATTGAACAGTGCTCCATGGAATGTTCAAAGATTAATAATTTTTTTATAACTTAACCCTGCTTTAAACTTCTCCACAACTTTATCCCTGACCTGGCTGGTGTGTTCCTTGGTCTTCATGATGCTGTTTGTTCACTAATGTTCTCTAACAAACCGTTGAGGCCTTCACAGAACAGCTGTATTTATTGGTTGCAATTGGTTGCACTGTACTTTAAATAGAGTTATCAGAGTAAAGGGGGCTGAATACAAATACAATTTTGAGATTTTTATTTGTAAAAAACCTTTGAACATCATGTATAATTTCCTTACACTCCACAACTTTGCA
The DNA here is from genome assembly GCA_037577275.1 of Bryconaethiops microstoma. Lineage (NCBI taxonomy): Eukaryota > Metazoa > Chordata > Actinopteri > Characiformes > Alestidae > Bryconaethiops > Bryconaethiops microstoma. The sequence goes on from JBBJLS010000109.1 coordinate 26,446,369, forward strand.
CTACTTTGTGTTGGTCTATCACATAAAATACCAATAAAATGCATTTAAGTTTGTGGTTGCAAAGCACTGTATGTGGAAATTAACCTTTGTTGATTCAAATACATAAATTATGTTTAGTTAAGTAAATATTTTTGTGATGTTATTAAAGAACAGTGTATTAACATATATTCACCTCTTCACGCCACAGCAGTTAAGTCCCACCATTTATACTAAAGTCATTAAGAGAGTTTCACCCAGGACTGCTTTTGCATCACCCAATCAAAACAGAGATAATTTAAATATATCAGCCTTTAAGATACAATAAACACAGGCTGTTTAATAAAACAAAGTTTAACAATAGTCATGCAAAAATTACTTTTTGGCACATGAAATGACACAAACCACCTGTGGACCTTGGAAGAAAAGTGAAATGAAAGAGGATGTAGGATATGTCCATTTTTGTTTCACCTTTCACATAATGCAAGGTTTATGTTACATATATCGTCAATTTGAAGTATAAATATGAATACATTTTTATAAATAACGGTATATCACACAGTGTCAAAAACCACAAAAGAAAGTATATTAGAGATTACCAAATTGGCATGGTTTGAGGCAAATGTTTAGTGAGGTATTTGCTTCCATTACTTGTCCGCTACATTAACCTCAAAGCTACTCTTTTAGTGCTCTCAGTCTGCCACATCTGTTTTGCCTCTGCTTACTGGCTAGGTGAGGCACTGACATGGTGAGTGGAGGCTGTGTGGAAGTGGTGGGTGCTGCAGAGCCTTACTTATCAGACAAAAACAGCCCTTTTGGATCAGCCTAAACTCCTCTTCAAGCACAGGCGTTTCCCATACAAATAAGCTTGTTTACAAAGAGTGGACATTAAAGGAGGATCTTAATTGAGACAAGAGAAGGTTAAAGGTGACTGATGATGTGGATTCCGGATGGAGTTTGGGACTGGAAAAAAGCAGCTTGAGGTACATTTGGTTGTTTGGGAAGACATATTGGCATTTTTTGATAATTGGCTTACCTGGGTGAATTAGCAGATGTAGAACATTAGTGACTAGTTCACCAGACTCATCTAAAAGTCTTGATCAAGTCACATAACTTTAAAAATAACATTAATTATAGGAAATACAGTATACTGATTTGCAGTTTTTGTCATAAAATAGTCCAATCCATGGACGTCCCACTTACAAGACTTAAAAGATCTTCTGCTAATGTCTTAGTGCAAGATACCACTAAGACAAACCTTCATAGGTTTTGTCCATGCCTTGATCAGAGCTGTACTGATGGCATGAGGGGGAGCACAAAATATTAAGCAGGTAATTTAAATGTTATGTCTGTTTAGTATTGATAGTGCAGCTGTGATATAATGTTCTTCATATGGTACTGATGTACTCATTGTAATCAAGTACATTTAATTTTAAAGGGACTGAATAAATGTCTCCACTTAGACTAAAATGTACTTACGATAAAATTCTGCCATTGATTTTTGAGCTAGTCCATCTTGAGACAGTATAAGGATTTTGAAATCTCTATCAACTTCAGGTTTTCAGACCTTCAGAAACCAAGCACTGGTTGATCAGATTAAGAAAGATAATCACTTTCAGCATAACAACAAATTGCAGTGTAAAGAAACATAATTAAATTCAGTTATAAGCCCTTAAAGTTTGCATCACCAACTTACCAAATCTTACCCACTCTCCACATGACCAGTTATAATCCTGCAGCCCCATTACTTCATCAGCTGTCTAAAATACATGAGGCTTGACTGGTATATCACAATGCTTATGGTCCAACTAGCGGGTAATCAAGATGCTTCAACATGACTCTTGAAACTGCAGCTCTCTCTACTCACTGCAGCAATATCACAGCTGTGGTTAGGAGTGTGTGTGCAGACCACTCTGATCAAATCCACTGTATGTATGTTATTTTAGCATAAGCTAAAATAACAGTAAACCTGAACTTTGTCTTTTTTGCATCAATTCAGTTTTATTTACGCGAAAGTGACTATTCTGTCACACGTGAACACACCACAGCACACAGTGTGAACAGCACAAAATTCCTTCTGCTGTCTAAATGTTCTCAAGCCCTCACAAGTACAATCCTTGGCAATGCCACAACCATCCACAGCCATGAGTCCAAGAAGGCATACATGATAGGATGGCCCTTCCAATACCCCATCCTTCAGAGTAATAGTTTGATTTTCATAAATAGGGTTGCCAGCCGTTCCCTGAAATACAGAATTTTTCTTTGTTTGAAAGATAAAAGATGTATTCCGTATTAAACTGGTACAGAACGTGCTTTGTTCCGTATTTTTTGCGAAACCATGATAGAAAAATTACAGATGAAGCTTGTGCAAGATTGTCCTCTTCCATAGGCTCACGCACCACCCTTGCCTTGTCTGCTGCGCCTGTTGGTAGGTGGGTCAATCTGTCATGTTTCCCCTCTTCTCCCCAATGAGGGCATGCAAAAACACAGACATCGATTTCACTTTCTCTTTTTTAAACAACAAAACAAAAGGCATAAGGGCCAGACTCCAAACACAAAAACTCCACACACAAGGAGATAGAAGAAACATAAACCTACATACGGTTGACCCACAAACTAAACATTAACACAAGCCCCTTAAATACATCCAACACAAATCTCACCAACAATAACAAAACACAAACACTTAACTGTAACATACCCCAGCTGTGACTAATAAACAAGAAAACCCATAACTTCATAATAAAACTTCACCCAAACTAAACACAATCTTTGGCGGCCTCTAGTGGCCACATACTAGGACATCACAGATATGTACTGCACAGTACATTCACACTGCAATCCCAGGATTGCCTGTGGCACCTGTGGTGCCTAAGGTACCCCTGAGCAAGGTAGCATCCGCACACACTGGTCCCTGGGGTGCTGCATCACTGGCTGTCCACTGCTTCATTTGGGTGAATGGGTTAAATGCAGAGAAGGATTTCACACTTTTCACACTGTGTGCTGTACTGTGGTGTGTTCATGCGGTTAACATTTTGTCAACTCAGTCAGTGCATTTTAGCAGTTGGGCTTACTTTAGCAACTACCCCATATATAAATATATATAATAGACGTTTAAAACAAATATTTTAATGTTTTTAAAACCAATAACTTGAATAGTTTTCCCTTTCACGTCTGCTGACTAAGTTGCACACAACACATATGCAAATATCTTGTTTTGCACTCAATACTTTGTACTGGGAGGCATATTCATGAAATTGTCATTCATGAAATCTTATTACATGCAGACTAAATTGCTGAAAAGAGCTGGGAGAGTAATGAAGAATTTCAGCAGGACAGTTATCTCAAACCTTGTGTATAATCAAGCCTTTCAACTGGCTTCCATTCACCAGTCAATAGATACAAACATCCAGCCATCCATCCAGCCATCCATCATCTGCTGCTTATCCAGGTCCAGATCATGGGGTAGCAACCTCAGCAACTTCCCTCTCCCCAGCCACCTTCACCAGCCCTTCCGGGGTAACACCAAGGCGTTCCCAGGCCAGCTTCTCAATATAATCCCTCCAGCATGTCCTGGGTCTGCCACGGGGCCTCCGTCCGGTAGGGCATGCCCCTCAATTCAGTCGCATGTAACCACAATCTCATTCTTCCGGCCACTACCCAGAGCTTGTGTCCGTAGGTGAGGATGAGGATGGGGAGGTGAGAGCTGCCTTTTGGCTCAGCTCTCTCTTCACCGTAAAAGACTGGATAAGGGTCCACGGAACTGCAGACGCCGCTTCAATCCGTCCCAATCCTCTCTACCCTCACTCCGAAATGCTTGAACTCCTCCACTTGGGGCGGAAACTCCCCCCTGGCCTGAAGTGGGCAATACAGTTACAAAAAAAACAACAACAACAACAGTTAAATCAAAATAAACATATAAATTAATAAGGAAAAGGGAAATATATTTTGCAGATGCTGTAAATGGTAATGGAGCAGAAAATTGGTCACATTGGCATAATGTTACAACAATTTCAGACAGTCAGAGAACAGGTGGTCAGAAATATTTTATTCTCTACTAATCCCTAATGTTCAGTAAACATTAGGGATTAGTAGAGTGATGAAGCTCCATCCAACACTTTTGGGATAAGTCCAAATACTTGGAGGCAAACTTTATGAGGAATGTAGTTATGAGGAAGAGTGTCACGAATGGTGCATACCCATCCAAGAAGGAGGCGCAGGCATAGATTTCCAGTACTGACGGGGGATGTCACAGTACTCCTTTACCATGGTGGTAGGTACCAGTGGTTGCAATGTGTACAGTGCAAAAAGAAGAATATACCATCCAAACCAATCACATGTCCTGAGTTTTATATGTAATCTTTGTAATGCATAAGTAGTACCAAAACAAGGTCTTAAGTGTCAGTCAGTGTATTTCTAGTGATTGCATGTAATAGGTGTCTGGGGGCTTTTAGTCCCATTCACCACCCCTGAGAATAATTTTGGCTCAGTTTGTTTCTCTAGAATAGCACTTTTCTTGTTTAGCTCTGAATTACATTTTTACATTTTAATGATTTACAGGGCTTGCCCGACATTTTGAAAAAATAGTGGACCTATAACCTATAAACCTGCCATGAATGACATAGGTATTAGCTCTGCACATGCCAATAACAGATGTGAAAATGAGGCTAAATAAAAATACCATTTAATAGCAGTGAAATTGTTTTGTATTATATTCATTTAGGCAGTTAGGATGTATAATATCCGTAGAAAAGCACAGGCAAGAGAAAGGGAGCTTACCCAGTGTTGGGTGTCAGAGTATAAAGGGGTGTAGGAGCCAAGGAACTGTGTTCACTGGACTAGTGGAGCTTTACAGTTAATGTGATCCTGAACTAATTATCCATCATCAAAACCTGACTCCACTGCTCCCTTTGTGGCTGGATGCAATAAAACTCTTACAGCCATGCGCCAACAGGAAACATTCCCAGTAGGTGCTGTTATTTGTATTTAAATGAAATGTAAATGTATGGAATATTTTGTATATGAAGTGAAAAAGCAAGTATGAATATTATATGCCAGAATTCTCCATTTAAAAAGCAAGTTGACGTTATGGAATATATATACACTCTTGGTATTGATTTGTGTGAGTGGGAGGGGCTTGTGTTTCACAGCCAGCCAGTCTATGGAACTGTAAGTGAAGCTGGAGCCAGGCTAAGTTCAGGGGCAGACCTGAACCAGACACACACCTTCAGTCAGTCAGTCTCTTTCTCTCTCTCTGTCTCTCTCTCTTTCGGCCTTATGTCGCCTAGGGTTAGCCAGAATAACTGAGCTCAATTACATTGCCTTCTGGCTTGTAATTTACTCTCCTCTCCCTTCAAATGCTGCCTCCTTGCTCTAGTTAGAGAAGCTCTAAACAAGCTTATCATCATTCTTGGAATTTTACCTGAATGTTGGGATAGTTCTGAATTGGTATGTGGAAGGTGAGACTGTTTATTTGCTATAAAGTGTTGTTTAGACATGTGCTGGTATAATGATATAATTATAATATCAACTGTTAGCGTTATAAAGTTTTAAATCATTTATATCGGCATGATTGGTTTATTAATAGGAATTTTTCACAGCAGAAACCAATAGAGGTTGTTAAGATTCAAACGAGCCCGTCCGCGAGTCTCTCTGACCCTCCTATGGTAAATTACAGCCCAAAATCTAAGCCCAAAATCGGTGAACAAATGTGGCGTTCTGGCTTTGACAGACAATTGCTTGGTCCACTTGTCCTCTAGCCGCATGTACAGCCGTGTAGCCAATCAGAAGTGCTTTCCAACAATGTGTCATTTGTGGGTATGGCCACATTCAGGATATTTCAGAATATTTCGAGGACATTTAATGTGGATAATTGTTCAGCAAATAACGATTTTAATGGGAAAGAGAACCGGTCCAAAGAGAAGCTCTGAAAGTCCAAAGATGACACTTCGCTTTATAAGTGTCTATAAGCTGGCTGGTTGTGAACTTTCCAAAGCACTTTGCTTTGGAGTTGTTTTATTGTGTTTTGACCGAGATTTGTTGAGTTTTCCTGGCTGTGTTTTCAGATGTATGTGTTATAGAGTGACAGCAGGAGCATCTTTTCTGTGGCGTTGTGACTCCTCAGGCCATCTATACAATTTATTTTATTAAACGGCTATATTAAGCAAACGGCTAAGCAAGGCCAGACAACAATAATGTGAAGACAGACTGGGATAAAGTAAAATAAATTAAAAAGGAAGCCTCAAGCCAAACCTGGATAATGGGTGATGCATCAGAGGCTAAACTGAATTACATTTACGGCTTTATCAGACATTTTTATCCAAAGTGAATTCCATTCTCTAACTACAGGGGCCAGTCTCCCTGGAGCAACTTGGGGTTAAGGGTTTTGCTCAGGAACCCAGTGGTGGTGCTGAAGGTAGAATTTGAACCCATGACCTCTTGCTCCAGAGGCAAGTATCCTACCCACTAGGCCGCCATCAACCCACCCCCAATTACTCCTTCATTAGCAGAGACACTCGCTTCCAAAACTGAGAGAAAGCGAGAGAGAGAGAGAGAAAGAAAAAGCAGTGTCATGTAGAGACAATGTTTGGTACCTGAACAATAAATTGGACTGCTTCCAACTACCCGGCGTGAGTTTAGAGAGAGCAGTATTTTTGTTTTAACGGAGACATTCCGGAAATGGCTACACAGATCAGCAATATGCTAATATACCACAGTAACCGTAATGTGGAATAGAGTAATAAGATGAGAGGAGGTGGATGGTGTGTTTACATCAGCACTGATTGGTGTATGTGCCGATGTCTAGCTACTGCTTTGTGTCCATTATGTGCAGGCCATTTTGTTTACCACGGGAATTCACTAACATGCTCAAAGTCACAGTTATAAAGCCATCAGTGAGCTTTAAATCACTTATCCAGATGGACTGTGCTTTTATAAACGTTGCAGGCACGTATTGCTCTGAGCTCTGCCCCCACCTCAGCTATTCTGATCACATGTCTGTCATGCTGATCCCAGTGTTTACACTGCTCGCCAGATATGGCCGTGGATGTCTGCAGAGGTGCATGCACTACTGAGAACCCCGAGACACTGCCTTCAGATCAGGTGATAAGAATGCCCTGAGAACAGAAAGGGCCAGCCTTTCCATGGCCATCAGAGCAGAAAAGTGCTCTGGTGCATGGGGCAGGGCATCCAGGTGATGACCAACTTCTCTCTCTAACTGGATCCTAGACTCCTTGACTAGGAGACCTCAGTCAGTCAGGATAGGGAGCAGCCTCTCCAACACCACCATGTTGAGCACAGGGTCCCCCCAGGGCTGAGTGCTTAGGCTTCTGCTTTTTACGCCGCCGACCCACGACTGTGCAGTAATGCACGGCTCAAACCACATCACCTCCTCTGCTCTGGCAAAAGGTTCCATAGCATACAGGCGTCCACTGCCAAAATGGGGAAAGTTTCTTCCCTCAGTCCATCAGACTCCTCAAACAGAACTGAAGCATAAATTGTACCCACCCCCCCACCCCCACACACATATCACCAACACATCCCTCCCCTGAACAACACAGATTTGAACTACTTCTGTAAATACCCTTCTTTTTGTTACACTCCTGCTGCTCCTTCTCCTGCTATATCTACACAATTATGTTTATTGCTGTCTATGCCTGTTTTGCGCATGTAACTCTAAGATCTGCATTTTTTGTAACTCTCTGCTGCTGGAATAGAGTATCTGTAAAAATACTGTATTCATCCAGACTTGTACTGTAGCTATTGTACAGTTGTATTTTTGTTCGTGTTTTTTCTTGCTTTCTCTTTCTTGGCCTCCCTTCCAGATGCACTGAATCACTTCTTTCATGATTTGAAGTTGAAACAACATGGCAATGAGGTAGGCCACCCAGTCACCCAACGACCAGGTGCTCTGTCTGACCATGACTAATGTGAGGAAAACTCTGCTCAGTGTCAACCCACAGAAGTCTGCTGGTGTCACGCACTCCTGTCAAGTGACATGCAATAGGACTTGGAAGTGAACATGTCACATGCTATAAAAGCCACAGTCAAAGCAGTCATCTTGCCCCTGTTCATCTCTCCAGGACTGTGAATAGTACGGTTGTCTTTGACTCATGTGTATGTAAGAATGCGAATTCCAGGTGGGAATATTGACTCTGTTAAGGGACCGTTCTCAGCTCAAAGTGCGTGAACTACTGACTCTCTCATGTTACTCCGTGATTGGGTTTATCCTTCACGCTACATTGTGAGAACTTTGGCCTCTCTTTCTTCCAGAATGACTGAGCCATTCATGAACCCAGTGGAGTTTGCAGCCTTGTGTGACACAGTGAAACAGTAGTCGACTGTGATCGATAGGCTGACTCGAGATGTTGCGGGCTTAAAACAGGCACTGCACGAGTTGTTGATAGCCCGTGAGAATGCATATCAGGAGCTTTCTGCTGCACACACTCTTCCACAGGCTGCGACCCAGGCTATTCCCTCTACACCTTCACCTACCGAACCCAAACTTTCATGATAAATGAAAAGTTACCCCCCCCGAAGCCAGCTCCTCGCACCCTGCCTCTGACCACCAAGACGACACTGACCCCCTCTCCATCAGCTCTGGACAGCCTCAGTCAGTTCTTCACCTCCTCCTGTGGACCACTCCGGAGCCAGGGAACCCATGCAGTATGGGCGTGCCTCCCTGATGCCCGAGGAGGTCTCTGTGGGAAGCTTCAGTGGTGTGCAGTTTACGGTCCTGCCCTGCCGAACGCCCATTCCCAAAGGGATGCTGAGAAAGGTATGTTATGTGTGTGAGAAAGACACATTGTGCATGAGAAAGATACGTCTTGCATCAGAAAGATACATCATAAGTGAGTACATTATAAGTGTGTGTTAATATCGATGCCCCCTCTGTGCATCGTGAGGGCATGCACAGAGCCCCCTCTATATTAACAGGATTTTTACTATACCTTCAGGGGATGAACTATGCACTGGGCCATCCAGTTAGATAGGCTAGCTTGCTACCAAGCCGACAGATCGCTCTCTACTAAGAGACGCAGAAGCTGTCTGGGCATTTACATAAACAAAGCCTTGTGTACAAACTCTGCTGAAATATTTTGCCACTATTGACAGCAGACAGAGTTTCTAAATGTAGAGTGTCAGACATACTATCTGCCAAACACCATCGTGCTGTCTGCCTTCTCCGTCTGAGAAACAGCCAAACCAGGTGAATAGGGGCTGGAACTCACCTGGTCTGATTGACATTTCCATGACTACCCCGACCATTTCTCTGTTGCTTAACTGTTCTGTGCCTAACTGTTGTACTGCTATTTTGCTGTCCACTTTGACTTCCTTTGTTCTATATTGCTACTTTCTTTGTTTACGGCCTTTGTCCCTGGTGGAGTTAACTTCAGTAGCTTTAATAGTTTCATTGCAGTCAGCTATATAATTCTCACCTGCTGTTAGGGAGGCCATAGGTAGTTAGTAGAAAAGGAGAAACACCCAGAAGTAGAAACACTTGCACTTTCAGGGAAGGGATCCTCAACTTTCAACTTCTACACTCAGCTAAGTATCCTTTCTTCTCTATCCTATTTTATTCTTCTCTGATGTATTTATTTATTACTACTACAGAAAATGTGCTTCACACCTATACCTGTTTACACATCCTACAGGCCAAGAAGATATATTCCACATCGGCATGCGAGGAACTACAGTAACCTCTTTCAGCTGCTTTTTTCTCTGCAACTAGTTCATTGTGGTCTGTGGAATTGCCAATTCTGCATTGTGAAAGTTGACTTAATCTCTGGACTGGCGTCTCTCCACTTGTTTCACTTCCTGGCCCTCACAGAGACCTGGATCACACTGGAAAACAGTGCTCCTCCAGATGTTCTCTCCTCTGCCCTTTCCTTCTCTCACTATCCTTGCACCACAGACAGAGGAATAGGTATGGGATTGCTTCTCTCACATAGATGGCATTTTACACCTTTCAGTCTTTCCCAGCTCAATATCTCATCCTTTTGAATTCCATTCTGTTACTATAATGTATCCAATTATGCTCCATATCATTGTCCTTCATCACCCACCTGACCGTCTGGGTAACTTCATCGATGAACTGGGCTCATTTCCAGTTGACGACCCTCCACTCATCCTCCTCAGGGACTTTCATCTTCCAGGTGACAAATTGCAGACCTGCAAGCTTGCAATGCTCCTATCGTCCTTTGGCCTGTCCCTTGGCGAGTATCCTCCAACCCACAAAGCAGGCAATACTCTTAATTTAGTATCAACCAACTCACTTCCTTTGTTCAATATATTGTCCACTCCTCTACATGTCTCTGACCATCTTTCAAATGTCCTTTTCAGACCTTCTCGTCTCATCACACATGTGTAACACCTGCAAGTACCTGCTGAAATCTGTCCTCTCTTTCTCTGTCCTCTCTCTCCTCCTCTACTCTATCTTCCTTATCTCTCCATAACTCCACTAACCCCTGTCCATCTTCAGTTGAATCAGCTACCAATTACCTTCTCTTATCTCTCCACAGCTCAATTAATCTACTCTGCCCCTTGTCTTCCAGAATGGAGCATGTCTCTCCCCTGTCTCCATGACTGTCAGAGGACGGCAATCATTTACCCTGGGGAACTGAGAGCTTCCGAAAGAAGATGGAGGAAAATGCTTTGTGAAAGTGACCTTATCTCTTATCGCTCTGGTTTATCCAAATTTTCCACTGATTTAACTTCTGCAAAGTCTTGCTTCTACAGAAGTTTGAAGAATCAGCATTCGACCCTCGCAACCTTTTCATCTCTTCTTAAATTTTTCCAGCTCTCTCACCAGAAGACTTTGCCAGACTGTTCTTCAGTGAGATTAGCAGATAACATTAGTAGATTCTTCCCGCCAATCATCAAGCCCATGCCACCCAGTTTCTTGGCTTCTCCTCTCTCTCTCTCGAGGATGTCATTGCTCCCGATGTCCAGTAAACCCACCACGTCTCCGCTCAAACCTATTCCGTCGAGTACACTCCAGATGATACCTTCGGCTCTAATCCTGCATATCGCCGACATCATCAGTAGCTCTTTAATGACTGGCCATGTCAATTCAAGTCTACAGTGGTCGCACCAATTCAGAAGAAACTCCTGCTGGACTCCTCAGATATCAACAACTACAGACCAGTATCTCTTCTCTCCTTAATTTTCAAAGTCCTGGAACAAGCTGTTAATAACCAACTCATCATCTTCCTCAAAACAGGCTTCAGGACCCTCACCAGTCCAGGTTCAAGGTTGCGCATTCTACTGAAACTGCACTACTAGCCATCTCAGAACATGCAGCTAGATCAGCCAACCTGTCTTCTGCTCTGATTCTTCTTGACCTTTCTGCAGCCTTCGAGCTTTCTGCAGCTTCGATCGTCTTGGCTACTCTCTCCAGCCTTGGGATATCGGGCACAGCCTGGCAATGTTTTGCATCCTACCTTGAAGACTGGAAGTACCAGGTAGCATGGCAAGGCTCCTAGTCTGACCCACAAAGATTGTCTACTGGTGTTCCACAGGGCTCGGTCCTTGAACTGTTTCTCTTTTTCCTATATATTGGTTTTCTTAGGGATGTAATTTCCTACCACTTTTATGCAGATGACACTTATTCTCTCCTTCCGCTCCAGTAATGATCAGGTCTCGACTCACATCTCAGACTGTCTGGCTGACATCTCATCTTGGATGGTGGCCCACCACTTTAAGCTGAATCCCAGCAAAACTGCACTTCTTTTCATCAAAGGGAGTTCATCACCAAGCCTTCGGCATTTCTTTTTAGAACTTGGTTATCGTCTCCTCAAAGAAGGTAAGAAATCTTGGTGTCATGCTAGATGAACTGTCATTCTCGTCGCACGTTGACCACATCTCCAGAACATGTAGATACCTTCTTTACAACATAAAAATAATAAGATTAATAATACATTTTAATTATATAGCACCTTTCATACATTTGAATGCAACACAAGGTGCTTTAGATAAAGTACATTAATATGTTAAAATAAAAAAGCAGTACAACAAGCAATAAAAAACAGTATTACAATTCAAATATGAAAATCAAAAAATAAAACGGGCAATAAAAGACAAGTCAACAACACAAAAAGGAAACACTCAAAACAAGAACACAATTAATCAAAAGACAATACCCCCAGAAGTAAAAGAAGTAAAATAGGTAAATATAAAACAGAGATCGCGGCTTCAGTTGTTCACAGATTTTTTTCTTAGGACCTAACTAATAATTGTTTGTGGAAACCATAAATATCCTCTGCATTTTTTTTTGTTTTTTCCATGGCAATATATAATTTTCATGCATGTTTTGTGTTAAAATATAATTTACTAAAAATTTTTTTTAAACAATCTCCTTTGGGATGAATAAAGTATTCTGATTCTTGATTCTGACTAATCTTGTAACATAAATATTAAAGTGAATTCAACTGAATTTCCATACAAAATATAACTTTAATACATGTTTTTTTTTGTACTGTCAAGAGAACACCAAGCAACCGTGTATTGGCTGTTGCCCTGTGATGCATCTCTGGCAGATGCACTCCAGCATCATAAAAGTTTCCCGCATGGAGCTCTCCTGAGTGTTTCCCAGAGTGGTCTTGTGTTTTTCACCTTGTTCTTCTTAAAGCCCTGTATTTTTTTTCTGTATTTACCCTGCTTATACCAAAGAAAATGACAGCACATACCAAAGAAAATGCGCTTGCATGAATTACAGTAGTGTGTGTGTGTGTGTGTGTATGTATATATATATAGGAGTAACATTTGTCTTTTTCATTCTTTCACTG
>JBBJLS010000109.1:26474340-26493889 GCA_037577275.1 Bryconaethiops microstoma
ACCTATGATGAAAATTACAGGCCTCTCTCATCTTTTTAAGTGGGAGAACTTGCACAATTGGTGGCTGACTAAATACTGTACATGGTTTATTAAAAGAATCAAGTTTCAGTATTTTACATTTCTGTTAGACTACTTCTCATTAAGTGCTTTAGCCCACTTACAATAAAAATTACAAAAATCTTGTTCAAGACCTGTGTAGTATGTTAACGCTATTGGAAGTATAAATATTTAATTTTAACTATGGCAAAACAAGAACTGCCAACCAAGCCAACTATAAACTCCAATTTTGAAAATACACTGAATATTTTTATTATAAAGCCCTGACTTCCAGTGTGTGAAGCTCCTACTGTGGTCTGGGAGAGAGTCCTGTAAATCTTTGTCTACAAAATATAGTGTGTAATGATATGATTATTTGCATTTCTACTAATCATAAACTAATAACAGTATTTAATGATCAGTATCCATAAATGAAAATTGTAAATAAATTAGATGAGCACAAATCTGATTGAGGACTTAAATTTCACCTTAATTTTTCTGTCTGTCCTTCTCACGTCTCCAATGGTTGTACACGTTGTCCAGGTTGACGGCCTCATCTGCTTGCAGCTTTGACTTTATGCGCATCAGCTGGTCCAAATGGTCCACTTCAAGAGGATTTCTGGATGCCTCTTTCACAATCTGCACTGGATGCTTGAAATGTAGCACAAATATCCACAAGCTGAGATGTGTTTCAGCTCCTCACATTTTAATGTTGCAGCCACCATATCTGAGAATGTGCTGATTGACCCATGACGTGCTGATTTTCCCCTCTTTACAGTGGATCTAGAGAAAGTGAAATGAACCGTTCTAAGAGTTTCCACATCACGCATCAAAGGTACATCTTTCCACGCATTATCAATGCCCAAGTCCTCTCTATGGGCCACACAGTGTTGTTCAGTTAGGTGTGGTATTTGCCGCTTTAATAAAGCTGCAACTCCGTTGTGCTTTCCTAGCATTACTGAGGCACCATCGGAGGTCAGCATCACCATTCTCTGCATGTCTAGTTCATGCTTGGTGTAAAACTGAGCTCTTGCCTGCACAATATCCTGAGCAGTGCATGCTGTCAGCTGGATGATGCCGTCAGCTGGATGATGGTTGACGTTATTTTTATTTTTATTTATTTTCTTTATGTCCCCCCTCCCCAAAAAGATACAAAAATAAATAAATAAAACAAAACTACATTGGTAAATTGAAATTAAAGAAACAATGTCAGAAGTTACATTGGGTAAGAATTAAACAATAATTCTTTAAAATAACTAAATACAAAGTGAAAGGATGATTGGTACCAATCATCCGTTGTGAGTGGTACCAGTCTAATGAATAATATAGATGATTTAAAGAGGGTTACAGCAGATTTAAAAAGGTCTGCCATATTTTAACAAATAAGTCTGTTTTACCTTTTAAGCTGTACGTCAATTGTTCCAGAAAAATAATCTCTCTTAACAGTTAGGTAAACAAATGGAATGTTGGTGGTTTTTGCTTATTCCAATTTAACAAAATACACTTCTTTGCTGTGTAGGAGATCAGGCTGATTCTTTTAGAAGAAATAGAGTCCATCTTGCCAGCAATGTCTGTGCCAAAAAGGTGTGTCACAGGTGTCATGTCATAGGTCATGCCCAATATCTTTTCTGAAAAAGTATGTATCTTATTCCAAAATTGTCTCAAGCTAGCGCATTCCCAAAACACATGAATTATCGATCCCCTGTATGCTTTGCATCTGAGACATAATGGTGAGACATTGGGGTATATTTTATGTAGTCGAACCGGAGTTAAGTAGACGCGATGAATAAATTTATAATTTTGTTCCGTAATTTTGTTACAAGAGACTGATGGAAACACTGCATTATAGATTTGTTCCCACTGAATGTCTTTCAGGGCTTGGCCAAAGTCTTTTTGCCAGACTGCTTTAAGTGAAGGCAAAGAGGAGTCAAAATATAAGAGTAAAGATGAATACATTTAAGAAATTTTCCCTTTTAGCGCAGTGGTCTCTTCTATAATAATTTCTATAGGTTGATTTTCTGTTGACAGTTGACTCCTCTTAAAAAAATCATTTACCATGTGTTTGTAAAAAGTTGCTTAAAGAATATCAAACCGTGGTCCTTCCATCCCTGAAGAGCCGATTTTCCCAATGTGTCTAACAAGCTTTTACTCAGAAGTAGAGGAGACAACATAGAAATGGGAAACACGCAGCCAACAAATTTCCTAATGTCCTGCCAGGCCCGTAAAAGGTTATGGGTAACATATGACTTTATTTCTCCATACAGAGTCATTTTATTATTGTTAATAAATGGAAGGACTGATAATTGTATAGGGTGACAAAAGTTCTTCATCAATGTGTGTCCACATAGCATTATTACGTTTATGTATCCAACTAATCATATCTTTAGTCTGAGCTGCCCAATAACATCATTGCAAGTTTGGGAGGTCTAATCCACTCTTCTCCCTAGGTTTAATCAATTTGTTAAACGCTAATCTTGGGGGTTGATTCTTCCAAATAAACCGACTAATACACCGGTTTATCGGTTTAAAAAATAAGGTGCTCAGATAGCAGGGTAGAGACTGAAATATATAATTGTATCTTGGTAAAATATTAGTTTTAACTGAGTTTATTCTGCCCAAGAGGGAGAGAGGCAACAAATTCCATCTTTCAAAATCTTCTTTAACCCTGTGAAAAAGTGGGGTGTAATTTAGTTCAGGCAAATCTTCAAGATTAGGAGATACAATTACCCCTAAATATTTAAAGCCTTTCTGTGCTTAGGTAAAGGGAGATATAGCCTGGAGTTCCCTGGATAATGTCGAACCAATAAAACAGACAGTTGATTTTGTGAAATCAATTCTATATCCAGATATTTTCCCAAATTTATTTATAATATCTAATACGGCAGGTACAGAAGACTCTGGTTTAGCGAGATAGAGTATAATGTCGTCTGCGTATAATGAGATTTTATTTCTTATATTTCCAATATCAACTCCAAAGACATCCTTACTGACCCGAATGGCCTCTGCCAGGGGTTCAATAGCTAAGTCGAATAAAAAAGGGGACAAAGGGCAACCCTGTCTACAGCCTCTGGACAATTTAAACTTTTCTGAAAGGATAGCATTCGTACATATCTGTGCGCTGGGATTTCTGTATAAGAGATTAATCCCATTTATAAATGTGGAGCCCAAATTAAATTTAGCTAGTACTGAGAACAAATATGCCCATTCTATAGTATCAAAGGCCTTCTCTGCATCTAGTGATACTATTAGAGTTTTAAGTTTATTACAGTTTGAGCAGTCTATAATATCAAGAAGTCTGCGAGTATTATCTGAACTGTGTCTATCCTTTACAAAACCAGTCTGGTCTGGATTTACCAGGAAGGGTAATACCTTTTCCAACCTTCTTGTAATTAGTTTAGCTAGGATTTTAAAATCAGCTGAAAGCAATGAGATCGGCCGATAAGACGTGCGGTCAGTTGGGTCTTTATCTTCTTTATGAATTCAAGAAATAGATGCTGATGTCATAGATTCAGGGAGTTTACCATTCTTGAAAAAATCATTTAACATTGGCATAAACAATGGTTCAATTTGAGCCCCAAAACTTTTATAGAATTCAGCTGGGTACCAATTCAAACCAGGAGCCTTTCCTGAAGGCAGAGAATGAATTACTTGTTGTACCTCCTCAACAGTAAAAGGGGAGTGTAAATAGGTTTGGTCGTTTTCTGAAAGTTTCAGGAGTGTTAAAGAATTTAGAAATGTACTAATCTCTGAGTCAGAAGGACATTTAGAAGCATATAGTGACCTAAAGAAATCTACAAAAGAATCATTTATCCTTGTTGCATCAAAAGTTATCTGTCCTTGAGAGTCATGAATAGCATTAATTGAACGATCAGCCTGTTCTTTTTTCAATTGGAATGCTAAAAGTTTACTTGGTTTATTTCCAAGTTCAAAATACTTCTGTTTAGTGAAAAACATAAGCTTTTTAACATGTTCTGTTTGAAATTCATTTATTTGAAATCTAAGTTTATTTAAGTGCCTCAGTTTTTCTGGGGAGGGATTCTGTTTATGTTCCTGCACAAGTTCTGTCATTAACTGTTGATTGTGTTCAGACAGTGCTCTTTTCTTGGCAGAGCAGTATATCACATGGCCCCTGATAACTGCTTTGGCCGCATCCCACATTGTAGCTGGTGACACCTTTGATGCAGCATTATCCTCCATATACTGCTTGATCCAAACTCTAATTTTGTGGCAGGCCTCAACATTCTTAAAAAAGGAAAAATTAAATTTTCAGTAAGTATGTCTAGGTGTATACTGAGTTAGAGAAAACCTAAGGTAAACTGGAGAATGGTCAGCGATTAGAATAGGGCCAATTTTACAGTATTCCACCGATGCCAGCATTTGCTGTGGAAGCAGAAAGAAATCCAGACGTGAATAGGAGTCATGTCTTGATGAGTAGAATGTGTAATCACGTTTTGTAGGGTTAAGCTACCTCCATACATCCACTAAGCCAACATCCTCCATAGCTAGCTGCAATGCTCTAGATTTGTGATTGGAAAGGGACTGAGTAGATCTATCATGGTTACGACTGATACAGCAGTTAAAATCCCCAGCTACTATACCCCCAGCTGAACAATACCGACTGAATAAAGAAACAGCATTACTCATGAAGGTTGGGGAATCTTTCTTAGGAGCGTAAATATTCAAGAAAGTAATCTCCTGTCTATGGAGCAGACCATGTATTAATACAATCCGTCCTTCTTCATCTGTATATTGCTTTTTAAGTAGAAATGGGAGATTTTTATGGATAAGTATAACAGTGCCTCTTTTTTGTGTGGTAAAGCTTGAAAAGTAAACCTGGCCCACCCAGTCTCTCTTCAGTTTTTGATGTTCCGTGTTAGATAGGTGGGTTTCTTGTAACATTGCTACATCGGTTCTGTCTTTCTTCAGAGATGAAAGGACCCTTTTCCCGCTTTATTGGGTGGCCCAGCCCCTTCACATTCCATGCCACCACATTAAGCGAACTTGCCACATTAAATCATGCAGAGTAGACAGCTGTAACATCCACGGTTGAAGAGAAAAAAAGAAAGGAGAAAAAACAAACAAAAAAAACCCTATTTAGTGACAATCTCACCCCCCACCCCGCAGGTAAAGGCCTTGTCTCCAGTCAACATGGCCAACCCTTTAGCGACAGAAGTCTCTATGCTACTAAAGGCAACCGTCAGCAACAGCGTGACCTCACGTGAAACAACCGACCATAAACATAAATGTAACCAACCCTAATCTACTGTATGTCAATAACATGCCGCTGTCACAGTTAAGCAGCACACAATTTCTAGCTGTTTTAGCTACTGTACGAAAGTAACTGTACCACCCAAAGATATCAATCTCCGCCAAAACAAAAAATATTAACAATAAAATATAGTATTAGATTTTAGATTAAGACCACATTAGAAGAACCATGGCAACTAGACAAACACTAGGCACAACAGTACCAGTCAGATCCAGTTGTCCACCTGAAAGCTGACCACTCCAGTTATCCAGTATTTGAATAGTTACTATTATAGAACTCGTCTGCTTCCTTCGGAGATGAGAAAAGGCGAATCCTTCCCTCATGAACAATCCTGTTTACATGGCTGTGGATGAAAGCTGCGGTAAACACCTCTGTCCATGAAGAGCTTTTTGACATTGTTGAATTCACGCCGCTGGCAAATGGTTTCCGATGACAGGACCTCAGTGAAGTACAACCTTGGAGAATTTCACGATTCTTACAGGAGCGAAATACTGATTCCTTCTCCTGAAATCTGAGGAATCTAATAAGCACAGCTCTATGTTGATTTGGTTTTGGTGGAGCTAGCATGCGACGAACTCTCTCCAGCGTGAAAGATACATCCGATGACACTCCGAGCCACTGTGGAAGCATAGTGTTTACAAAGTCCAAAAGAGGGCGCAAACCCTCGGCTCCCTCCTTGATACCAAAAAGTGGGAGATTCTTTCTCCTCGCACGGTTTTCCAAGTCGTCCACCTTGGCTTCCTAGTGGGCTAATCGTTTGTCTGCTACCACTAGCGTGGACACTGTACCTTCTAGTTCGGCTTCAAGCTGTACGACACGACTTTCAGTTTCGCCGATTCGTCTCTCGTTTGATTCGGCAGTTTAACTACAGACAGTCCGTTCTCGAGAGATTTAACAGTCGGAGCATCGCTTATATGTCTGTCAATCCCATCCAGTCTTGAGCCCAACTCCGTACGAAGCGCTTTAAGATCGGTCAAGACACTTGTTAGGTCCGCCATGTTAGCAGAGCCCACCTCAGCAATTTGCGATTTCATTTTTTCCGTAACTGTTCTACGTTTTTTTGTAAAAATGTCACACTGTTGACCGGCGTAACAGACATAGCTTCGCTTAACAATACTAAAATCAACATTAAGGTTTTAGGGTTTTTAAAACGACAGATTATTGTCGATTAGCACGGAGCTTCTCACTCGCCATCCTGTCCGAAGCCAAATAAAGTGATAAATAATCATTATCTTCTTCAATGTGGCTGATCTACAACAATTCTGCAAAGATGAGCGGGCCAGAATTCCTCCACAACGCTGTAAAAAAAAAAAAAAACTCATTGCAAGTTATTGCAACGTTTGATTGCAGTTGTTGCTGCTAAGGGTGGCCCAACCAGTTGTTAGGTTTAGGGGCAATCATTTTGTCACACAGGGCCATGTAGGTTTGGAATTTTTTCTCCCTTAATAAAATCCTTCACTTAAAAACAGCATTTTGTGTTTGTGTTGTCTTTGACTAATATTTTAATTTGTTTGACGATCTGACACATTTAAGTGTGACAAACATAAAAAAAAGGGAGGAATCAGGAAGGGTTCAAACACTTTCACACCACTGTAAAGGTTTTCAATCTCAATCCTATTGGGCCTGTGTCCAGAACAGTTTGACCTAAGTGTCACTTACCAGGGAACTCATCAAACTGTGTTGAACATAGTCTGCATTAATCAGAAGGTGGTTATATAAATGTATGTAATATGTGGATGAATTAGAACTGTACCTAAAGCCCAGTGCTGGGACCTATATATTATTCTAACAATCATGCACCCTCTAGTGGACACAATTGCTTACATATTGCAAATTCAGTTCTGTTAATGTGAAATGTGAAAAGAAAAAAAGAAAAAAAAAAGGGTTTTTTTTCCCAATAATTTTTAATGAAAAACAAACAAAATAGATCCTGTATAGTTTAACTATACAATAAAAATATCTAAAGGAAATGGAATCAATTGAAAGATACAATGAAACAGTTGTCAATTCCTCAATTTCCCTCTCCTGGGGTCACTGCAGCAGCATAATTGCATGCGAATCTTAAAAAGGATTTATACAACAAGAAAACACAAAGTGCCCAACACCTTTTTGTGGGGGTGGGTAAATGCACCAAATCAATAACCACTTCATGTAATTTTGTGCAAAACACAGCCCTCTCAAAAATACTAGTTCAGCTATTATTATTGGTCATTGCAGATGGTAAATGTTAATAGAATGTGTTTAATAATATAACCTAAGTACTTTTTAGATACTAGAATTTACAGTGATTTGTGACTTATAAAATGCCCATCAAGTCTTCACATTGCATATTTTTGGGTCCATTCTCTTGCTAGTCTGTTGTATCTAAAAACAGAAACACAGATTAGATTTTCATGTAAAATTGTATTTCTTCCGTCGCATATCTTCCTTTCTACATATTTGACAAATGCTGAGTAACTCAAAAGGATGTTACTCATAAAACAGGAAACATTTATCAATAAGTCCCCATGTTAAATGTACTTACTTTTCTTTGTCTGACTTGTAGATGTGTGCTATGTCTGGGACTAGGGGGTCATCAGGGTTTGGGTCACAGA
Source organism: Bryconaethiops microstoma (assembly GCA_037577275.1). Lineage (NCBI taxonomy): Eukaryota > Metazoa > Chordata > Actinopteri > Characiformes > Alestidae > Bryconaethiops > Bryconaethiops microstoma. The sequence goes on from JBBJLS010000109.1 coordinate 26,482,240, forward strand.
GCAATGAGCATATGGACAAAAGAACTGTAAAATGATGCCAACAACTGTATAAATAACTCAAAGTAAAAAATATCAAGCTAGACACAGTAAATTTGATAATCATAATAGAAATATTCTGAATGTCTGTACCTTTTGAAACTGTGAGTGCTGGGGACCACTGTGACCTCAAGATATCCAAGCAAATACTTCCGTTACTGTTTATGTTTGGATGGTAAATTTTTGTTGTAAACGCTACCTAATAAAAGAAAAGTCATAATGCCTTAAAACAAGACACTGGCAAAATAAAGGGCTAAAGTATCTAACAGCTACTTACCTTTGGTGGCTTGAAGGGATAGTCTGTGGGGAAGTGGATAGTAAGAAAGAAGACTCCTCCTTGGTATGGACTATCACTCTGTTAGATATAGGAGAACATTACATTGTACAAAACATTACAAATAAATAAATAAATGTAAATGAAAGAGCAAGAAACATCTAGAGACATGTCATGATGTATTTACAAGCCTGAGCTGTCAGTCAGAAGTTCGAAGCTACTAAGCATTAAACAGCTAGAAAGGAAGACAGCTAATATAGATGCACGATGATACTGGAATGAGTATCAATGTATCATTATGTTAAAATGAGCAGATATCTAAATTTGACTGAAATGTCATGATATATTGAATGGAAGGATTAAACAACACTGGGTTGCTGGGATAAATGTTTGCATTTTAGTAACTGTACAGCATTTGTAATCTCAAAGCAATAAATGTTATATTTGTCCTTTAAGCTAATCCATGTACATGTGGTCCCAGTTTCTATGTGTAATGTACATGAATAATAGTGGATATCAGCACTGACCCACAATTCTCCCAATGATGACTACCAAATTTGCTTTTCACCACATGCGTGTGCTTTAATAGCTGAATACAAGGAACAAAAATTACTTAAACTGTTAATTGTCTATGAAAATACATTTTTAGTTCAAATTTCCTCTTCATGACAGAAGACTTAAGTGGCATCTATTAGTAAACCTTCATATTGTGCTGACATTTCACACGTTATGGTGAAATATCAAATGGTATTTGGGTTTATAAATGAAAGTCATATCATCTGTATTTCTACTTTCTGGGGCCTGCTGTCAATAAGTAACATTACAATAAGTAATTAACTAGAAGTAAGATACATCTATGTGTGGAAATCACTATAGAAGAGTAAAAATTATATATAGAGAACGCCCAGCCCTTTATATATTTACATTTAAGGTATTTATCAGCCGTTTTTATCCAAAGCCACTTCCCTTCCCTAACTACACGGGACAGTCTCCCTGGAGCAGCTTGGGGTTAAGGGTCTTGCTCAGAAACCCAGTAGTGGTAGGATTTGAACCCATGACCTCTTGGGCCAGAGGCAAGTATCCTATCAACTAGGCCACCACCCACCACATATAAAGAGCTAAACAAAATAAAACAGAAAGACCAAAATGAGGTTTAGAGGTAAAAATACTTACAGGTCCCATTATTGTTGCCTGCCAGTGAAACACTATAAATCAAGAAACAGAAAGAAGGAGAAAGTACCCTGTGAACCTTATCAAAGAGCCTGCAGTCAAACAGTGACATGTCAAATATCAAAACACCTACAGTCATCCCCAACTGGTCCAGCAGAGCACTGCGCAGGAGGGTCCCTTTGCAAGTCTTGCAGCTCCTGAAAAGCAAAAAAACAAAAACAAAAGACAGGCGTTTATGGAAAAACACTACTTTAGATAAGCCTTAGAATAACTAATCTCATAGAAGCAACCCTACAGTCTCCTTAGTGGAGCAGCACTCCTTAAAACATTCCTCATAAAAATGTTAATTTAGGCTTTGTTCATAATTTTGTCCTTGACAATAGTTATACCGGATGGGGGTCATAAATATGTGAAAGTGCACTCTTACAAATAACTATTCTTTGTCATCCTGACTGAACTCAAATCTTCTTAATTGTTACAATGGGAGTTTTGATGAATCAATGCCCTGTCTTAAACCGAACATGCATAATTAGCTAACAAAGCAGAATTTCTCAGTTAACTATATAAGGGACAGTAAGGAAGTAAGAAACACTCGCGATCGACAATTTACTTCATTCGTCTTTATACACCTCCATGTTGCATATACGGATCCCAAGTTCCCTCCCCCATACATTTCATAACATATTTGGAACAGGAAGGTAAAAGAAAATCTCAATCTGTTATTCTGTCCACATCGACCAAATTGTTGTTATACGAACAGGTAAAACGTGAAGGTGCAGAAATGTGAACGTGTCGTTTGAAAATGACACACTGAGCTTCCCAGTGAACGAGTAATTTCAGTACTCTGGTCCACCGAAGCTGCCTATTTCCAGAGCAGTCGGGGGCAGTTTCTCAACTTTTGACGTCGTATCATGTCAAACGCAACACGGGAAATTTAGGTAACGTTACACAACGCCTGAACTTATGAACTTGTTTTTGTGGAAATGCTAAATGACCCAAACAACGCCGAGCTCGGTAAAATAAAACACCCGAATCGAGGAGAAAGTCACACAATACACGCCAGCTTAGACAAAGAAACAAAAGTATGACGATGTGAATCTACTCGCGCACAAAAATCAGCCCATTTCTCCCGAAACCGCTGAACGCTGCTGTTGTTCTGAAGCGACGTGAAGCGCCACTAGCTTAGCTTATTCAGGTCTTTGTTCACTTCAGGCCTTCTGGAAATAAACCGCCGTGTGAGGCGGGGGAAGCCTAACCTCAAATACCCAAGCTTGCCAATATGCGCCACTGAATTTATTACAAGTCCATGGCCTACTCTCTACCGTTATCAACCCTCACAAAAATATCGCACTTAGCTAAAGCAGGCAAGCTGCAGCTAGAACCTCAGACCAAAGCTAAACATCAGATAGCTAGCTCCATCAAGCCAACGCTCACAACGAAATAACGTTGCTGGCAAACACAACAAAAACAACAAAATACATAACCTAAGGATTCCAAAGTCGTGAATATTACTGATGTGGATATGATTACTACACACGACGACAAAGCACAAAAACACAGAAAATAAACACCCGAAAATAACCAACTACTCACTAACCGTCATGTTCGCCATCAACCACAACGGCCGGATAGTGGTAGTTTTTCTAAATAAGGTTATTATCCATCTTTTGAGCACCGAGAGCTGGACGGAAAACATTAACCTAAATTACTTGAAAGAAACAACACGAAAAAGCAGATCCGCACAAGAAGTCTGCAGTTAAACTAAATACCAACGCCGTTTCCTACCCATTAGATAATCGCAAAGTTAACAAAAACAAGACAATCATTTCACCTCTTTCTAATATACGTTTTAGGGAAGCATAAGATGAACATAAATCGGCTACGTGAAGAAACTTTGCTGGCTAACTTCAGCTCGCTAGCGACAGTGTTTACCTGATTTAGTGCTGTCGCTGCTTGAAACATCTCAATTATTTATCCACCCGAAGAGGTTTCCTACCTTCTGTATTCTTTTTAATGCCATGACAGCTGCGTGTGTCTGTGCCGGTGTATCTGGGAATCTTAGCGGACAGTCCGGGGTTACTGCTCCGCGCTAGCAGCTCTGTCTGTTTCCCTGAGAGAGCGAACGCGGCTAACGGGATTCCGAGTGGGGCTTCAGGCGCCAAAATAAAAGTCCACTTCACTTTACGTTTGTAAGTATTTTTTTCTCATTTTTTCATTATGTGAAGTGCTCGTTTTGTATTACATTGTATGTTTTGTTTTATATTTCTGTTTATTTCGCTTGTTTGTCACTGACACAGAAGAGCCACAAAACAAACCATTTGTCCGTGTACATGAAACTTATTGTGAATAAACAAGACCTTGCATTCAGACATACATAAAAAGTTACCTGTGCTTATATACTGTTTAATTAAAAAAAATATTTTGTTAGATCCTTCCTGCTACCTAGAAGATTAATTGTAAATTAAAGTTCTGTCACCTTTTATTTGATTTATTTAACAATCTACCTTAACTGTTAAAAATATAACGTACGCAGAATTATTTACTTAGTTTAATTTTATTTTATTTATTTAATTTAGTACAAATTTTATTTTATTGTTGGACTGACTTCAAAATGTACCGTATGCATCTCCGTGTCTTCCCACAATGCACTCCGCTGTTAAGGCGCCTTTCGTGCTGAGGATAGGGGGCCTAATAAAGAAAGACAAATAATTCGTTCACGAGATATCTATCGCACTATTTAAGATTTACAACTAACTCATTTGTGACGACCTGACTACCTGCATAATGGCTCCGTTCAGTTTTCTGTCCGTCGGCTCTGTTTTGATGAAGACTTTGGGGCTGTTCTCCACTGGATCTACTGTCAGGTACAGTACGCAAACAGAACGTCAAACTTCACTAATTTTATACACTTGTGCACGATCCGGGTCTTAATGTTGCTTCTACTGCCAACTGAGGCACATGGTTGGGATTATTACACTTTTATCAGGGGATCAAATGTCACTGTGCGTTAACATAATTTATATAACTTTTTAACCTGTGAGTCTGAACCATTGTAAGATGTAGGTTTTTAGCTTTTTTTGTGTAAATCTGCTTGGTATGGAATTGTATTGAAAAAAGTAATGAAAAACTAATTTCACGACCCGGAGTTATATAAGTTAATTTTTAAAAATCGACTTCGGTGGAAGAAACTTTAGATGTTATTTAATTTTGATATTATGACTGTTACCCAATATTTTTTATCTTGCCACGTTATGTTGTATTTTCAGAGTTCTCAGGTGCTCCTGCAGCCCTCCAACATTAAAACACTTTAGCACCACAGACAGGGCTCCTCCAAAAAGGCCGCTCACTGCATATATGCAGTATGTTAAAGTACAGCAGCCTATTGCCATCAAGGAAAATCCAAGTAAGTTGTGTAGAGCAGTAACGCATTTGAATTAGCCCATTTTCTGTGTAATCTAGTACATGTATTACATTGGTTGTGTGTGATGATAATTGAAACTTCCTGCCTACTCCCCCTCAGATATCAAAGTTGTGGACATTATCAGAAAAATAGCCCAGCAGTGGAGGACACTTACACCAGATCAAAAACGTGTAAGTCTGGTTGTTTGTTTTAAAGACGTGCAAAAGCCTCAGTGTACCGAGAAACTGGAGATCCTAAACTGTGTGTATACAAATAAAGTCACACACAACAAACATATGTATAAAACCATATGTTTGTTGTAAAAAGTGTATACGGCAAAATAAATAAATAAATAAATAAAAGTGGCAGGCTTATGCACCCTGACAGTCTAACGAACTACCTTTGTGTTGGTGTAAGTCTACTGTATTTTTACTGTATTTTCAGATGCACACAGCTTCTTTAACAACAGTTAGCCCACCCTCTAATGTTTTGGGTACTTACTCCTCCATAGATGTTTTTGAGATTGGACATGTCTTCCAGTAAACAACTGCAGTTAACAGTAATGTTTTTCTTCAATGTTATCCCTAACAATCATACTTTAGTATAGATTTTGCATGTTCACCTCATTGCACTTAAACCTATACCATATGGTATGGTACTATGGTAAATCGTACCATTCCAAACCCCCTCATCTTTGGGCTTTCCACAAGATTTTGGAGTGTGTCTGTGTGAAATTCAGTCAAATTGGTGAAGTCAGGAACTGATGCTGGGTTCTGCCACATAAAACAACGTCTGTCTGGACCTTTCTTTGTGCATAGGGGACAGTCATGCTGGAACAAGACTGGGTCGTCCTCAAACTGTTGCCTCAAGCATATGTTTGTGTAAATTTTCTTTGTATGCTGTAGTGTTAACAATACTCTTCACAGGAAAAAAGATGGTTTGGAACTCTGGTGGTGCAGTGGAGGACACGCACTACAATCTTCAGCATTTGGTGGGCTACACCTTTGTGGCTGAACTATTGTTGCTCCTAGATGCTTCCATTTCACAGTACTAGCACTTAACAGTTTGCTGATGCAGATCTAATAGGGCACAAATTTCACAACCTGACTTTCAGCAAATCTTATGAATGTGCCATTGAGCTCTTAAGTATAACTCATACTGCTACCAGTATTTGACTGTGAAGATGGCATGATTATGTGCTTAATTTCATACACCTGTTAGCAGTGGGTGTCTCTTCAACATAGTTAGCATAGTTAGGACTAGTGCCCACACTTTTCACCATATTGTGTACTTACAAAAGCATTGTGGTTTACAGAACCCTGCTGGTGACTTCCCTACTTGCTCCCAATTTTCTATTAGTAGCCACATCCTAACTATGTTGTTCCCACACCTTACATGTTCCCACACTCATGTTGTTCCCACAATCATGGCCACTAACAAAAATACATTGTCTCATTCCAACACTTTACTAAGCTGTGGCCATGTATCAGGATTTTGTTCCCAGCCCTAATGTTGCCAGCAGGGCTTGGTAATGTCTATTGTTTTTTTCCGTTTTCCTTTATCTTATAGCCTTTTGAAGAAGCCTTCTCAGCAGCAAAGGAGCACTACAAAGCAGAGTTGCAGAGATACCAAGCACAGCTCACCCCTGCACAGACTGCAGCTATTGCAGAGGAGAGAAGACAAAAGATGGCAAAAAGAAAAGCAATCAGAAAGAAGAGGGTGAGCATGTGCTCTTCAAGGTCATACTACTTTAAACTTGTGTTGGGGGTCAGTTAATTTTGCAATGCTTATTTGTGACAGCTGTGCATGTGCATGACCATGAATTTGTTTTGTGGCCACACCACTATTATTGTTTATGAAGGTGTTTTGTTGTGCCTGTAGGAACTAAATAACCTCGGCAAGCCCAAACGGCCTAGGACGGCCTTTAACATTTTCATGGCAGAGCACTTTGAGGAAGCAAGAGGAACTACTATGCCGGTATGTCTTTGGACAACATAAAAGTGTGAGGGTCAGCCATGTCTGTGGCTGAAAGTCCAAAAATGCATTATTGACCTCACTCTTTCTGGGTGGGTTGGTTGGCTCTCCTGCTCCCCCCAACAGTACGATGCTTGTCGGGAAAACAGAAATGGCGAGCTGAGCTGTCCAGTGGCATTGCTCTAGCGGCAGTTTAAAAAGACTCGGATAATGCATGTGCCAGCCTTCCCTCTGGGAAGTACTGTGTGATTGTGGGACACCTATGTAATGTGAGGAATCGGACACGACTAAAATTTAGGAGGGAAAAAAAGTGATGTTCGGTAGACATTACGGCAAAAATATATCATGATACTTATGTCAAACACATTTCCGTAATGCGTATCTTTATACATAATGTTTCTGCTGTTATATAAGTTGAAACAGACCAAAAATAACCACTGATTTTCAATGTTTCACTGGAGGCAGGCCTTATTCCTCTTTTTGTAATTAAAGATGCATTTGTTCAGTGTCTCAAGTGCTGATATCTAGAGGATGCTTGTGACATAATTTACATAATAATGGAATATATCCAGAATTATGATATTTGAATCTCGTTCTTCTTCCAGGCTAAACTAAAGTCTTTGTTGGATGACTGGAATGGCCTTCACATCTCTCAGAAACAAGCAAGTCACATTTTATAACAGTCTATTAATTGCTGATCTCAAAGGTTTCCAACATTGGGTCTTGGAATGCCCTTGTTCTCCACATTGTAGTGTTTTCCCTACTCCCAACACTAACTAACTAACAAACACGTGTAGGGCAGGGGGGCTCTAGGACCAGGGTTGGAAACTTATGGTCTATATGACCTTGTTTTTGTGTTTAGGTCTACATGCATCTAGCAGAGGATGACAAAGTTCGCTATAAAAATGAGATGAAGGCATGGGAGGAGCACATGACAGAACTTGGGAGAGAAGATCTCATTCGACGGAAAGGCAACATGTTGAAGAAGCCAGCAGCAATCAAAAGTAGCAAAAAGAAGTCCCAGGTGAAAGTGTTGAAAGCCAAAGCGCCAGCAAAGAAAACAGCAGGAAAAAACAAGGCAGCTCGGCTAAGTGCGAAAGAGGTAGCGAGTAAGCCAAAAAAGTGAGTTGTTGTTTGGCCGGAAGGTGTGTGTTACGAAAAGTCAAGATTCATCCTGAATAAAACATACATTTACATGATTTGTGCTGCTTAGACATAGTGTAAATAGCATGAAGCAACTTAAACTGTGAGACAGTGGTCAGTTGGATGGTCAAGCATTTGCTTAAACAGCAGTTGCACAGGAGGACATTAGGTGTGTGGGTTCAACTAACTACAAAATTTTCATTCAACATGAAGTGATTTTACCTGTGCTGCAGTGTTGACAAGCCAGTTATCATTTTCCTTTTTCTTCTTAGAACAAGACTTCTTGTGTCATACTTAAATGTAAATGGAACCCTGTTTTGTATCATATCTTTACTTAATAAATACATTTTCTATAAAAACTATGAAAATAACTTTTTTATTTACAGAGTTTAAACAACAGTAAATGTACAGTGTTACACTTTGTAAAGTATAAACTGTTGAAGCTAAGACTTGGAGAGTGAATATGTATTTAAAGGAGTTTCCACCTGTAGGAGAGCCTCGAAGTCGGGGGAGCATACCAGCTTGTGTGTAACATTGCCAAGCACAGTCATGTCTCCAGTTAGACCCTCCGTGAGACGTACAGACATTAGTTGCTGTTGAAATATACACAAACACACCCACATACACATCAGATAAGGAATGGTTCCCTGGACAATCATCAGATTTACACAATTTTCCTATTACATCCGTGGATTAATGAATTTCATATTTCATACTTAAATGAGGCAACAACATGAAAAATTATATCAAAATAAAAAGAATCGTTTGCCACATAATGAAATTGAAACCACTTTTCCCCTTTCATTGAACATAGTTGATGGTCAAGACATTTTTGGTGTCTAGTTTCTTCCTTAATGTTCGACTGAAGCTATGAGTCTATTATAGAAGCGTACTGGCTTTGTTAGCCTTGTATCTTTGAACACCATATATGTCTGGGCTGATAGACTAAGTTTGGGAGGAAAATTATGTCACTCTGATTTGGTAAGTTATTTCTTTAATTTTGAATGTCCTTTAGTTTATGACAATCACAATAACTTGGCACTGACAATGAAAACAACATTAGTAATACAGCAGAAATTCTTTAATGAAATGTTTGTGAAAAACTAGATGTACACAATTTTCCCCTTACTCCAAAGGTCAGTTATTTAAGTTTTGCATCGGAACTGCAAGGGTAAAGTTGCAACAAGTAGCATATTTATTCACCACCAGTCAGCATTATGCAAACTGCATTCCTAAACTGTCACACACTTGTCTCAAAGAGCATGCTACCATTACACATTTCCTGACTTGGGGTCAGCACTTCTGCTTGTAGACTCACCTGCAGAAAAGAAAAGGCTGTGCCTTCTGAGACATCCAGTGTAATGTTCCCCATAACTAGCTGCACTTTGCCAGATTTCCTGATCTGCAGTTTTCCTATGAGTCCTTCTGAGAAGTCTGAGAATACAGACACAGCCTCCTTCTCCATGTAATCCTGAAGAACATCAGTTTCACTCCATGGTGATATTTATGAGCAAAGTGCAGAAGGAGGTAATGTATTTAATCTGACTGAAAGTTTTATTTACCTGAGCTTTGTTGTGAGAAGCATGCTTGTCCTCAGCCTTGCCTTCATTTTTGTATGATTTTTCAGAGCTAGTAGCTTTTGAGGGGCCAGGGATGGTATCTGGCAGCTGGATGAATAGGAACTCTTCCTTGTCTGACACACTTAATTGTTGGAAAAGATTTCCAACAGAGGAAGGTGGATCATCTGTGTGAGTTCTTCTTGCTTGAAGCAGAACCCTTTGCTGCGTTCTTGGTGACTTGTGACTTGTATGATCAGATGAGTCTTTTACTGTGAAAACAGAGTTTTCAAGAAAGGATTTGATATATTTTAATGGATTACTTCTAGCACTGCTTTATTCTTAATACATGAATATATAACCAAGATGGAATCAAAAACATCTTTCATACTGAAAAACATACATTTGCTAGGTGTCTCGACACTTCCCAGCCCTAGATGGAAAAAGTCTTCAACTATAGTTTTAGTTAAAATGTTTTCAACATACGTGAGGTCGCCGTTTCTGCTGTCAAAAATGACTGATGCAGTGGAAGCCTTATTGGTCTATGCTTGGGGTCATTTTTCAGCCCAGGATCATCCAAAAACTACATAGAAGTAAAAAAAAATCCATTAAAACAGCACCAAGCACCAATTGGCATCAAGTATCTCCCTTTAATCTTAGCACTATAACTTACATTATCTCGCTGTAGCTTTTCTAAAATTTCATTGCTGTCATCCTCAGGAACATTCCTCTCCATTTTAATGGACTTGGTGAGGAGTGCAGGATCACAATCACTCAGATTTGTGCTCCCCCAACTTCCTGCAAGGCAAACTGTATCACTTCCACTTCTGTTCTAAATGATATCATTAATACATTATTTATTGTTTAATTGTACCAACACTGAAAAAACTGATAGAATATAACTAACTGAACTGTTCAAGGCTCATTTATTGCCATTCATAACATCTTGTCAGATGGAGGGCAATGTTTGTGACTCCGATCCAACACTATAGCATAAAAGTAGTCAATAATAAATAAAAAATACAATAAAGGACCTAATACTGAATATTTATAGCTAAAGGCTATAAGTAAATAAGAAAAAGTTACATAGCAGCACAATAGCTGTAGTAGCAACAGAGGAAAATGGGCAGTAAGGTCAGTAATTGAGGTATGGAGTCTTCCAGCCTCCAGGAAGAAGCCATGCTTCTGTATCTGTTGATGTAAGTGATCTCAATGAATGGAAGACTACTGTGAATGATCTTTTAAGCAGATTTTACCACCCTCTGCAGTGCCTTCCTGTCAACAGCTGAACAATTCACATACCATACTGTAATACAGGAAGTTAGGACGCCCTCCACCCCACACTTGTAGAATGCCATCAGGATACTAAGGCCAGCACATTCAGCCTCCTAAGAAAATAAAGGTTTTGGTGGGCCTTCTTTAAGATATAGGCTGTGTTATAGGCTTCTCCTCTGATCATGAGCCTCCCAAGACCATCCCCACTGTGTCATCTATTCACAATGCAATTGCTCACGTGACTTGCCAGTGACATGTTTAGTGTGTACAGTAGCAGGCTCAGGACACATCCCTGGGGGGAGCCCATGTTTAGTTTGATGGGAAATTATGCGATGCTATTGATTTTTAACAGTCTACGTCAAAAAATCCAGGACCCAGTAGGAGTCCAAGCAAAAGCTGTTTGTTGATTAAAATTTTATTTATATTGTACTTTATAAAACCGATAGTGTCACAAAGCAGCTTTACAGAATCCAGGTCCATGCCCATAGTGAGCAAGCCAAAGACAATAGAGACGGGGGAAAAAACTCAGGGAATAACCAAAACTCAAACGGGAACTCCTCCTCCTCTTGTTGACCTGGAGAGTGAGAGTTTGATTGTATTAAAGATTCAGAATCAGAAAACTTTATTCATCTCGGAGGAAATTGTTTATAGGGTGACTGCCACATCACACAGAGAGAAACAAGAGTAGTGTAAAATAAAAAGTAAGATAAAATACAATCATAAAATAGTCTAAATAGAATCTAATAAAAAATCCAAATAAAATAAAGTTAAATCTGAATAAAAATAAAAATCAGTGGAAAGAAAACAACCATAATATGAATA
>JBBJLS010000109.1:26503238-26520427 GCA_037577275.1 Bryconaethiops microstoma
GGACCACCGTCGATGACCCGAGGAGGAGGAGGGGCAGGAACCTGGGGAGACAGAGGAGAGAAAAACACAGGCTTTAGTTGAGAGACATGGAACACAGGGTGAATCCGGAGGGAGGCAGGCAGCTGGAGCCGATAGGTGACAGGGTTAAGGCGCTTGATGACTTTGAAGGGGCCGATGTAACGGGAGGTGAGCTTCTTCGAGGCAGTGTGAAGTTTGATGTGAAGGGTGGAAAGGTAGACCCTGTCGCCTACATGGAACAGTCGCCCCGGAGGGTGCCGGCGAAGGTGTTGGGCGGCGTAGCGGGCGTTGGCTTGCTGGATGGATCTTCTCGCCCGCTGCCACACTTGCCGGCACCGACGGACCAACTGTTGGGCCGATGGTACGTCAACCTCCGGTTCCTGATGTTCGAACATCGGAGGTCGGAAACCATTGCATACCTCGAAAGGACTGAGGCCGGTAGCTGAGGAGACGTGCAGGTTGTGCGACAACTCAGCCCAGACGAGGTAGCGGGCCCAGGAGCGCTGCCTGTCAGCTACAAAGCAGCGAAGAAAGCGCTCCAGCTGTTGGTTGGCCCGTTCCGTCTGACCATTCGACTGAGGATGGTACCCGGAAGACAGACTAGCAGTCGAATTGATCAGGCGGCAGAAGGTGTCCCAGAACTTGGCCGTGAACTGGGGCCCTCTGTCCGAGACGATGTCCTTGGGGAACCCATGCAATTGGACTACGTGCTCGAGTATAAGTTCCGCAGTGGTCTTGGCAGAGTCCGGGAAGAGCCACCAGGTGAACAGCTTTGGAAAACCTGTCGACGATAGTGAGAATAACGGTTTTCCCCTCGGAGTCAGGAAGACCAGTGACGAAGTCAACGGAGATGTGACTCCAAGGCCGGTGAGGAACTGGAAGAAGATGGAGTGGTCCAGGAGATGTTTTAGCTCTGGCGCAGGTATCGCAGGCTTTGACAAAGGAGTCCGTATCCTTGCGCATCTGGGGCCACCAGAAAGACCTTTTTAGGAGCATGAGGGTACGATGGGTGCCCGGATGACCCGCCAGTGCCGAAGAGTGGGCCCATTGGAGGACTTTGGTCCGGACTTCCTTCGGAACATACAGCAGTCCATTGGGTGTCTCAGGAGGAGGAGGCTCCGAGCTCTGTCCTTGGCGGACTCTTTCTTCTAACCCCCACCGGAGAGGAGCCAAGATGAGGTGAGACGACAGAACAGGCACGGGATCTGTCCGGGGGCTCTCCGCTTGATGTTGCCGGGAGAGGGCGTCAGCCTTGATGTTTTTCGACCCCGGACAGTAGGAGAGATAGAAGTCAAATTGTTCAAGAAAAACAGCCCACCGCGCCTGTCTGGGGTTGAGTTGCTTGGTTTGTTTGGTGGTGAGAAGGTTCTGGTGATCGGTCCAGACCGTGAATGGTTCACCACCGCCCTGGAGCCAGTGACGCCATTCTTCTAGAGCCCACTTGATGGCAAGCAACTCACGGTCCCCTACCCCGTAACGTTGTTGAGTGGGGTTGAATTTTCTAGAGAAGAAACTACAAGGATGTAGTTTCTGGTCTGGACCTCGCTGTGAGGGAATGGCTCCTACGCCCACATCGGAGGCGTCCACCTCAACAACGAATGGCTTGGAGGGGTCTGGATGAAAAAGAATAGGAGCAGACATGAAGAGTTGACAAGGGTGATGAAAGGCTTTGATGGCAAGAGGGTTGAGACTGAAAGGACCAGGTTGGGGTTTAGTGAGAGTCGTCAGAGGTGCCGCAACTGAACTGAAGCCCTGGCTAAATCGCCGATAGAAATTGGCGAACCCCAGAAAACGTTGCAGCTGTCTGAGCGATGTGGGTAGGAGTCCACGTCTTTCTTCTTTACAAAGAAGAACCCCGGGGAACTGGAGGCTGCCGGGGAACTGGAGGGTCGGATGGTTCCTTGTCTAAGACCCTCCGCGATGTATTCGTCCAGGGCTTTCTGTTCCCCGGCAGATAGTGAATATAGATGGCCGCAGGGCGGTACCGTACCTGGCTGAAGATCTATGGCGAGGTTGTAGGACCGATGAGGAAGGAGTTTGATGGTCTTGGCTTTGCTGAAAACTCCAGCCAGGTCACGGTACAGGACGGGAAGTGACTCCAGGTCGACGTCGGGGGCCTCGGACTCCCCTGAGCACGTCTCAACCCTGCCTGGAGACAGAGCTCATGACAGGTCGACCCCCAGAATCTTGTGACAGGTCCAAGAAATGAGGGGATCGTGCTGTACCAACCAGGGATGGCCAAGGACGATGGGAAGTGATGAGAGGCGAGTGAGGAGGAAGATGATGGTCTCTGAGTGGTCTTGGATGATGATGGTAATAGGAAGGGTCCAATGGGTGATGGGTCCAGAGGTGAGGGGTTGACCGTCGATGGCAGTGATGTCGAAGGATTGAGATAACACCTCAGATTTAATCCCCAATTGAGCAGCAAAAGCCTGATCAATAAAGTTACAAGTGGCTCCCGAGTCAACAAAGGCCATGGCTACGATCTGTTGGTGGCTCAACTGGAGATTTACCTGGAGGGTTAAGCAGGAAACAGATGGGAGGCCAGAAGTGGCAACCATCGGACCAGGTGAGAGCCTCCCCCTATTCAGAGGACAAATGGCTCGGGGGAGACGCAGTAGGCGCAGAGGCCTTCATGATAGCGTCATTCTCTCTCCGCCACCGTGAGGCAGGTGCGTCCTATCTGCATGGGCTCCCCAGCTCCTGAGTGGGCTTCTGAGGCGTAAGCTGGTGGTGCGGGCCTGATGTTAGACGGAGAGGGTGAGTGAATGTTGATGGCCCAAGTCTGGGGAGCAGATTTTGGCAGGGCACCAAGATGCTTGTTGACGCGACGGCTGAGTTCAATCGTCCCCTCATAAGTCTCTGGGAGCTCTCTCCCCGCCAGCTCGCTCTTCATCCAAGAGGAGAGGCCCTCGTAGTAGGCGGTGCGTAGGGCCGCATCGCTCCAGGAGGTTTGTACTGTGAGGGTCCTGAACTCAGCTGTGTACTTACTCACCGGACGATCTCCTTGGCGTAGATGGTATAGCCTGGAGTCCACCACCACTTTGCTGTCAGGTTGTTGGAACGCGGCCTTGAGCTGTTTGGTGAAGTCCGGGTAGGAGTAGGCCACTTCTCCGCCGGACCTCAAGACCGCGGCGGCCCACTCGGCTGCCTGTCCAGTGAGGAGGGAGGTGAGGAGTGCGATGCGGCTCCGGTTGGTGGGGTAGCACTGAGGCTGGAACTCGAACACGAGAGACAGAGTGGTTAGAAAAACATTGCACTTCTCACCAGTCCCGTCCCATTTATCAGAAAAAGAGATTTTAGGAATGATAGGAGCAGGAGGAGGAGGAGGAGGAGTTTGGACAGCCGGTTGGGGCGTTGGTCAGCGGCGCGATCCTGTGAAACCTGTCGCAGAGTAGCGACCTCCGCACGGAGAGTCGCTACCTCCTGCTTCAGGTTCACAATCTCGACAGCCTGTTGATTAATGACCGCCCAAACACGGGCGAGGTACGCTGGGCTCACGTTAGTCACAGACATTCTGTCACGGCGAAGAGCCGAATGACTGAATGATACCCAGTTGTGGCGTGAGGGAAGAGCCCAATTGCGGATACAGACGATAGAGCTGGTTGCTCACGCAGTTATTATGAGAACGCTCCCGAGAGGAGTAGAGATTCCCACCAAAGGAATCCGCGTTCTCACATGTACACAGAAAAGGTATAAAGAGAGATGGTTCAAGAGAACCTGGAGTACTCACGGTACCGTGGCGATGAGGTGGACACGAGTTGGGCATCAGAGCTCAATGTCTGTGTACAGACGTACCCGCTCTTCCTGTATTTATACCATGAACGTGACGTCACTACCGAGCCCGATTGACGTCACGTGATCTGGTGTGTGTGACAGTACCCCACACCCTCCAGGACCGTCCCCAGACAGCCCAGGTTGAGAGGATACCCGATGACGGTAGTCCTGGATGAGAGATGGGTTTAGGATGAACTGACCGGGAACCCAGGACCGTTCCTCCGGGCCGTAGCCCTCCCAGTTGACGAGGAACTGGGTGCCACGGCCACGGCGTCGTGAATCAAGGATCTGCCGGACGGTATACGCAGGACCACCATCAGTGATCCGGGGCGGAGGAGGAGCAGGAACCTGGGGAGACAGAGGGGAGAAGAAAACAGGCTTAAGTTGAGAGATGTGAAAAACAGGGTGGATCCTGAGGGAAGCAGGCAGCAGGAGCTGGTAGGTGACAGGATTGATCCGCTTGGTGATCTTGAAGGGTCTGATGAATCTGGGGGTGAGATTCTTAGTGTCCGTGTGGAGCTTGATGTGTTGAGTGGAGAGGTAGGCCCTGTCACCTACATGGAACAATCTTCCTGGTGAGTGCCGGTGAAGATGTTGAGCTGTGTAGCGGGCGTTGGCTTGCAGGATGGACTTGCAGGCACGAGACCACACTTGCCGGCACCTACGAACCAACTGTTGGGCAGATGATACATCAACCTCCGGTTCTTGGTGGTCGAACACCGGAGGCTGGAAACCATAGCATACCTCGAAAGGACTGAGGCCGGTGGCAGAGGAGGTGAGAA
This sequence comes from Bryconaethiops microstoma, assembly GCA_037577275.1. Lineage (NCBI taxonomy): Eukaryota > Metazoa > Chordata > Actinopteri > Characiformes > Alestidae > Bryconaethiops > Bryconaethiops microstoma. The sequence goes on from JBBJLS010000109.1 coordinate 26,507,816, forward strand.
GGTTGTGAGACAACTCAGCCCAAACGAGGTAGCGTGTCCAGGAGCACTGTCTATCAGCCACGAAGCAGCAAAGGAAGTGCTCCAGTGGCCCGTTCCGCCTGACCATTCGACTGGGGGTGGTAACCGGAGGACAGGCTGGCAGTCAAATTGATCAGACGGCAGAAGGCGTCCCAGAACTTGGCCGTGAACTGGCGCCCTCTGATCGAGACGATGTCCTTGGGGAACCCACGCAATCGGACTACGTGCTCGAGTATTAATTCCGCTGTGGTCTTGGCAGAGGGGAGTCCGGGAAGAGCCACCAGGTGAACAGCCTTGGAAAACCTGTCAACGATGGTGAGGATGAAAGTCTTCCCCTCGGAGTCTGGAAGTCCAGTGACGAAGTCGACGGAGATGTGACTCCATGGTTGGTGAGGAACTGGAAGTGGGTGGAGTGGTCCTGGAGAAGTGGAGTTGGTGCTTTTGACATGGGCGCAGGTCTCACAGGCCTGTATGAAGGATTGTATATCCTTCCGCATCTGGGGCCACCAAAAGGACCTTTTGAGGAGTTGTGGGGTATGATTAGTCCCGGGATGACCAGCCAGTGCAGAGGAGTGGGCCCATTGGAGGACTTCAGACCGGACTTCTTTGGGGACGTAGAGTAGTCCAACAGGTATCTCTGGAGGAGGAGGCTCCGAGGTCTGTCCCTGGCGAACTCTCTTCTAACCCCCACCGGAGAGGAGCCAATATGAGATGAGCTGGCAGAACAGGTGCAGGGTCCGTCCGGGGGCTCTCCGCTTGGTCTTGTCGGGAGAGGGCATCAGCCTTCTTGTTTTTCGACCCCAGACAGTAGGAGAGATGGAAATTGAATTGTTCAAAAAATAATGCCCACCGCGCCTGTCTGGGGTTGAGTTGTTTGTCGAGTTTTATGGCAATTAGGTTCTGGTGGTCGGTCCAGACCATGAATGGTTCACCGACGCCCTGGAGCCAGTGATGCCATTCTTCTAGAGCCCACTTGATGGCAAGCAACTCATGGTCCCCTACCCCGTAACGTTGTTGTGTGGGATTGAACTTTCTAGAAAAGAAACTGCAGGGATGGAGTTTCTGGTCTGGACCTCGCTGTGAGAGGATGGCTCCTATGCCCACATCGGAGGCGTCCACCTCGACAACGAACAGCTTGGATGGATCCGGGTATAGGAGAATCGGTGCAGAGGTGAATAGTTGGCAGAGATGATGGAAGGCTTTGATGGCAAGAGGAGTGAGGTTGAAGGGTCCAGGTTGAGGTTTGGTGAGAGCTGTCAGAGGTCACGCAACTGAACTGAAGCCCCGGTTGTATCGCTGATAGAAATTGGCAAACCCCAGAAAACATTGCAGCTGTTTGAGTGTCGTGGGTAGGAGCCAAGAACGCACAGCCTCAAGCTTCTGGGGATCCATGGCCACACCCTTAGAGGAGATGACGAAGCCGAGGAATGTGGTGGTGTGCTGGTGAAAGGCACATTTCTTCAACTTACAGAATAGTTGGTGGGCCAGCAACCTCTTCAGGACAGTCCGGACATGCTCGGTGTGTTCCTCCAGGGTCTTGGAATAGATCAAGATGTCATCTAAGAATGCGAAACACCATTTACCCAAGTACTCCCGGAGGACATCATCGATGAAGTTCTGGAAAGCAGCCGGACTGTTGCAAAGGCCAAACAGCATAACCAGGGTCTCGTAGTGGCCGGTGGGGGTTATGAAGGCCGTCTTCCACTTGTCACCTTCTCTGATGCGGACCAAGTTGTAGGCGCTACAGATGTCGAGTTTGGTGAAGATGTTGGCACTAGAGAGGGCATCCAGGGTGGTGTTGGTAAGTGGGAGTGGATGACGGTTCTTGATGGTGATGTTGTTGAGCCCCCGATAGTCGACACAGGGGCGGAGTCCACCTTCTTGACAAAGAAGAACCCCACGGCTGCCGGAGAGCTGGAGGGTCGGATGGTCCCTTGCCAGAGACCCTCCGTGATGTATTCATCGAGGGCTTTCCGTTCCCCGGCCGATAGTGAGTATAGTCGGCTGTGGGGCGGTACCGTACCTGGTCATAAGACCGATGAGGAGGAAGTTGGATGGCTTTGGCTTTGCTAAAGACCCCAGACAGATTGCGGTACGGGACGGGAAGTGACTCCAGGTCGACGTCGGGGGCCTCAGACTCCCCTGAGCACATCTCAACCCTTGCCTGGAGACACACCTCCTGACAGGTCGAACCCCATTGGAGAATCTTGTGGCGTGTCCAGGAAATGAGGGGATCGTGTTGCACTAACCAGGGGTGTCTAAGGACGATGGGAGGTGAGGTATGGCGAGTGAGGAGGAAGGAGATGGTCTCAGTGTAGTCTTGAATGGAGATGGTGATGGGGGTGGTCCGATTTGTGATGGGTCCGGAGGTGAGGGGTTGACCGTCGATGGCAGTGATATCAAAGGGTTTAGATAACACCTCAGATTTAATCCCCAACTGAGCAGCAAAAGCCTGATCGATAAAATTGCCAGCAGCTCCCGAGTCAACAAATGCCGTGGCCACGATCTGTTGGTGGCTCAATTGGAGATTTACTTGCGGGAAACAGAGGGGAGGCCAGAAGCGGCAACCATTGGACCAGGTGAGAGCCTCCCCCTATTCAGCTGGTCTGTCCGTTTCCCGGACGGAGAGGACAGATGGCTTGGTGGTGATCGAGGGAGGCGCAATAGGCACAGAGGCCTTCACGATAGTGTCGTTCTCTCTCCGCCACCGTGAGGAAGGTGCGTCCTATTTGCATGGGCTCCCTAGCTCCAGAGTGGGCTTCTGAGGCGGTGGCTGGTGGTGCGGGCCTGATGTTAGACGGAGCTGGGGAGTGTATGCTGATGGCCCGAGTCCGGGGAGCAGGTTTCGGCAGGGTACTGAGGCGTTTGTCGACGTGAAGGCTGAGTTCAATCATCCCCTCATAAGTGTCTGGAAGTTCTCTCCCCGCCAGCTCAGACTTCATCCTGGACGAGAGACCCTTGTAGAAGGCGGTACACGGAGGGCTGCATCGCTCCAGGACGTTTGCACTGCGAGGGTCCTGAACTCAGCGGTGTACTTACTCACTGGACGATCTCCTTGGCGTAGATGGTATAGCCTGGGGTCCACCACCATTTCGTTCTCAGGGTGTTGAAACGCGGCCTTGAGCTGTTTAGTGAAGTCCGGGTAAGAGTAGGCCACTTCACATCCGGACCTCAAGACCGCGGTGGCCCACTCAGCTGCCTGCCCAGTGAGAAGGGAGGTGAGGAGTGCAATGCAGCTCTGTCGGTTGGATAGCACTGGGGCTGAAACTCAAACACACGAGACAAGGTGGTCAGAAAAACATCGCACTTCTCACCAGTCCCATCCCACTTATCTGGGATAAGAGAGATCTTAGGAATAATAGGGGTAGGAGGAGGGGTTTGGAATGCCGGTTGGCGGTGAAATGCCATTCAGCTCCGACATATTATTCAGCTACTCCAGCATCTCCGACCCGCCATTCAGCTCTTCCAATGCCACCACCTCACGCAAGAACTGGCAAATCCAAAATGTTGGCCCCCATAGTGACTGGAAGATGCCGTTCAGCCCCTCCAGCAAATCAACCACGCCATTCATCGCCTCCAGCCCATCATCCAGCTCCTCTACCGTCTCCAGCACACCCGTCAGCCTTTCCAGTTCAGCAGCCTTCTCCGCCGCTTCAACCAGCCCTGCAGCCTTCTCTGTGGCTTCAGCCAGCTCAACAGCCTTTTCCGCGTTTGCAGCCAGCTCAGCAGCCTTCTCTGCAGTTCCAGCCAGCTCAGCAGCTTTCTACGTGGTTCCAGCCAGTTTAGCAGCCTTTTCCGCTGCTCCAGACAGCCCAGTAGCTGTCTCCGCCACTCCAGCCAGCTCAGCAGCCTTCTCCTCAGCTCCAGCCAGCTCACCAGCCTTCTCCGTGGCTTCAGCCAGCCCTACAGCTTTCTCCATGGTTACAGTCAGCTCAGTAGCCGTCTCTGTCACGATTCCTTTCTGCGGCCGCTGGAGATTGCTTTGGGACCATGACCTGTCCTCCACCTAAAGCTGGGGATAGTTAACCAGAGGGCTTACAGTACCTTTATATTGTGTGAAAATTTCATTATTTGTTTTACGGTTTTCCTCCTACTAAGTTACCATTATGAATATACAAGGTTTTGCTTAGACAGCAATAAATCAATTCAACATTCCTTCTCTTTATTCAGTATTATTCCATTCAGTCAACTTCAACATTCCCAAACTGATTCAGTTTATTCATTGTCTTCAGACGGATGTGTTGGCAATTTTCACAATTCATAATTCTTTTGGCAAGAGTCAGGACAGAACAAGAGTCAGGATAGAACAATATGTCCTGGTTCTGGAGGGCCAGTGTTTAGCACAGTTTAAAGATTTGTACATGTTTAGAATGGAAAAAACAGGATACAAATCTTCCTGCTGAGTCAAATATTATTATTGCTTTGTGTATTAACTAGGTTTAAATGTAATTGAATAAAATATGCATTTAAAATACATATTTTAAACAGTAAAAAATGGATTTAGTCCCTGTCAAATTTCAAAAACAAGGACTAAAGAATACAGTTGCTTTTTTACATTCAGAAATTGTTTTAAAACTGGTACACGGCATGTAGCAAACACACTTGACCCAAAATGTTCTTTTAACATTCTGCCCAGTTTTCTCCCTGTTTCATGGTAATGTTATTTTGACATTCCGGAGCTCCCCCCTTCCTAATTCTTCCATTTGGCTTGTCCCATGACGCCCATTAGTTTCACCTGCCCTTGTTAGTCCCCCTCTAATTCTGATGCCCCCTGTTCACTCTGATGCCTACATTACTATTCCCTGTGTGCTTTCCCCTTCCTCCCCATGGTAACTATTCTTGCTCTGATTTTCAGTTATTGCCTGGCTTGTACTCCCCTGTGTGTCTTAGGTCCTCCTGTTGTTCATGTCTCCTCCTCTCTGCTCTGCTATGGGCCTCATCATGTGGGATTGTCCCACACCCAAAGCGAGTTCTGTGATGGGACCTACATGTGGTTGCTGGGCTCTCATCAGATGATTGCTCCCTCAGAGATTAATGGCCCTGCCTGTCATCAAGCACTTGGTACCCTGGGTAGCTGGTTTGTGAAGGTCCACATGTTATTAGAGTGTTCAGGTGGCCCCTAGTCCTGGGACAACCTTGCCAGTGTGGACAGTGAATGTATCTCTGTAAAATCTATATTTCCTGCCTGTGTTCTCTGAAAGTACTGTAGCCTGCATATTCTAGCCTGTTTGATTTCATGTGAACCATGTCCATGTTTCTGTAAAAACTGTTGTCCCTCTGTTCCCCATTTCTGTTTTCCATCTGCTGCACAAGCCAGTACTCCATGTCCCTGTGGTGATTGTTTTTCCCTGTTTCATTGTGTGTCACGTGCCATATAATATAACTATAATTTTCCCATATAGTGTGCCATATCAAGATGTATTATAAATGTATTCTAATTAGGCTTGTCATGATACTGAAATTTCAAACTTGATACTGATACTAAAGATGGTGCTCGATACTTGATACAATTATCGATATTATGGGGGAGAAAAAACAAACAGGAACTTTTTAATAAATAATTTAAAGTGTGCTCACGGGACTGTCGTGCCAGTTCTCTGTGGACGAGAGCTTCGTGACCAGCCTCATAGGTCTCGGGGAGATGAGTGTCCCTATAAAATTTTGCGTCGCTAGGTTTTTCCCCGGCCGAGCTACAGGTTTTTAAATGCTCCATTTTAGCTGGCTCAGAACTTGGCAGCACATTTAAAGGCGCACAACGCTTTTTTCCCCGTCCTTCGTAGAGAACAATGGAGGAAGGCTAGGGGTGCAAACGAGGGCTCGTTGGAAGGGTCTCACAGAGATCTACTGGCATGTCAAGTTTGGCTTGGCTAGGTGCTCGTCCCGTGGAACGACGTGGCTCAGAAAGTCCGTGGTCACGGGACCAACGCACCGGTTCTGTGGGGCCGCATTTGATAGGTCTGGGGGAGCTGAGGGTCTGTGTAAAATTTCACGGTGCTAGGTTGTTCTCTGCCCAAGCTACGGGGCGAAATTCTCCATGACAGCCAGATCGAGACTCATTTAAAGGTGCATGCCACATTTTTTCTCTCCAGGGGGAGAGCCTCGGGCTTCCAAAGCCCCAAAGCCCCCCCAAAGCCCCCCCAAGTTTATAAAATCATCAAGCTATTAAGCTTTAAATATTTACCTTTCTCCGCAAGTTGTCTTTGCTTGTTCCCATAACATAACGTACTATTGATTTTATTGCATATGTTATTTCATTTGCAAGATATTGCACATTCTTGTGTAAGATCTTATTCATGGTAGAAGACTTACACATACCATTATGACACAGGTCAGCAAGCAAAAGGTCTAGCCAGAGCCATGGTGATGGCAGAATCTTCCTTTCACTGCAGCATGTCAAAGTTGAAACTCTTTGTCTTAATTAGGAGTGCGTTCCACAGCTTCATAGCGACACTCCATAATGAAGTAAGAATGGGGAGGGATTAGTTTAGGAAGGGCTATGAGAAATTGTGTACATGGACCTGCTCAACTATCTGCTCTGTTCCCCCAGGACGTACCGACTAAGCTGGTAGCGAAGGCCGTGCCACTGCCCATGACAGTGAGGGGACACTGGTTCCTGAGCCCGCGCACTGAATACACTGTAGCAGTGCAGACTGCATCCAAACAGAGCAATGGAGACTACATTGTCTCCAACTGGAGCGAGATAGTGGAGTTCTACACAGCTGGTGAGAGCCATGCTCCCTGACTTTTCCCCCTTAAACTACAGTTAGTTTTGACCATGCAATCTAATTATGTCCATGCTTTTATATCTGATATCAGTGCAGGATTCTCTTTTCACCTACATCATCATGCTGACTTATGGCTGCTAAGTACTCTAAGACAACAATCGCATTACTCTTAGGAAAGAGTAAGTTAAAAATAAATATACACTCTCTAGAGAGAAAACACTTAAATATGCCATTTTCCTACAGATTTTAAAGTGAAATTTCTGTTTCTTTGCTTAGTTTAACAAAAATGTTCATAAAATGTGCCATAACTTTGGTACAGGCTGCATTAAAAAATTTTAAGGCATTTAAATAGTTTTGCATTACTCAGAAAATCAAAATGTAATTTGATCAGGGTGCTGCAGGGGCAAACCTTTGTCTGTACATTTGAAAGAATGCTGATTTACTTTGTAAAGTCAAGGTTTTGGGCTATCATGAACCAAATCATCCTTTTATTCTTTATGTCAAATTATGTTTTCTTCATTGTAAATTATATTATAGACAATACCACACATGTAAAGATTGTGTGCTTTTAACAATAGTTAGGAGAGGGAAAAATCATTATTAAATACAAAACCTGCTCGTCATACCAACATGAACATGTAATATATAGTGTTAAATCATATATGTATTTGTATTTAATGCAGTGGTTCCCAAACTGGTCCTGGAGTATCCACTGCCCTGCACTGCATTTTGGTGTTTACACACCTAGTTCAGCTCAAGAATAGATGGGTAGTTAACTGATCAGTTTAGGGTGGATCAGGTGTGTTGGGAGCAGGAAAACACTAAACTTATCATGGTGTGGGGTAACTCCATCATGTTCATGTGTGATATCAGTTGCTATGGTTTCTTCTGACTGAGATTTGTTCTAATGCTTCGCCTTGTTTTCTTTGTTATTATTACCCAGATTACTCCATGGTACATCTCATGCAGCTGCTAGAAAAAGCAGAGTCCATTGCGGGCAGAATGCTCTGCTTTTCCGTGTTCTACCGAAACCAGCACAAAGATTACTTTGACCACGTGAGGCATGTATATATACTGCTCTTACAATGACAATACAAAACCGTTTCTACTAATGCTTTCACTGTTTTTGCAATATTTTGATGATGGTGGAGCTCAACCTGACATCATGCTTTTTTGTAGTAGCAAACAGAAAAGAGACTGATGATTTAGAAGGAGGACCTTTAGCTTAGGTTCCCTTCATGAACCATTTCAAATACAGGATATATTTTGATAAAAATCCACATACACACAAGTACATTTTGTAGAACACTCGCATAGACAGTCAAACATGATGCAGACATTTCATTTCAGAGCTAGCAATGGAAATGGAATGGAAGCTTATATGTTAAAAATTAGCATTGAGTAGAGTGCATGCATGGTCAGAGGGGCTTTCAGCTGGTGTTGATGTGCCCTCTGTGGAAAGACAAACTTATTTTTTTCAAGAAGGAAGAATAGTAGTATTTGTTACCTGTTTGCGCATTCCACTCCCTCTTTGATGGACCCATTAGTCAACCAAAGTTAACTGCACAACCATTTGAAGAATGGCACCGTGTCTAACCCCCCAGCCGACATTTGAGCACCTTAACATCTAAACATCTCTGCGCAGCCCTGGACTGTACATGCCAGTACATGTCATATGCTTGTTTAAAATCATCATTAGTTGTTAAGTCATTATTATTGTGGCTCCAGTGCAAAATTATAGAAGCAAACTTTGGCTTTGGCTGATCAACTACTTTTGTGGAAAGGGGAAAATCGTGGAAATTGTGATTTTCACCAAAAACTGCTCTGAAGAGACACTCCAAACAAAAAAATGTAACCCTTGGTGGTGCTGCAGAAGGCTGTAAAGAGAGACTTTCCAGTTTAAAAACTAGGAAAAGATTCTGATAAAGTACCTTGAAGGTGAACTGAAGGTGAAGAATTTTATTACTAATTACCTTGAAGGTGAAGAATTTTGTTACTAATTGTTTCCATGAGAAAGTAGTGTATAGGCCTGCTGGAATTTGTGCGTGGCAGTTGGCAATGACAGAATCTACCAAGAGGTGTATAAATAGCGTGTTCCCTCTCGCCCTCACTGATCATCCTTTACTTCATCTTCCATTTAAATTTATGCTATTTGTAATTTGGATTTATTCACTTGTGAGATGCTGTTTGACATCACATCAACAGTGATTAATTCATCATCTTTGGGCTCCTAATTAGATGTTCAAGATACTAAAAGGTTTCTGTCAGGAGTTGAAAAATGACAGTCTTGTCACTTTTTCAGTAATTCTGTAACATATAGTCAGCTCCATAATTATTGGTACCTATGGTGAAGATGGGTAAAAAAGTCTAAAATCTAATCTAATTAGAAGTAAATTGAGTATAAACTCTTTTCATCAAAACCATGTTTCAGACCATTATTGGCATTTCTTAAAGTGCTATTGAAAAAATGGTTCCCATTTACATTATGTTCCCACTTTATTTTAAAACGGAACTCTTAAGTAATCATCTATGCCATATTCATTCATCATCTATGCCATATTCAACTATCATATGTATAAAGTAGCTAGCCCCCAGATACCATAAAAAGGATGGCTAGAAAGGCAAAGGTGATTTAAGAGGCTAGAGAGGCAAAGCTGGTGATGTGCAGAAGGTTGTAGTATCTTAGGGTCTATAAACCTACAGTTTATGCAGCAGTTGTTACAGCTACTGCCAAGTCAACAAAGTATGCATAAGGCTTAATAGAACTACACATGTGTTCATACACAAGAGAATGTGAGTATATTTAGACTTACTCCTGACCATGCACATGTAGAAACCTACTGTGAATAAAACATTTTGTGAAATAATATTCAAAAATATTTTATACTTGTTATGTTCTGGGTTATACAAATTCAGATAAAGCTTTTTCCAATTAACTTAATGCACACAATAATATTAACTAGTCTCCATACAGGAACTTCGGTTCTAAGTCTGTACATTGAAGTAAACCCAACTATATCTGTATCTAGACTGTATCTGCTCCTCCTGTCACAGTCAGGGGGTTTGGACCCGCAGCAGGTGCTTGTCTATAATCTCTCCTCCTAGGCCTGGCTCCATGATGGGGCCCAGGTATCCTTATTCTGGACAGGACCTATTTACTGATGGGGACTGTTCATATAGTCTATAGGAACTTGTATTAAATGAGTTTTTGCACACAGTAATTCAGTAACGTTTAGCTTACATTATTTCATGTTATATAATTTAATATAATTTTTAAATGAAGTTTTCATTAAATTAAACTTTTTTAAAAGAAAGTTGCTCAGAACACACAACTATTCGGTGGCTTTTCTTTATGTAAAATAGCCTTCCTTTGAACAAGCAAAGCAGGATAAGCTTTTCAACAACAGACATTCTGGATGGAACTTCTACTTAAAGGTTATATTTCTCTCATAGGCTATTAACCACATTTTTTCTTTATCCAAGAGTTGTCTGTATAAGATCAGCATCAAGTGGTCTGGGTCCTCTTGTTTAGAAAAAAACTCAGCACACGCTGTCACGTCTGAGGCCATTTTCCTCGCACAGCTGGCAAGCGCACATGCACCAGGGAGAGTTAAAGTGCTCCATGTCTTTAATTTTTTCACACAAGAACGAAAACAAAACCAAAATGGGCCAGAGAGCCTGGACTATAATTCAAACCTTTAAAGGAGAACATGGGAGAAAAATCAACATATCGCAAGGGTTAACCGACAACAGAAAACTAAACTCAAAGTCCTAAAATACATAAACGTAAAACCCAACCACCAATAACAGAACACAAACACTCCTTACTAATAACACCCAGGTGTAACTAATAGCACAACATAAACTAAACACAGCTGTGACTACAACATTCTATAAACACCCAATCATACTTCAAAATAAAAGCCCAAAACTAAAATACAAACTTAAACTGTCACTGTCCCAAGGACTGACACACGCTCAATTATTTAACACTAATGTGTAAGATAAAAGATGAAGATTTTGTGCCAAAAAGTAACACTCTATATGGGTTTATCACAATTTAATTATGACAAAGCAACTTGTTATAAACTCATTGCTGCACTGCAAAAATTTTAATTTACACAATTTTCCTCTTACCCTAGACATAGTGGACGAGAAGACATGTTTGGATTCCAAATGTTGCTCCTTTAGTTTAGTGTTGGAGCTGCAAGGCTAACATTACTGACAAATTAGAAATTCACAGTTCCCCAAATAATTTTTGTAACTGCACTCTCAAATCTTGCTCAAACCACATTAGGATGGCATAGATTTACCATTGTGATTTAGGACACAGTATGACGTACTGTCAGCTGCAGAAATGAACAATACTTTGCCACTATGGACACCAAGACTGAAGAGGAATGATGTCCTGGCTATGTATTTCTTACAGTCAGTCAATCATAATGTGTCCTAGTACACACTGACAAGTATGACAAGATGTGTAAGTAATGTATTTAGAAAACAGTTTGGGTGATTACTGATTCCTAGTGTTCCTTAGTCTTTTCCTTTAGTTCTAAACTGAAACAACAAACATATATTGGATGATTGAGTCCATCAAAGGTATGTGGAAAACTGTGTAAATTTGATGTTTTGTACAACTATAATAATAACTGAAGTATGATGATGTTTATCATATGTTTACAGTGTATGTGGTTTCAGGGAGGCCCAAAGCAACAAGATGCTACCGTCAGTGAAGGACAATAGTGGAAGCCATGGCTCACCCATCAGTGGGAAGCTGGAGGGCATTTTTCTCAGCTGCAACACTGAGTTCAACACGGGCAAGCCACCACAGGACTCTCCGTATGGCCGCTACCGCTTCCAGGTGCCTGCAGAGATGCTCTTCAACCCCAGAACCAACCTGTACTTCGCCGACTTCTACTGCATGTATACAGCCTACCACTACGTCATTGTGGTACTTGCGCCACATGGCTCGCCAGGAGACAGTTTCTGCAAGCAGAGGCTCCCCCTGTTGGACACAGCCGACAACTGCTTCCTGACATGTGTGCAGGACGACGATGGGCACCTGACCTTCCGTCATGCGCAGGACCTCATCCTGGAGGTCATCTACACAGAGCCAGTGGACCTGAGCCTAGGCATGGTAGCCGAGATCAGTGGTCACCAGCTCATGAGCCTGTCCACAGTCAATGCCAAAAAAGACCCCAGCTGCAAAACATGCAACATTAGCGTGGGACGCTAGCCAACCCGCTTGACCTTCCACCTCCAGCTCCCCTGATGTCTGCTTTGACACATTGTACCCATTAGACTACCCATCATTCCTTGAGATCTGTTTTACAGTTTACTTATAATATACGCTTTGGGGGCCTAAAGGCTCCTGCGCAGCTCTTGTCCTGGAGCACTCTTGCCCTGCACATTTTGGTGTTTTCCTAACTCTTACCAAACACATAATTGCCCCCAGATGTGGCAGATTTTAGTAAAAACCATCCCTACACAAGACACACACACACACACACACACACACACACACACACACACACACACACAAAAAGTATGTTAGAAGTTATGGGGGAAACAAGTACATTTACATTTCATGCTATGGTAGACCACTCCGCTGAAATGAAAGATGAAATGAAATATACACTATTGTTCAAAGGTTTGCAACTATATATATATATATATACACATACATAAGTGGTACGCAAGTACAAAATGGCTTATGTGGTACGCAAATGCGTGGCAGTTTTCAGTATTCACAGTGCAAATGCATACCTAATTTACTTCATACTGCATGCCCTGCCCCACCCCTCGACTTCACGGCCCGAGACACAGACCTCTGCGCGCAGGACTTCACAATGCTTTACAAGGCAGTTAG
>JBBJLS010000109.1:26527488-26540886 GCA_037577275.1 Bryconaethiops microstoma
TTATTGTCAATGTGTACACCCAGGTATTTGTAGTCCTGAACAATCTCCACATCCACCCCTCTAATGGACAGGGGAGTTACAGGATCTTCGCAAGTCCACCACCAGTTCTTTGGTCTTTTCAATGTTGAGCTACAGCTGATTCAGCTCACACCAGTCCACAAAACTGTCCACAGCCAAGTCATCCCCACCCTTGACACATCCGACTATTGCTGAGTCATCTGAAAATTTCTGCAGATGGGAGCCCTCTGTGTTGTACTGGAAGTCAGATGTGTACAGTGTGAAGAGGAATGGTGACAGAACAGTTCCCTGAGGTGCTCCAGTGCTACACAACACTGTGTCATAGCAGACAGCTTGCTCCCCAGCTGGGCTGGCTGAATGGTGTTGAAGGCACTGGAGAAGTTGAAGAATGTAATCCTTAGGGACGCACTCGGCTTGTCAAGATGGCTGTAGATACTGTGTAGCAGGTAGGTGCAGTGATGGCATCATCCACTCCAATCTTGGCCTGGTAGGCGAACTGGAGGGAATCTTGCGCTGGCCCCACCAGGGGGTGGAGAGTGTCCAGGACCAGTCTTACAAAGATCTTAATGCTGTGTGAGGTGAGTGCTACTGGTCTGTAGTCCGATGGGGCACTAGGCTGTGCCTTCTTTGGTACAGGAACCAGACATGATGTTTTCCACAGCATGGGTACTTTCTTGGTACTGAGGCTCAAGTTGAAGATCCTCAACAGTACTCCACATAGCTGAGAGGCACACAGCTTGAGAACTTGTGTGCTTAAGCCATCTGAACCCGGCGCCTTGGCAGGGTGGAGTCTGCGTAGTTCTCTCCTCACTTGATCCTCAGTAATGGATGGTTTATGGGTATCAGAGTCAACAGTGGCAGGAGGAGAGGAGGTGGAGGCTCTGGCTGGTACAATGGTGGGAGAGGGGTAGGATGAAGTGCTGCAGTTTGGCATGACACTGATGGAGGGAGCAGGTGCATTGGGTGCAATGAGGGCTGTGCTGGAGCTGGAGATGCTGGGAAGAGGTCTGCTCTCAAACCTATTAGAGAACAGATTAAACGGATTGGACCTCTCCACATCACTATGAGTCCCAAGGCTGCTGGACTTGAAGCCAATGATGTTCTTCATGCCCCTCCACACATACCTGCTGGTGTTCTGTTGCAACTCTTTTTCCAGCTTATTTTGTATCTGTCCTTTCCTTCCTTTAACCTTACAGACAAGGTTACACTGTACATGCTGTTACACTACTGTTTATATTACCCTGGTCATTCTGTTTACATTACACTGTTAACATTATTCTGGTCACTCTGTTTACGTCACTCTGGTCACTCTGTTTACATTATTCTGTTTACAATACTCTGGTCACTCAGTTTTCATTACTCTGTTTACATTACTCTGGTCACTCTGTTACATTACACTGTTTACATTACTCTGGTCACTTTGCTCTGTTTACATTGCTGTGCTTACATAGCACAATGCACTTTAGCATTCCACTTGCACATTGTAAATGAATAAATCTGACCGATTGTTGCTACATTTATATATGTATATATTTTTCTAAAAACTCAATTTTTTTTAGCTTACATATTTTATCTCTAACTTGTGTTGCTCCTTGTGTAAGCTATTTTACTTTTTTAGATTTGTGTTTTTTTAATTTAAAATTACTTACTTTTATACTCATTTTTAAATTTTTATTCGTGTTTTAAAAAATTCCAGATCTGCGTTAATTAAAAATTTACTTATTGTTTATAATGTTTGCACAGTCATAAAAGGAGCAGTTTAGGATACATTTCACTGCGTGCTGTACTTGTATAACTATGCATGTGATAAATAAAGAATCTTGAATTGAAGGTGCCTGGTGGACAACCAGACCTGATTTCTGACCTGATACAGGCATCCCATATGGTGCTACCTCGATTTCCTGATGTTGAAAAGGGTGGGGATTGGTATCCACTGCATCTGCATCTCGAAAGGATCCAAGAGGATGTAGAACTGTGGAGAATACGGGACAGTTCAGCCCTTAGGAGATAATGGAATCAGGAGCACCAAGTTGTTGATTGGCCCTTTCTACCTGACCATTGCTCTGAAGGTTGTACCCAGAGGAGAGGCTGGTGGTCAAGCCAATCAGATAGCAAAATGCCTTCCAGAAGTGTGCTACAAACTGTGTCCCTGATTAGAAACTATATTTTGTGGGAAGCCATGTAGATGGTCCAGTGAGAGCTCGGCCATGGCTTTAGTGGTAGGGAGTCCAGAGAGGACAATCGGGTGAACAGCTTTGGAAAAACGACAATAGTAAGGATAGTGTCTTTACCATCAGATGTGGGTATCCCAGTAGTGAAGTCTATTGTGATGTGTATCCGTTGCGATGTGTCAAGGAACAGGAAGGGACTAAAGAATGCCTGTGGGAGAATGGTTACTATTCTTTGCCCTGGCACACACCACACAAGCCTGAACAGATTTTTGGACATTGTGGTTGAGAGTGGACCACCAGAAGGCTCTCTGGAGGAAGGTGTTAGTTTTTTTAAATTTGGAGTCACCTGATATGGGGGAAGTGTGGACCCATTGGAGGACCTCTTGTTGGCAGGCAGAAGGGAAAAAGAGTTGTCCTTGAGGGGTGTCCGTGCTGCTTCTGCAGCTAGTGATGCCCGAATCTGGTTTCCAATTAAGTTGCCAATTGAGGGGTGCCAATACCTTTTTGGCAGGCAGTACCAGTTCAGGGTCAGTCTGTGAGGCTACCTCTGAGCTTTGCCATTCAAGAGCATCGGCTTTGGTGTTCTTGGTCCCTGGGCAGTATGTCAGGTGAAAGAACATGGCCTGCCAAGCTTGTCTTGGATTTGATTGTTTTGTCTGTTAGATTGTGATGAGGTTCTGGTGGTCAGTCCAAACCAGAAATGGCATCATTGGGATTAGATGGCACCAGCGCCCACATCTAATGCGTCCACCTCCACAATGACCACATGTGTGAGAGGACCAGAACTGAGAGGTAGACTGTTGATGGACATGAAATTGTTGGGTTGAGAGCTCCAGGTTCACCCCCAACTGGTTAATAAAGGAGTGATTGATGAAGTTCTTGGCTCCACCCAATGCAGTGGCCGCGACTCATTTGTGACCCCAGTGGAGACTGACCTGGGTCATCATGGGACACATCTGGCATGGTAGACGTGGCATACCCATGGATGAGATGACAAAACTCAGTGGTGGTGTGCTGGTGGAAAGTGCATTTCTCCCAACCCAAAGCAGATGGGCGAGCAATCTCTATAACACAGTCCTCACATGACGGATGTGATCCTCCTTGGACTTCGAGTAAATGAGGATGTCACTGAGGTACGCATATATTCATCGGCCCAGCGTGTCACAAAGAACATCATTAATAAATTGTTGAAAGACAGATGGTGCATTGCATAAGCTGAATGTAATCACCAAGCTTTCATAGTGCCCGGTCAGAGTTATTAATGCCGTCTTTTATTTGTCATCTTCACATACGCTAATGTATTCCTTCATGGCTCTGTTCTCCACCTGAGTAAATGAGAACAGCTAACCACGAGGGGGCATAGCACCTGGTTAGAAATCGATCTTCATGTCAGTCCTGGTGGGGTGGTGGTTCAACCTCTCTCCTCTTATTGAAAACAAGGTTTTAGTATCTTGGGGCTAACCACCATCTGCGGCTGAAGGCAGGTGAGCAGACATGTGGGTAACCATTGGAGAAAATTACCCAAAGTCCAAGAGATGTAAGGATTGTGTTTTACCAACCAAGGATATCCAAGTAGAAGATGTTTGCCAATTGACATAAGTAGTGCAGTAGTCTGATGTGTGTAGTCTGGATATTTGGAGATGTGGAGTAGGTGCATAAACCCTCCTTATATGCTGCTCTTGTTTTTGAGGCATTAACGTGGTCTGGGTGCGTTGCATCATTTTGGTGTGTTCCTCCACTTTATATAATGGTGGCTGTTGTACTGACATCCGGGGAATGGATGACATGCGTGGAGTTGTTCAGGGTTGCGATGCCATTCAGGGGTCGTTCCTCATTGCCAGCTGGACCAAAGTGGCAACTCCCAACCTAGCATTTAACCACAAATATGAGGGACCAAGCCCTCCCAGTGTCATTTGAGCTTCCAAAGTCCAGAAGACCACAACTTCTCAGCCATAGGTGATATCATTTTGAGGCGATCTCTGTTTTGCTGTCAGGATGGTGAAAAGTGTCATGTCATTCCTGGATGAAGGATGTGCAAGAGTGAGTGACAGCTTATCCAGAACAGAGAGACAGCAGCTTGTCTGGATAGTCATGATGTGAGGAAAATAATTGCCAAGTGCTCTTTAGGAATGCATATTGGTTGAAAAGGAATCGCACTTAGCATCCACTCTGTTCCATTTTTCAGGAAGCGATACAAAGGAGTCCTGCAATGCTCAGTCTTTCTGGGCTCAGTCATTCTGTTACTATGCACCTGGACAGACACAGTACGACGAAGAGCGGTACAAGCGTGTCACAGGAATGGTAATGCCAAATGCGGAGCCTGACGTATTCTGGGTGATTACCGCCTTTTGCTTTAAGAACGCTACCAAACTAGTAGACAGAAAACTCCTCGGTGTCCTACGTTCTAATACACGCACAGGTAAGCCGACAAAGATATGCAGAGTACTCATGGTACTGGAGAAGATAGCAGAAGAATCACTAGGAACTCTAATGATTGAGTTACAAACAAGTGTCTAACCACACCTTACATACACTCATCAGTCTATTCATAGACTGTGATCGGGTCACGTCACCCATGTGCATGAAGTAATGCTCTGCTGGGAAAACTTGGATCCTGGGATTCATGTGGATATTAATTTGATACATACCACTTGCCTTGCAGACCACATACACCCCTTGATGGCAACTGTATTCCCTAATGGCAGTGGCCCCTTTCAGCAGGATTAAGGGCCCTGCCGCACTGTGGAATGGTTCGAAGAATTTGAAGAGTTCAAGGTGTTGATTTGACCTAGATCTCAATACAATCAAGCATCATTTGGATGTGATGGACAAAGTAGTCCAAGCCATGGAACTTGCAACTTAAGGGATCTGCTGCTAACGTCTTGATGCCACATATCACAGTACACACTCAGAGGTCTTGTGGAGTCCATGCCTTGAGAGGTCAGAGCTGTTGTGTTGGAATAAGGAACATCTACACAATATTAAGTGGTTTTAATGTATGATGTATATGTTGGTACACAGATCTTGCTATTGTACTTACAGAGCGAACAGGGGTAAGTATTGTGAATGCATGTGCCAAAATTGAACCATACTGTGGGAGTTTGTGGGAGTTTTTGTTGGCCATAATTTGTGATTACTGAGTAAGGGGAAAAAAACAATAGAACCTTAAGAAAATGTATAAAACGGGTTGTGTAGGGGTCACTTGAAACTTAGTTATGTAGTTGTTCCTCTGCCTACTTTGTGTGAAATGCATTCTGGGAAACTTGACTACCCAAGCCCACACAATTCCTGATGTGTCTGTGTCAAAACCCACAAATTGTGTTTTTGACCTTATGTGTTTTTGATCTGTACTTGGATGGATGCCAACCATATTTTGGTTGTCTGTGACAACACAAATACAGAGAAGAGTGCATATTGAGAAATTGACATCACATATTATGGAGTGCATGGGTATGAAAGTAACTCTTGGGAAAAAAATGTATTGAAGTACTTTGGAATAACAAGTGTATTTTAACTGTAATTACGCTATGATTGTCAATTGTGCTTTTTAAGCTGCACTCAAGACTGAAGTAGATTTAAGGGTGTCATGTTTTTGATATTTCATTTGGAATATGTGTGCTAATACATATACATTTATACTTCAGGACAACTTAAAATATTATTCCACTCTTCTAATATAATTTCAAATCTTAAATCTAGTTTGTAGCCACTTGCTAGCTAGGTGTCCCTCTAACTCACAATATTCTGCCCCAGGGCCAGCGATGAAACAGTTGCACCACTTAGGAAGCTGAGATGTGCTGTTAATGAAAATTGCTATGAAATTCTAGTTAAATATATTACTTAAAATGATTTTTTAAAAATGATATATTTTCTCTGAAATCATAATCGTCCACTTTGGTTTCAGTGTTTCATTACGTCATGAAATTCTTCCAGTATTTCCTCACAGCACACCAAAGACACATTGGTGTGTCATTTGTGTTGTTTTAAAATGTACTTTTTGAAACATATTTTAGGTGCATTTCCCTGAAACATAAAAGTGTACTTTTAGCATATTCTCCTTTCATAATTTATCTAAATGGCCGGGGCATTAGTGAACTGATTGAGTCTTACTACCTGCAGCATACACATTATTCACAAGGTACTGGCCTGCTGTGAAAATCACAGCAGGGGATCCGGCTTTCTCTCACAAAGCCTCCCATATTTGTAACAATATCCATTTCTGTCCAGGATTCAGACACACTCTCAGTCTTTAAGTATGGACAGAAAACTTTCTTTACAAGCCTTGATGAACATGGCTTCTGCTCTCACTCTGTATGGCAGAGGATCCACTCTTGTCCGCTAAGGGCAGGTGTGGCTGCAGGTTTTCATTCAAAACTAGTAGGAGCACACCTGACTTGGTCTGGTCTTGGTTTTAGGTCATCGAACAATGGATCATGTCTTCTCCTGAAATTGGTGGGAAGAAAACCTATAGCCACACCTGCCCACTGTGGATAAGATTGGGCACCTCTGCCCTGAGTGTTACCCATTTTCCAGTTTTTCTATTGTACTCTGTCTCATCGACCACATGTTTCTGCTGCTGTTTGATCCTGGTGCTTCCTTGTCCTTGATCAGGTGTTCCTAGTTACCTGCCCTCTGCTCACTTGGATCTGGATTTCAAAATTGTAAGTTTAGAAGCTGTCGATCGATCGATCGATAGATAGATGCAGTGTTTCATTTACGGAGAGATTATATTCTGCTAAATTAATGCTAACTCTTTTTGAAGTGAATGACATCAAGTTTGTTTTCTCATTACTGAGTTTTTTTAAATCTTTATCTTAAAAAAAAAAAAACAGCTGAAAAAGTGAAAATATCATAGTAAGAAACAAATACATAAATAACAGGTGGCTTCACATGAATTAAGACAGAGTACGGGTCCATCACATCTGCCGATAACATAGAAGAAAATTTCTTTAACATTTGTCATGTTTTTTTTTACATTAACATCATACAGACATATTGTAGTTTACGTTACATTTCTGAAAGTCAGCTCAAAGAAAAATGAACCATACAAATACTATGCAGCATACACCAGTGCAAGTAAAAACAATCTATAAGAGTTACAAGAGTATGCAAATAGAAACAAACAAAAAATGGTTACAGCATGTTTGGATGAATATATTGCTTTATACCAATTTGTTTAAAAATGGATCCAGTCCAGTCAGTTAACAACTTCATCCATCACACTAAACAACTCTGAATTATCAGATTATAAATCATCATAAAAACAAGACGTGATACAGAAAGGTCAACACATGACATCCACAAAGCCACATAAAGAAAGACAACTTGCTTTATAGGTTGTCATGAATGGGATTGTTGACCTTTAAAACAAAAAACGCTTTTGTGCAATACTCAAAAGTGTCAAGACGGCATTCTCAAGGAAACAAAAATCCTCTTTGTTTAAACAGATTATGTAGTGTGGCATATAGGTAAGAAAATCAATATCACCACTTCAGATACTGAGATCTTATGTCAGGTCAATGAATTACAGTATTTCTCTGTTTGGCATGGCATTGTGATCCCAATTGCCAGCACATAAAAGTCAAATGCGGCTTGGACATGCATTTCAAGGAAAACAACCAACATTAATAGATTTAACAACTATTTTTAAAATCTTGCCTTCGTATGCAGGTGCCTCTTAAAACAAGGCTATGAAAAAACAACACGACGCCATCCAATATTTTAACATGGTATTTAAAAAAAAAGGAAAAAGGAAAAAAAAGTGTCAAACTAAAGTTCTGAATCAAATTACAGGCACAGATACATCATAAAACAATATGGCAAAACACCTCAGACTACTGAAAGAAATAAAACAACCTTCCCCTAGTTCAGTCACAGGAGGCCAATAACAACAAAGAAAAAGTTATGCATTCATACTTTATGCTACAGCAGCCACTTTGTCACAGTCGTGTGTGCACTCTTCATCAGGTTTAGCATCTGGGTCTTGGCTGCTATTCCAGCAGGACAGGCCACAGAGCAGTAGAAGCACCCCACCCAGCGACACACAACTCCCACTGAAGTAGAAGGCCAGGTCATAGGATTGAAACCAGTCATAAAACGAGCCTGCAAAAAAAAACTATATGAAAATTTGAAGTACCCATTGATATGAGGTAACCACTGAGGTAATCAGCATGAATGGCCTGGGTTACACTGCTGCAGGCTCAATTGTATGAAAAAACATGCTGTTCTTGAAGCTTAGTTTTTATATATAGACCGCATGGACTGGGGAGAGAACCTTTTTTTTTTTTTTTAAGAATTCAGTTTTCCATAATACTGACCCTTTAAAGATTTTTAAAATTAAAATAGGGGTCAGAGGTTTACAGCCCTATTGTACGTCTGTTTAATTTGACACATGACCGAATAAATTAATTTCTGTGTTTATCCAGCAACCTGATGTTGATGTAGAGCTCACAAAATAGAGATAGCACTTACCTACAACTGGAGGTCCCAGCATAATGCCGAATCCGCCAAAGAACATCAGGATCCCATAGGCCTCAGTGAGGCCCTCCATGCCTACCACCTTGGTGGTCATGTAGGGCGTGATTGACCAATTCCCTGAGAGGAAACCCAGCACCGCTGAGATGACCTGTAGTCCGCTGTAACTCTTAGTAACCGGGATCACCAGCAGAGCAACCCCGCTGCCCAGCAGGGTGAAGGCATAGAGGAATACGCTGTTCATCCAGCGGATGTCAGTCACCACACCTAGCAGCAGTTTTCCTACTCCGGCAGCCATGGCAATGATGGACACCAGAGGGATGACACTTATGTCCTTAATCAGTCCCTCGCTCTGGGCCACATCCTCCAGGAAAAGAAGTGGGGGGAAACCGCCCAAGCTGTAGAGGAACAAAGCCACGCACATGGCCATGAAAAT
Organism: Bryconaethiops microstoma; assembly: GCA_037577275.1. Lineage (NCBI taxonomy): Eukaryota > Metazoa > Chordata > Actinopteri > Characiformes > Alestidae > Bryconaethiops > Bryconaethiops microstoma. Next base: position 26,536,588 of record JBBJLS010000109.1, read on the forward strand.
GCGGTCCTGCAGACGCACAGCCATGGAGTGAAAGTACTCTGAATAAGCCGTCTGCTTCTTCTTAAGTACCTTGACCAAAGCGGAGCAGCTCAAGAGATTCTTCTCATAAGCCAGAGTTTCTTTTGTGTCTATTGTGATCAGCAGGTCAGTAACAGGTAGGTTTTTTTTGATGGAGCTGTCTCTGGCTGGTAGTCTTTCTCTGAGTTTCTCCTCAACTTTTTCCACCAGTGCAGCTCTCTGTTTGAGGTAGTAAACTGGTAAGTGCAATGGCCTCATCAGTCCACCACAGGCGATGATGTTCAGAGCAAAGGAGCCAATGAGCAGCAGGCATCCCTCAAGACCAAAAAGCTCGATTAATTCATTCTGTGCAGTGGCATAAAGGAATCCCCCAACACTTGTACCTAACAAGAATAAAAAAATGTAAACGCTATTGAAGCTATTTTTTTCCATTATCCTGGACCTGGATCTGAGTCCTTTGATATTGTGTATCTGCCAACACCAAGTTTCTGTCAGATACATATGTTTAACTATAAAAACACAGCTATTAAATGCAAGCCACTAAAATATGGATGAAATACAGATACAGGGATTCTTCAGCTCTTGAACCTGACCGGAAGAAACAAAAGTGAATGCAATTAGGGATGTCCTGATCAGAGTTTATTTGGCTCCCATTCCATCCTTTAATTCTGAGTATCTGCTATGAGTTCTAAAAGATATTTCATAAGTAATGCAGTTGTACAGTTTCACAGGTACGACATACTAAAAAGGTTAATTGTTTATACAATGATATGCAACGTTTGCGAGTGAAGCAGTGGGCAACCGACAATGGAAGCCGGGAGCAGCATGTGGGGACAGTAACTTTCTCAAGGGTAACTCAGTGGTGCCATTGGCAGTCCTGGGATTCGAACCCATGACCTTCCGATCACATGGGCAAATCCCTAACCACCAGGACACCAGAATTGGAAAACTGATTTTCTGTAAAAATAAGAACTCATCCTCATCCACACTCTTGCACATTTCAATGCACAATTCCATTCAACATATTGAACAAAAAAGGTTTGGCACATTTTATATTTTATTTTTTAAAGTGTTTCCTTTAGAGGACTAGAACTTAATTAAAATGACTGTCTATAGTGGTGTAATAATTAATTGCTATGTATTGTTTTGGGACTACCATTTAAAAATGAACATTTTATGGTAAATACTTCGGTATTTCAAGTTTCACCAACATGTAGGAACCTTTAAGAATGCGCAATTAATCTTATCATTCAACGTGCAATAATAACGTGTTTTGATGTTTTGTGGCTAGTTTGACTAAATAAATAAATTCTGAAAATGTGACTGATGCCAGGTGTGGATAGTGTCCATTTACGTCACTCCGAGAGCAATGGGGAAAGGATTTTGATTCATTAAAATATTCCTTTATCGGTTATGATTTCAGACCTGTTAAGTACATGCTATATTCTCATAAAATGGTTCTGAAACTGGTAGTCAGTGCCCCCAAAAAGTCAATTTTTGCTTCACATTTTACTGCAATAACCTTTTACCTGTTGTAACGATACCAAGGGCAAGACCACGTCTCTTATCAAAGTATTGGCATGTAATGGTTACAGTAGCGGCATAGAGAAGCCCACAGCCTAGTCCTGTGAAAAGGAAGGGCAAGACAAAAAATTAAGTAAATATGTACCTAATTAAATGTGACTATACAAGAATGCATGAACCCTTTTTCTTTGAGCTCTCAGCTGACTTTGCAATAATTCTCCACACAGTTTTTATGGGAATAAATTATTTAACATAGAAAGAAATATTGGCCAAAACATTGGCACACACTCAACTGAATATTATAAAAATCTCTTGTAATCTATAATTAATTGTACCATTCCACGGTTGCCATTCAGACTGATGTATATCATGATGTATTTTAATACCCCTAGTAAATGCAGAATATACCAACGACTATGCCATAGGAGAACATGAGGAAGTGGACACTGGGGGCGAAGGCACTGAGCATGAGGCCTCCGGAGATCATGACACCGCTGAAGATGGTCACAGGCCTGGCCCCAAAGTTCACTACACAGGCACTACAGATGGGACCTGCACACAAGTAGGACAGCATTAGCCTATTAGAGAAAGTAGTCACCTGAACATGAATAAAATCTTTTGCTGAATCATGGAATTTTTTATTTAAAGTAAATTTGGCCAAAGCCCTGAGCTAACCAAGGACCAACTGGCTCAGAGGCAATACCAAACCATTGGTATTGCCAATGTTGTGATGTACATTACATTACACTGATTTGGCCGACGCTTTTATCCAAAGCGACTTACGATACGAGGAAATGTAACTCATGTACTGACAAACTGCTCTTTATTATATTTTGACTGCAGGACTGTTTCATAGCAAGACATCCATGGACTACATCCAACACCAAGGTAAGGACTTATCCATTCAAAAGGGGTGAGAGACACAGTGAAATTCTATCTGGCATTTTTTCATAACACTTTGCATTCTTTGCCTTGCCAAGGTAAAAGAGGCAAAAATACAAGTGTTGCTCCATTTGCCATTTTCTTGTACTGAATTATTACCATTTTATTTTGAGATACATTATGTGACATTCAGTGCTAAGGGCAGACAATACATTGTGCTTTGTAAAGAGTTTTTTTTCCTGGGAAAATATAAATGGCAATAAATAGGCAGGAACATAGGGGGAATTTAACGAATATGTTTACACTAAGCAGCTGAAAGCAGCTTAAGTTCTTCAGAGCTAGGTGCTACTTTTTCAACAGATCTACCACGTAAGTGAATAGCCATGAAAAATAGAAGTTAGCCATGGGGTCTTATACCAGGCTGTTAACTTACTGGCAATGAGTCCGACCCCAGACACAAGAGAGCCCACCCACGCAGTCATTCCCTTACTCTCCTGGAAGGCACTCAGCCACTCTGGGTAGAGCACCCCTACAGATTGGGGTGAGCCATAGGCCAGAAGCTGGGCCATGAAGGAGGCCACTACAATGGCCCAGCCCCAGCCCCCATCCAGGGCTTCCATCGCGTTCTGAGGACTCATCACCAGATGCCGGGTTCTTCTAGAAGATCCTGTAAAAGCCAAAAAAGAAAAAACATGTAAAGATAAAGTGACCCCTTATAGTCACGCGTGAACACACCACAGAACGGCACACAGTGTGAAATTCTTTTTCTGCATTTAACCCACCAAGTGAAGCAGTGGGCTGCCACAAACAAGGGGCACCCAGGGAGCAGTGTGTGGGGACGTTACCTTGCTCAAGGGCACCTGTGATGTGATGACACTAGCAGTCCAGGGATTCAGACCCATGACCTTTTGATCTCAGGGCAAACTCCCTAACCACTAGGCCATCAGCTGCCCATAAATAAACCAAGAGTTAGAATTCCTAGTGTTGGATTCAGTCACATTGCTTAATGTGAAAGAGCACTGTAGCATTCAAGATTAGGGGTCAACACTGGGGATTTTACTGGGTAGGCCAAGCTTTTTTGGAAACTGTCCCATTTGGCATGTGAAAGTCAAGAAGGTGTATGTCTCCACCAATCCACAACTGTATTATAGAATTACATACCCTGGCCATATTAACCATCATATAAGCTAAATAGCTCACATCTACTACCAGGGTCAACTTAGATGACCCTCTGATGAGGAATACACATATTACAGAGGTCCAAGTGTTGCTGCACACTGGAAGAGAGTAGAAAGAATAAAGTAAGAGTGCTGTGGCACACAGAGGGCAGTCCCACAACTATGAGCACTTCAGTAGCTAATCTCAGCAATTTAATTACCTCAAAATCGATTGTCACTTAAAATATAACTTTTAAACCTATGAACATCAAAACAAATCCAGCATTTATGTGACAAGTCATCTATAACCGCATAAAGCATGAATACACTGTGATGCTAACATTATTGACAACATGTAAAAAAGGGAGAGGATGGAGCATAGTGGAACATTTTCTATTTACACTTTTCCAAAAGGCCAAGCTACGGAAAAATACGGTACTTACCAAAAACACAGCCTGAGCAAGCCCTCCGGCGGGAATAAAACTATTTCACTGAGCGCAGTGCGACGGTGAACTGGCTCTTTCGACCACCATGTTGTGTGAGGTTAATATCATGACAGTCTGAAGCAGTGACAGTAAAAGACACATATCCTCACATCGTTTTTCATCGCAGATATGTTATCTCTCTCTCGCTCTCTGTTTTCTCTCTCTCTCTTTCTCTCTCTCTCTCTCTCTCTCTCTCTCTCTCTCTCTCTCTATATATATATATATATATATAT
>JBBJLS010000109.1:26550786-26574275 GCA_037577275.1 Bryconaethiops microstoma
AATTCACCTAATCTTGTACCGTGTATTATGCAAGGACTGAGTGAGTTTTGGTCGGTTATACTATTGTACATAAAGAGATCATGTAAAAATATGCCAATAGTAGTGTTACATAAAAAGTCACAAAAAATGGACTGAGTAAGTTTTGGAAATTTGCTCTTCAATTGTTAACTCTTCCATTTTCTAGAGCATATTCTAAAGTGTCAAAGAGAATTCCACAGTTAATTTGAATTAGCTTTATACAACGAGCTGCAAAGTGCACAAAATACTAGATCTACCATAAACTCAAAGCTACAGAATATGTCCAGGTTTCAGCCAGTCATTGTGCATTATTATCTTAGTATTATGTGTAATCCACTACATTATGTGCAGTTTTCTTATTGGGTGCTAAATCATTCCATTATGTGGAATGTATTATTGTTGTGTAGAAATATCACTACTTATGTCAATGTTAATTATATACTACTGATCTCTGTTATGTGCAATAACAGACTCCTAACCACTGATTCTGTTACTAGTAATTCACTTAACTATAATATTAATGCCCCAGTATTTGTGCACAGTGTGTTTTTCTTGGAGTTTTTATTGGATTTATTTCGACCCTTTTTTATATTATCCTTGTCTTTGTGCCTCTGTGTGTCTGTGCAGTCATAACATAAGCAATTTCCTCCAGGGTCAATAACGTTTTCTGATTCTGATTATCATAGAGTTTGGAAAAGGCCTCAAATACAAAGATGTTTGGGGAGTTCGCTATCCTCACTGTGCACCCTTCAGTTTTCCGCCCACTTAGAGGCTCAAATGATTTTCAGGTCAGATGGAGAGTGTTTCACCCTCTGCCACAATGCTCAAATCTAATAATGGAATTTGGTGCAAAAGAAATGCCCTGTATATTATCTACAGATGCTTTAATTGTTACTTTTGGTGAAATTCTACATTATCAACACTGATTGGGTTGGGCTCAGAGTTTGGACTAGATTTACATTTTGGGTTAAGGTTGAATTTAGGGTTAGATTTGATCAAATCTTTTAGATTCAACCTCATCTTATAGACAGTTTGTTAAAAGTTAAAAGCTAAACAGCTACTAAGCATGTACAGTGGGCCATTCAAATAAAGTGTTACTGAAAACGTTATAAGTATCAAATCAAAGTGTGAAGGATCTAATTAGGAGTTTAGACTAAAGAAAGTTTTTTCTCTTTGTGTCTTTCCATATGAATGATAAATATTGTTTTTTAGAATACTTTTAATTCTGAAAAATCAATTAGAAATGTTAAAAAAAAAAATGAATATGTTCTACCAAGAGCAGGTCTTTTTTTCCCATTTATGCTTTTGTCTAAGCACATGTTTAATAAAGCTTAAATTAGTAAAGAGAGCAGAGATCTTCTGTCTTAAGAGAGTATTGAGATTCTATGTGTGACGTTGGTAGTTTTCAGATTCTGGCTGTATTACATTATGTCTCTTTCTTCACTTAAGTAGTTAAGTAGGCTGTGTGCTCTTGTACCTCCTTCTGACTCTGCACTGCTCTCTTCCTTTGCTGTTGTTGATGGTTTTTAACATGTGAGCACGTGCTCGTGCATTATTGAGGCTGGTGCTGTGGCTCTATGTATAGAGTCTCGCTGGCCTGAATTATTAAGAGCGGTAAACTAGAACAAGTGCTGCAGCTGCAGCTTGTATTTGAGATTCTCAAAAAGCCACCAATGTGTTTAATACATTGACTCTACCTGAAACCCCTATAATCCTGTTTTGAACCTGGGGTTAACAGGCTTTTGATCAGAATCAGCTGGCGCTGGCTGTTTAATCTGATCAAAGCTAGATTTACTCATGTCCTGAGGTGGTTAAGAACACATTTACTGTTACATATCCCTCTGATTATTTTCTCGTACTTGTACTCTGCAGTCCTTTGGCTGTATTTTTGTCTATATGCTACACTTAACAATTTGAACTAAATTCCACAGATGTGGCTGTTAAGCTTTTTTAAAAAACATTTTGACTGATTGATTTGTTTAGAACCTCCCTCATCCATTTTGTTTGTTCCAAAATGTTTACATAAACAGAAATAAAGAGGACTTTTATTCAGAATTAATCATAACACCCACAGCGCTCGCCTGTGTTGTTTTGTTTGTGGGTGGTTGGTGCCAGTGCGCTCATAGATCACATAATGAGAAAAGGTGTCTGGGGAGATTTAATAAAAAGTTTTGTATTGAGCAAAATATTGATGCTCTCTTAAGAAAACCTTGTACGTAACTTTGAAATGGCAGCTTTAGAGGAAGCAGGGAAAATATTTTGTAACGAGAAATGATTTTTGTGGACCATTCCTATTGATCCATTCATCAAGAAACGTTCAAACACTGTGATGAGCAGTTTAATATATGAAAACAAAAAAAACAAAAGAGAGCTCTCTCTCTCTCTCCCTCTCCCTCTCTCTCTCGCTCTCTCTTGCTTGGTCTCTCCATGGTCTGTGGTGCAGAAGGGCTGCAGAGTTTTCAGAGGGAGATCTGCCCCAGTTTGGTCGCTCTTGTAAGCCCTGTGGGAGTTATTCACAGTGTTTCCAATGTCTTTACCCATACGCTGCGGAGGTGCTCCTGCTCTGCAACAAACACACATACACACACACACACTTTCCAAATGCACTTTTTAACTTTTTGCTACTCCCAGCTCCTGAGAATCCCTCACACACTCCCCCTTCTGTACCCCATGTGTGCTCAGACTCTGCACTGCACATGCTGAGCACTCCACTTCACCCTGTAAGCACATCTGATACTCACTGCCACCCACCCAGCTGCTTACAGCTCTACAGCTAAAAAGTGAGTGTGAAAATGTTTCCCCACATTACCATGCTATTGTACATTTAACAATATACCGTAGTACAAGTATGTCATACTTTAAGTATGTCTCGAATTGCTCTTACATAGCTGTGTCATTTTCACTGTATACAGTGTATGACTGTGTACAGTGGGTGCAAGCAATATCCAGCTCGGATTATGTACGGACAGTAATGCAGAAAATCTAACGTTGAATAGCCATTTACAAATATTGAAGGTAACAGCTGGGACAAGTATTGGGTGTTCCAGCCTCCAGTCTTGAAGCATATGTCAGTACCAACCTTCTGTATTCAACAGGAGATATTTTGGCCCATTCCTGTTCACCAACTTTTTTCAAATCATCTAGGTTTCTAGAATCCTTTGTCTATATTTCTGTCCATTGCTTTAGCCTGAGTTATGCAGAAATACATTGTATGAGACACAAACACAATGTAATATGAGCAGGATGCTTTGAGGAGTGTGTCTGTCATGTTGATAAGAGTTTTTGGTTTCCTATGTTTTTGATTATGTCAGTTAGAGTGAGAAATGAGGAAATTTTTCCTCTGATGATTTAGGTGGTCGAATTGGAGATTCTAAATTGCCGCTAGGTGTCAATGTGTGCATCAGTGTATTTGCCTGTGTCTCCGCCCTGCGAAGGACTGGCAACCTATCAGCTCATATGAAGGATGGATAGATGGATGGTTTAGGTACTTTATCTGTTTACCGAGGTTCATATTAGATTCTCTTTTGAGTCAGACGTGGAAATAGGTTGTGAGGCTTAGATTGATATATCTCTTTGTCTCTGTGAAATCATCAGCTGATGGGAAAATTTGATTGATGCTCAAAGTAATATGTCTCTCTCTCTCTCTCTCTCTCTCTCTATCTCTTTATCTATCTCTCTCTCTTTCTCTCTCTTCAGGAGCATTAGAATTTGAATTTTCCATTGCTATTTTTTATTTTGTTTAATTATTTATCTATTTAGTACTCTGCTTTTTTGTGTGCAAAGTCTCTATGTATCAAATATTTACAAAACAAACAAAAAGAAAGTCTGTCTTACAGTTGTTTTTTTCAAGCTGTGGCATAGTTTGTTCACAAAATGTGATTACAACTTACGACTCTTCTCTTTGGGAAAGCATTTACATCCCTTTGAAGCTGACTACGGTGACAAGAGCAGTTGTAAAGTGTTTCATCTTGAGCGATACTTAAAGCGTGCGCACCCCATATACCAAGCCACCAAGTGACTTAAGCTGCTTCTAAGTACATCAAATATTGCTCCATATGATTGCCAGCCTCAGTGTAGCGTAAGACATCCATCCATCCGTGTCTCTCCCCTTCCTGTGGTGTGAGTTTATGAGTGGGTTCTTGAGATGCTCTTGAGAAAGTCACTCGTAAATAAGCTTCTAGAATTTCCGAGAGACATTCAGCTGTGTTGAACTCCAGGACACCCAGGAGGTTTCGTCCAACATGCGTTCTACATTTAATCTGCCTGTGCGTTCTCCTCTGAAGATGTTCTGAACTCCAGACTGCACTCACAGAGCTCTCAAAGGCATGTTTCCATCAGCTTCAGCAAGATTGCGCATTCTACTTGCTATATTACTCCTGACATTGTGTTGAAGTTTAGTTTAGACTTTCAATGGAAAATTCAATGTTATTGGTCCCAGTGGAGACCAGTCATACTATTCTGCCTTCTTCAACTTTTTTTCAACCACACTCTTAGGGTAATTCCATATATAATTCCTCATATATGAGCCTCAAAGGGAATTAAGTTGTAACTAACTTTCAAGATGCAAAATTCTTTATTTGTCACATACACAGTTATACAAAAACAATGTGTAGTGAAATAAGCCCAGAGACTGTGCAATATAGTTACAATAAATTAAAGAGAAATCTAAAGGCTGGAACAAAGTAATAAAAAATATGTAGAAAAAATATACTCGAATAAGAATGACAAAACGTGATTACAACTTTTGAGAGAGTCTTTTAGAGGTCGGCTTTGACGCAGATGAGATCTCAGACCACTTGTGTGTCACACTACAACTTCTTTACGTAATTCAGGATTAAAGGTGATGTTGTTTATGTTCATCATAATGCCAGACCTGACTGGCTGAGCCAGGTTTGAAGTAATAGAAAAATACTGCAGTAATGCCATTAATCAGTCACTGTTGTTATTGGAATAATCGTTGATCAAAATAATGTTTTGTTAACCATCATGTTTTTTTATATTGTAATGTGTCAATTTGTTTATTGTAGTGTTTGTCAGAATTTAAAAAAAGCATTAAACCAGTTGTGAAACTGGTGTGTTAGTGTTTTTCTACAGGTAATGGGTTCCCTATGGCAAACTGCCTAGCATCATCATTTAACGAGGGTAAAATAACAAGTGTTAACATGAGGAACAGACCACAAAGGAACTTTACTGTTACCTTCTCAGGGGGTTGTCTGAGTTGGGTTTGTTTTGGGGTCCATTCAGAGGGACAGCTCATTTGACTGAAAGCTGTTGAGATACTGTTGTGGTATTCATATACCAGTTCCACTATACACCCCCATATTCCACTTTTCCATATCCTACAACCTGTTGATGTAGGATAGAAGAGCAAGGCAATCTGTGTCATTTGTAATTTTGTACTGTAACCCATAGACTTGCTGACTGCTCATGCCTCCGTCAGAGGAAATGAATAAGATGTAGATTAAAGTATTTTATGTCTATGCGTAAGACTCTTTAGAACTCAAGTGTGTGTGTGTGTGTGTGTGTGTGTGCGTGCGTGTGTGTGTGTGTGTGTGTGTGTGTGTGTCTAAATGTAAGTGTTCCTCAAACCACAGTGATTGAACAGAAGCTCTTAATTAATTTCCCCTTCCCTCTCTTGTGCTCTCTCTCTCCCTCTCTGTGATTGAAGCAGCAGCTCTTGAGGCTGTAGACTCATTAATGCAGCAGAAGCAGTGTGCACAGAGTAGGGAACGTCTCGGCCTCTGTCATTGATCCTTCTCTCAACAGTGCTGCCTATATGCCACCTGAGTTCCTGAGTAATAACTCTAGGTTTATGTGTGAGTCTGTGCACCATTCTTTTTCCACTGTAATCAGAGCCCTTTTTCTACTGATCTGAGGTCATTTTTATGCTTCTATAATGCTACTTAAAACCTGGATCTGGATGAAGCTGTTGCTAAATTGTTGTTGAAGGAACCCCTCTGGTTCTCCCTGTGCCGAGATTGATGTGTGTGAAAGTTTGTGTTTATGAAAAAAGCTCTTTTAGCAAGTAAAATGATACTGTCTGACATTATATTTACCCTCTGACAAGCCTGTACTTTCCATTCTAACAGAGCACTATTTGAGACTAATCTGTTCATCAGATGTTTGGGATGAAAACAATCACCCTATGTATTCCACAATGTCATCATTCATCTCATAATCTTGTGATTCAGTGTGTGTGTTTGTGTGCGTTGTTCATTTTGGCACATAATGTTATGTCTGCTGTGTGTGCTATATTGGAACACTGTTTATCAATATGGCATCGTTGAGCTGAGACCCTGTGCTAACCGTCACTGCTCCAAACACAAGCAGCACTCAGCGGCCATTAATAGAAAATAGGACAGTTCATGTATTGCCAGCCCACACTGATCTCTCTCTTTCTCTCTCTTTTTTTCTCTTTCTTCCTGCCTCCATCTTTTTCTTTTTTACAGGCAAGCCCTGCCCCAATTATAGTCAACACAGACACTTTGGAGTCGGTACCTTACGTGAGTTCCACTGGTTTTCATTTGTTTTGTTTTCTTCTGCATTAGTAGTACTGTATTTGTAGTGCATAGTGACATTTACACTGCCTCATCAGATTCAGCATCCATGCTTGCATGTAGTGTAGCAATGTGTGTGATCTCTAAAACACAGTCTGCGTTTAGAGTTATGAAGTGGAGTGAGTTTATTTAGCCGCGTTTATCTGGCATCTTGTGGTGTGAGACAGGTCTCTCAGCTAGAGAGTTTTCATAAATAAAACAGCCTCACTGGGCTACTTATTAAAGGGAAGCGAAAGCAGGGGCTTCTCAGTGGCCACAGGAGAGTTTTGTTGTTTTTTTTAAATCAGCATCAAACATGAATGCTTGTACTCTGTGGTGTTTGGCAGCAGCGAGAAGTCGGCTGGACATGGATGAATAGATTAGGGTGGCGACAGACAGGTCTGAGATCAGTGGGTGTGATGGATAAATGAAGGCAAAAGCACAGAGGGAGATTCAGATGTTGGTAAAACGTATTAGCAAGAGGGTGGAGGATATATTTGGATGCAGCAGATTTCATTACACTGGTGCATCAGTGCTGGTGCAATACAGTTTTTAAAATTCAGATGCATTACTGCATTATATCAGTATGATAATATTGATAACACTTTTGTATTATATTTGTATATAATATTTGACTTTAACTTATATTCAAGTAAAAACCTATTAAATAAAAACCTTTATATTTGACTTTAACTTAGATTCAAGTAAAAACCTCTTAAATACATCCTAATTTCCCTTAACATTAAACCTATCCTTGACCTCAAACCAAAGTCTAAACCTCACCCTTGTTTTAACCCTTACACTGGTCCTAATCTTAACCATAAGCCCAATGTTAGGTACTTTTACATGGATATAATAATATGGTTACTGTAGAAAATCAAATTTTGGAAATAATCCATTTAACGTGTTTACCAGCAGTTGGTCTGATAATGAGAGTGTCTACATGAGTCACTCGGTAATAAGATTTCTTTCTAAATATACGATATGCACATTTTCCGTTGCTCGGTTACTCACCAATAAACTCAGCAACGCACAGCAAGTGACGAACTTAGTGGTGAATATTTGCGTGTAAGTTTAAATGGGTTCAAGCACCACACAGTTTGGTCAGTTTTAGCCATTTCATGTTTTCTGGTTCTGTCTCCATGCACTGTCCATGCACTAGAAAAAAATTACTGTACATAAACCCAGGTCTCTTGATCATCTTTATCATCTTTAACAAGTTTAACATCTATACATAATCTGTCAGGGGCTGGAATGTACTATATAGGTATTATACTTTCCTAACAGTAAAACTAAAATACTTAATATGACACATAAAAAGCAAACTTTTAACTATAGCCAGCTTCAGGTTAGGAGTGCCCAAAGGTATCAGTATTGGTCCAATGATCATTTTTAATTTCTTGTATAATCTCTCTGATAATAGTTATTTTCTCAAGCGTGAAAATGAATTAGCCAAAACAACAAATGAACTCATGTGAACTGCATTTCAAAATGTTAGTTACATCTGCACAAGAAACTTCAGTCCAGTGCTTGCAGCTGTAGAAAATTAGTGTTTACAAAGCTGAGCATTCTTCTCTCCTACCACTCACTCCAAAGCTGTATCATGTTGTTCTTCTGCTTATAATTTTTCTGCATGGTAGAACATGTACCAAGGCGAACTCTGGAACAACTGGAGACTGAACATTAAGTGTTGAGTGCAGTAGTTATGCTTGCAGAAGCAAATTCAAGTGAACTGACATATTGAACAAAGTGAATGGAATGCCAAAATAAGGACTGCTTGCTATTATTTTAGGCAGGATGTCTAATTATCGGTATTGTATTCTGTGCTGGCAAGTGTGATTGAATGGAAGAATTCAATCTTAAGCAGTAACATCAGCATTAAGTGCTCAGCAGCTTTATAAATCACTCTGCAGATAGACCTTGGAGAACTGTCTTAACTTTACCCTTTTTCTGGACGAGACAGATTGAGAGAGAGAGAGAGAGGCTGCAAGTTTGGTAGAGAAGGTCGTAATGGCGATAGTAATGATGGAGTACTTGAGCAAATGAGTTGTTCATTCATATCTGATATCGAAAATCATGTTATTTTAAAGATTCCTACTTAAGGACATCTACATTTATGGCATTTAGCAGACGCGTTTATCCAAAGCGACTTCCATTCCATGCCATTCCCTAACTACAGGGGACAGTCTCCCTGGAGCAACTGGGGGTTAAAGGTCTTGCTCAGGAACCCAGTGGTGGTGTGTTGACAGTAGGATTCGAACACACGACCTTTTGATCCAGAGGCAAGTGTCCTACCCACTAGGCCACCACCACCCATAACTACTTTCACAAACCCTCTATAAAACTACTAGACTTGATGTATTCATTACAGATGTTCACACTGCTCAATAGCTCCTCTACCTTAAGGGTGAGTACACACTACAAACCACAAAGGTGGCACAGGTCTGTCAAAGAGGCTCATCTTTCGTGTGAATACAGTACAGTAAACTCTTGGAGCACTTGGTGGCCTAGTGGGTAGTGTGTTCGCCCTGTGATCAGGTTTTGAATCCCAAGACTGCTAGAGGCACCTCTGAGGTAACCTTGAGCAAGGTGCCGTCCCCACACTTTGCTCTCTGTGCATCTGTATGGTACACCAAATCCTGTTCTGCGACATCTGAGGTAAGTGTAATCAACCTCACTATATATACTCAGTGACAAAAAAGGTTAAGCACCCACAAGTAATGGCCCGATTTGGATATAATTCGGTACATGAGCAGACCAGCAATGGGTATGTAAATTCGATTTGCAAGGAGCTGGCATCTCTAGTCATCAGGATGCCTCGAAGACACATTAGACAACATTACCAGCACTCCATGGAGTTTGATAGGGGTTGCATTGTGGGTTTGCATGAGGCTAGGTAGTCATTGTGCAATCTTTCAGCATGTGGGTCACAGATGTCACAGTGGCCCGATGTTGGAACCAATGGGCATGTGAGGGCAATCACACTTGTCATGAAGGTTACGACTGCCCAAGCCCAAGATCACACCAAGGATTGCACATCAGCACCTGCCATCCAGACACAGGCATTGGACTCTCTATAACATCTTGTCTCTTCACATACTGTGTCTCAACGACTAGTATCAACCTGTCTATGGGTTCACCATCCCATGTATAGGCTGTTAATGCCAGTGCAGAGATAGCTGTGTTTGGAGTGGTGCCTTAACCAGGAGGCATGGACTGATGGCAAGTGGCGTTGTACCATGTTCAGCGATGACTGTTGTGTGCGGGTGTGGCGGCACCGAGGGGAGAGGACCAATCCTGCCACACCCTACTGACATGGGACCAGCAGTGTGCCCATACTGCCAACTCTGTTGTCCATGTGATCTGACCTTGTAATCAGTCATATGACCTTTCACCACATACAGGTTCATTTCATTTCCACCACTCCATCTGGCCACTTAACTTTTTAGTATATTTGCATACATTTAAACAAAAGGAAAATGTCATCAATACATGAGATTTACAGTATGCAAAAGCTAAAAATAGGAAATAATCGCTGAATATTCCTGCTGTTACAACCAGAAATTATGTTGATTACATCTTCATGTCACTGCAGATCCAGATCATACCCTGCAATTATCAAATCATAATAGTTTAAAATCTGTCAGTTTGGTACAGTGCACTGACTTCAAAGGAATGTACGTGGTGCATGTGCACATGCATACCTGGTGATATGGGTCTGCTGGAGCTCGGGGAAGGTGTGTAAGGAATAGGACTGGACACAGTACGGGGACGAAGGCCTTGGGCCGACATTTCATTGAAGTACCTACAGCATAAGAGAGTCACTAAGAAGCCAATGTGCCAATTACTGACAGTGCAGTTGTTTCACCATGGCCATGAAGAATGATCAGATATTTTAGGTCACTTTACATCCTGATATAAATACAGACTGAACTGATCGAGAGTACAAACGTTTGCACACAACAGTAATTACCAGTTCTCTGCAGCCTTGCCCAGAGTTAAAACACAGTTCAACATGGGAAATCATGAAGGCTTATTATCAATTATCGAAAAGACAGACACCTGAGAAACTCAATTACATAGTAATGGGGAAAACCATATAGTTGTGAATGTGTGCTTCATTTTTAGCACAGTTTCTAGTATTATAAAGCTGCAGACAAAGCATCATGGTAAAAAGAAAAGCAAACATTTCTCCTCAATAACTAAAACTATTTTATGAGCATGTCCTCACACCAGAAGTGTTTTGTCATTTCTAGTCCTTGAGGGTCAGAGCACTACAAAGTTTAGTGCTTTCTCTTCTTTAGTAGTTCAGTTACACAGTACACATGGAGAAGTTTCAATCTTTTGCATCTTGCGAAGTTCTGACAGGCAGGCCTACAGAGGGTAACTGCGAACAAAAAAAAACTCACTGGTGGCAATTTATACCTCTCATCGTCCATCTCCAGGCTGGACTCACTCTCTGACAGCTGCCTGCACAGAGCCTCCCGCCTCTCTACCTCCCGCTGAAGCTTCCTCTGCAGGCGTATGTTCTCCTCTCGCATGATCCGCTCCTCCTCGATATATTGGGCCCGCTTCTCTGTGTCTGGTGTAAACAGCACACACACATCAGAAGTAAAGACCACATGCAACACAGACAGAAAAAACAGTAGCAGCAAGTGAAAACATCGAAAAGGTTACACATTAGCAGACCAAGGTTTCCCTTGGATTATTTGCAGTAGATTCCCCTGGATTGAACTGTTAGTAATTTATGCAATAAGTACAATTGTTAAAATAAGGTCCATGTTTCTCTGTGTGCTTTCTGTGTTTCTTTTTGCCTCACTGCAATGCATGTGAGCTGAGGAATTTGTAAACTTGGTAAACTGATTTTACTGTGTGCAGCCCCATCTAGTGACCACTGACAGAAAGATCCACAAGACTACCAATCAAGATCTATCATCTGATATATTTCTAGTGATTAACTAACAAAAAATCTCAAATTACATCCAGGAATGGATTTTGATTATCGATGGATTATTTTGAGAATTTATTTTGCCTAAGATGACAAAGTAAGAATAATAAAACTTCCAATTAATAAAACACTTAGAATACTGTTTCATCAGAACTTTTTCAAAAAGAAAAAGAACCTCAGTCAAAAGAAAAATACTCGAAGGCCAATAACTGAGTTACAAGATTTTGCCTACAGTGCGACAGTGCTGTTAACACAAAAAATCATCTGACCGAATTTTTTTTTTAAACCCAAATGCTCTGTGTCGCAGGCCCATACCGCCTTGGCCATGCATTAAATTTTCAGCACTGTGTTGTCCATTATCCCCTAAGCCCCTAGTTGAGATACCACACAAAAGCACACACCTGCCACACCTGGTTTTCATCTTTTTGCACCATGAACTACATGGCTTGCCATTATCGCCCATTTCCAAGCCCATCTCCACTTACTCTTTACCGTTTTGTCGATGTCCGACACATCTGTGCAGATGCTCCAAACTACTTTAGGCATGCTCTTTGGCCATACCTGTCAATTTTCAACATTGAAAATAAGTGATTTTTCCCAAGATCCCAACCCAAAATACAGGAAATTTTGAGCAGCTTCCCATTGCCATTCCTCTGTTAACAGCAAGAAAACGGACTCCAAAACTGCTGTTATTTATTTTTAACAGAGCATAAGCTCTGCAGCACTTGTGACACCAGAGCCACTGTTCTGAATCTCGAGCTTCGGAGTTTTGGCTTCTTTATCTATTTAAGCAACGGGTTTTCTCCACTGTTTTCCGACCTTTTTAACTACTATTAGCGAATCAGACACTTCATGACACACCACTGCCTTCCAATCATAAATACGTTCTATTCCAATTGTGGAGAAGGGAGGACACACTCCCCAAAACTGTACAGATTTGCTGCAGGAGGACAACACTCGCTGTAAGATGTCAGTCACGACTCGGCAGGAGTTCAGAGGATGTTTGATGCTCATTTAAACTTGTACATGTAAGGATAATGTATGATGTATGGTTCTGTAACAAAAAAAGGAAGAAACTACTACTGTGCTCATGTTAAACAGATGCTAGATGGGCTAAATGCTTAGTGTAAATCTAGAAAAATAAACTGTAATTATTCAATAGGTTCAGGACTCAAGTAAGATTTCTTCATCTGAACACAATCCTCCAACAAGAGCAAAGTGCCTGAATACACAGCACAGCCATGAACAGTTCGCCCCTTTACTTTCTTTTTAGCTTTAGCTACCGTTATTAGCAGAGTTTCCCCATGTCTCTCTCTACTTCTCTCGCACTAGACACGCACCCACAGTCCTTTGCATGCACCAGCGCTCTCTACACTACAGGTGCCTTTCTTACACTTTTTTTTAATCCATTTTTTCCCTTCGGATCTGCATCAATCTCATTATTAACCTTTAGTGCACTCAGCTGACGGAAATCCGTCACAGCGACGGAAACTTTAATTCATGTATACCATAGCAATATTTTCCACAATCTATGGCTCTTCAACGCATGCCTTGTGAAATGCTTTGTATTAGGAAGTTTGGTACTCACGCTGCAGCTCGGCAGTTCGCAAGTTCTTCTTCAACCTCTCCACCTCACTCTTTAGGAAGCGGATGTGTCTCATCATATTTTCTGGAGAGTCAATCTCCATGGAAATGTCCCTGGGGGATGGAGGAGCAGAGACTGGCTGGTCTAGCTTCTCCTGGAGAATCCTACAGGGACAAAACACAGAACACCACCACGTTTCCAAACCTTGAAGCACTGGATGTTAAGTCAGGATAATTCAGTCTAGTGAGGTGTAAATGGCTAAGACTGGGGTTGTAACGAGCCATGTAAACACTGCGATATTAAACTGCAAAAATGTGACACTGTACATCACTCAGATATGCACTTTGGGGAACAGACATTCTAATAATTAAGATATTTGATACTATTGCAGAAAGTGAAAACTGAAGTTTGCAAAGTATCAGCACCAATCAATAAGTCCAGAACAGTGTGATGTGTCAAGCTCCTCCTGCATCCCAGCTCTACTCTCATTAGTAGATTATGCAACAACACGAATAAAGTAGTTGTTTTCCTTCATTCAAATTTTGTTGAAAATATTGTGGGAATATCAAACCGTAAGCTCAGAATCACAAAGTCTACTGTTACAGGTTAGCTAAGACAAGAAATTAAACACTTGTAGTCCAGGCTTATTGTTTTTAATCATAAGGCTTAAGATTCCGTAAGTGTTATGATTAATTCGGTAATCAGGGCTCCCGATTTCTCCTTTTTCAAGATTTATATGGCATGTATATTTTATTGTTATGATTTGGTTACAGATTTGTCCGGTAATTACAAACTGAGAGTTGACGATAACTCTGAATGCTCTTTGTGCATTTCCCCTGAACTTTCACATGGTTTTGTTTGCATAATGCAAGAAATTATTTAGCAAGCTAGCATGTATAAAGCATATTTAAACTGGGAATTTGTGAATTATACTGGCATGTAACACTTCATAAACCACCTCTGGAAAATTATGTGCCATTTCAAATATACAGCTATTTTACAGCTATATGCTATAACTTTGATTGTGAGTATGGCAGGGCTGAAAAATTAGTTTTATTTTATTTTTTACATCAAAGCCACCAATTTTCAGTTTGTAACAGCTTTCAATTTTATTACTGCCCAAATTAACAAGGTTTAAATAGGTAAATTTAACCAAATAACAAGGGCCTTGTGAACTGCTGGCAGATGAGTTAGATCAACAATATAATAATAACTGGGCATTGGCCAAAAACAAAAAAATGAAAGTAAGGTATGGACCTGAATTTAAAATCATAGTCACAATATTGGTCAGAAAAATTTCATTTTCAACCTCAACTTACTATTATAGGCCTACATACAGTGAATGTAAAAGAGTGTAATAGGTCTCTTTTCCATTTTCTTTTAACTGGTTTGTTGGGAAAACAACTGTTAGGATACTGGTTCTGTTCATAATACGTACCACTTCTGAGCCATGAAGGCTAATAAATATGAAACAAATTTTAGCTACGGAACTAGAAAACAGAAGAATTCAATTTGGATCCACAGGGTTTTAGTGTTCGGTGGATTAACATGAGGAAACTGCCTAAACTAACAAAACACAGAATTAATATTAAAAAATATATAATTATAGCAACAGCAACTGTACCTAACACAATACACATTTAAATTTTTCAAGACTGTAGGGTTAAATTGCCCCTCTAGGGTTCTGCAGATAACTAAACCACTGACCTTTTTTCTGCCTCTAGCTTATCCATTCTCTTCCATAGCCGATTGACCAGAGCTTCTTGCTCTTGCTCCAATGTGTTTTCCAAGTCAATCTTCTCTCGCCTGAGCTGAAAAACAAGACAGGACAGGGCTACTGCATGTTTTGTTGTTCACCTCCCCTTAACATAATTGAAAAAAAAAAAATCATAAAATGTAGCAAAATTTACAGCACATTTTTTATTTTGTTATATTTTTATTGCTGTGGTTTAAATTGTACTTTTGCAGAAGAGGTGTTCAGATCATTCTCCTTTTCATGAAGAGTTTGGGGTTCTACATGATTCTCAATTGCAAATACCTGTCCATGTGATTGATATACTTTTGTCACATCTTAAAACCTGTTGCGCTTCACCCTAGCGGTTGGTTCCATATACGGAACGAAATCTAAATATGCATTTTACGCCATGATTGGTGTATTTTAACGCCAATTTATTTTCTTTAACCAATAGTGGAGGTTGCTACAGTTTGAACGAGCCTCCACGCAAGTTTCTAGGCACTCCCTAGGCTGAGATATATTCGAAAATATACAAGGTCCACTTCTGACTGGTCCAGCTTTGACAGACTCGGACTAATGACCGGGTAGCCGTAATTTACATACAAAGCCAATCCCCAGAGCTTTCGGACAATGTGTGGGAGTTTACAGTCCCTCATCGCACAGGGATATAAAACGTCCCGAATAATCCCAGACCAGTAGAGGTGGTGCGCTTGTCTGGATCTATATGGATTTTTTTATGCTGAAACAAAGCGAAATGCACACAGATAACCAAATTCAGGATATATGAGGACATTTGATGGGGATATTTGGCCAGCAAATAAGAATTTCAAGGGGAAATTGGAGCCGTGGTCAGAGAGACACGCAGAGACGGACTCACTTGTTTGCTGAATTTATTCGCTCTGAGTACATGGAAATGATGACACTGGGCTCTAAAAGTGTCTATAAGCTGACTTGGTTGTGATAAAACTGCTTTGGAGTTTCTGTGTAATTGTTTTATTGAGTTTTGAGCAAGTTTTTGTGCGCTTTTGGCCAGATAGGCGGAGCGAGATATTCGGGACTCCGGTGATGAACCGGTACTGGTAAACTGACACAGCGGACGCCTGGAGTCAGTTCATCAACTCCTTTTCTATAGAATGAATGCAATTTTATGTTGAAGCATTTATTGATTTATAATTCTATGGTAAACTTAAGGATGTCTCCAAACAAAATGGCGTCTCCGAATGGTACTGCTTGCACTAAAAGACTTATAAAACATTCATTTTTTATTCTTTTGAGCTCAAGCTTTGAATATTAGCTGAAAAGACCTGTGGCTATGAGTATTTAATGTTTTGCAAAACCAGGACTATAAGGCACGGCCGAATTCTGAGACCTTTGACACAAGCATATATAAACTCCGGTATTTCCTTCCTGTGTTGCTCTTTGAACGTAAGTTTATATATTTTACTTCACTGGCACATGAAACTTCAGAGTCTTAGCTTTGAAATGAGTCCAACCGCAAACAAAAATAATAAAGTATGACCAAGTTATGAGCTTTTAAAATTGGGAGCTCCAAAAACCCAACATGGCCGCTGAAAGGGGCGAAACGCAACAGGTTTTAATACTAGTACGCTCAGATTGGGACTGTTACAAGCAATGTCCCGTTTTGTTACAGTTGCAAGGACTGACACACATTAGGCTGCAATGATTGGGCAGGAATTTCTGAACAGAAACTGAAACCAATCATGGCAGCTTTTGTACTATGTACCTGTTCTAAGGTGAGCTGTTTGGAGATGGTGTCATTCTCCAGCTTCTTAATCTTCTTCATCAATTTGTTAACTTGAAACTCCTGCTCCTGCTCCAAGTGCTGTTCCAGTTCTGCTTTCTCATGTTGTAGCTGAGAGAGGAGAAAGTAAAGAGGAGACATGTCTTCAGGCCTCATGCATTCTCAGTACTGCAGGGGAAGGTGCTATCAGATGCTAAAGCAGAGAACTGTATCCCAAAAAAGGACAAAAAACATCCCACAGTTATACCCATTGCTGGTTGTGCTGAAACAGTGCGGATTCATAGGTGTCCATTTCAAACACACGCACAACTTTCTTTCCAAAAATGTCTACAGCAAATAGAAGATGCCTCAAATGTGACCTTTGGGAGCTACTCAAAAAATCCACACTCCCAGAATGCTCCCCAAGAGCACATGACTCATTGTCAAAATGCGCTGAAAGCCTTGCCAAAAATTAATTGTACTTTCAGACTGTGGTTACATCTACGTTGGAAATAGAGAGGGCTGTCTGAATTAAGCAGGAGGTCATCATGACTGAACCGTCACTAGAAAATCTCTGTCACCTCAAACCCGTGCTCCTCTTGAATAGAGCGTGACACACCCTCTCTATTGGCTCCTGCTGTTAGCTTACCGCTAACACAGCAGCCTAGGGTTAGCCTACCACTAACACAGCAGTCTACAGTTACCGTGGGTTTTCACTGTATGCAGGTGCTCTTGGAACGTTTACTGTATCGGCAATAGAAAAACCCATATAGGACGACCTCTACTCTTGAATATGCAAAATAATCAACCATCTATGGTCAGGATCATGGACACAAAAGACAAACATTATGATAGTTTATGTATAAATTAATCAACAAATAACTTATTAATAGGTTTAAATGTGCCCAGTAAATATACAGCACTATTACAAAAAACAGATAAATTAAACTTTATTAACTTAATATCTTGTGACTATTTGGACGTTCATTCTAAATCTGAGTGGAAGTAACTGTTTAAAATAAAATAAAAAATGCCTTGTACTGACCTTACAAACTGACAGGATATTCATAAAGAGCCCAATTACTAATGCGAAAACATAAGCCTTTAGGCTGCATCCTCATTAGCTCAATTTTAACAGGTCAGTCTAATGCTGTTTATTTCAGTAGATAAGCTGTGTGTCAATAGGTTTCCAGTACACATTATTAGACGCACTTACCTTGTCAGTGCACCCTGTGTACAGCTAGAGAGAAGCAATGTGGCAAGCAGTGCAGTAGCAGGTATATATGCTCAAAGCACAATTTGTACAGTTGCTGTGAGCAACGTGTCATGAAAAGCATGCTTTAAAAATATACTACTCTAATGTTTTTTAAATTAATAAAAACATTGCACAAATGCTCCAATTTACTAGCAGTGCCTCATCACTATAAAAAGCCTACTGCTGATAGTTTATATTTCATGTCGTTAGTCATGATACACAGTGGGCAGTACGTTATTATTTTGCAGTTATGGTCGCCCCATATTTGTTTTATATTAAAACTTCACATGGTTTGTATAGGCTGGCCAGACAATTATGCTACATTCTAGGCTATTATTATAAAGTTTAAGGCTTGTGTGCCACATGATTAGTATCACTGATCTTGTATCAGACCTCTGTCACTGGATATTTTAACTTCGCAGATTATTCTCAATTTAGTAGAGAACTGTTTTGAAACTCTAACATTACTGCATCTGATACATACAAAATACCTACCAATGCCCCACACCATCATGCCACTACCAGGTAAGTGTCCCTGCTGTGCTGACAATGGTCCACTGTCCAAATAATGTCTGGCTGACAGTGATCCAACTGTGATCTCTTTCCTTTGTAAGACAGGTTAGAAGTGTGCTGATAAACACATTAGAAGGTTTGCAATTAACAACTCTAAGTAAAGACAGGTGTTCCAGATAAGGAGTGCCTAATAAACAAGTAGGTCTCAGTGAGCTGTCAATCAGTCCCTGTAGCAGTAGGACTGTGGCTGAGCACTCACTTGCATAAGTTTTCGAGAGAGCTCGTTGGTGAGGAATTCTTCTTCCTTCTCATAATTGACGGCTAGCGTTTCTTTCTCCTTCTGCAGTGCCTGGATCTTCTTGAACAGCGTGTTACTGATGAACTCCTCTTCTTGTTCTGCTCTGGCTTGCTACAGATCAGAAAAAAACATTTTAAAAAGGCACTTGTTAGATCAAACTAATCTTCAGAAACTCAGATATCAGCTCTCAAAACTATAAGGGCCTTCACAAAAACATGTCAAAGTGAAATTTGGTATTCAAGGACAGTCATTTGCAGGCAGAAAGTTACCATGGCAGGTTAAAAACGACTGGAACGTTATCAAATATTTAGGATCTGGGGCAGAAGTCTCACATCAAAGTGCTGGTACGGATGGTCCGTGGAATGTGAATGATGAAGATGTCTGAGGGGCAGCTTAAGTTGATGGCATATGATTCTGAGACTAAGATGCATATCTACGTCTTTCTGAGATAGCAATGGAACACTGTTCAGAGGCAAAGTCTCACATCCTAAGAAGAGAGGTCTAGGTGAAGAACTGTTGCAAGTATACTTTGCAGTATTGCATGCAGATTTCATACCATTACACAAATGTATTCAGAATAGCACAAAATTGAAGCTTCACAATAAAGAATAATTGTCTCTATCTGTCTTTTTTGGATCATGAGTAAAACAGTTTTACAAAAACATTACTAAGTGAACTGAGTGTTACTGCAGTGTCGACCTATAGAGCAAAATGCTTCACTATTCCCTTCTGGTCTCTAAAAATACAATAAACCCCTGCAACGTCGCGGTTCAGAATACGCCGCTTCAGTCATTCGCAGATTTTTTTTCTTAGAACTGAACAAATAATTGTTTGCGGAAATTTGCAGAAACCGCAGATATTCTCTGCATTTTTTAAATATAATTTTTCAAGCAGTTTAGTACTAAATTATTAAGAAAAAAAGAATTTACTAATTTTGTAACAAATACTGAAGTAAATTCTGATAAATTTCCATATAAAATATAACTATACATTTTTTGTTACTGTTGACAGAACACAAAGAATGCGTATCTTGGGATGGTGAAATTCCCCCCCTGTACTCAACTAATTCATTACTGTATTTACCCTGCTTATACCACAGAAAATGTGCTTGCATGAATTACTGTATAGTTTGTATAGGGGTAACATCAGTATTTTACTTTCTAGCACTGCGGGAGACAGTAGTTCAGTGTACACTGTACAGTACGGATACAGGTTTACCTTTACATTTTTTAAGCGTAATGTATTAAGCTGAGTTTTAAATGAAAGTAAAATGTTTTGGGAGCATATTTGGGGGCATATTTAGGGTTTACACTGTAAAAGAGATCGACTGATATGGGTTTTTCTATGGCCAATGCCGATACAGTAAATGTTCCAAGAGCACGCGCGTATAGTGAAATGTGATGTGGTATTTTTTGAATGAGTTACATTATAAAAATATATTTTTAACCACACTACAAATTCATGGTTATTCACTATTCGCGTGTGCTCTTGGAACGCAACCCCCATGAATGTTAAGGGTTTACTTTAGTACAGTAGGCAGATCATTTTGTGTCTTTTACAGTGAAAAGGAGAAGTAAAAACACAGCACAGATGGTCAAAATTTATTTCTAGATGTTTTCATCCATAGGCCCCAAAACTGAAGAGAACCAGAGATTACAAATAAAGGCAGAAGTGAACCAAATGTTCACAAAGAACTGTGACTAAATGTCAGGATGTGCAACAACATAAGCCACACAGGCATTTTCTTTTTGCCTGAGAATAAAAGTAAAAAAATAACAAATTGGGTATATTACAGCATAGTATAGTATAAACATAACGTTCTGTTTTTGCAAATAAGTTCAGTCTACGGTATTAGGGTAAGGAGAACACTACAGCTGCAAAATTCAGCTCCCCTGAATTGTACATCACAGTACAGAATATATCATAGAGCAGTATTCATGTTACTGTACGATGGGAAACCGTCTACTATCGTCTATGATATGATCCAGTGCTGGTTTTGTCAAATGAGCTGAACCAAAAACAAACAGGCACGTCATGACTTTAGTATTGCAGTTTTTGTGAAATGAATTTAGGGGAATACAGTCATACAAGTTCAATCACGCATAGAGTAATTATCTAAATGCACAGGTGTTTTGTACACAGAAGCTGTGATTTCTTAAAAGCACTTTACTTGCTTTAATTCAGGGCCTGGTCGACCTCTGGTCATCAAACTGGACTCTCAAATCAGACTACAACAAACAGTGAGCACCTATGGCACACGAATATTGCCTGATCAGCCTCGTTTTTTGGAAGGAATCAGCCAGAGATTGGCTAAACGCTCTCTAGAGCAGGAGCTGTACAGGATGCTAATGTAAAGTTGATGTTAGCTGCTAACGGTTTAGTGAAAAAAGCGAATAATAAAACGTTACTGGTACAAAGACATGGTGTTTTAGTCTCAGTGCAACTTGACATTAATGCAGCTACTGTGCCACCGTAACTGAACAACACGACTTAACATTAGCCAAGTAGCCCGATAGCAAAACACTGGCTGAAAACAAACAGGCAGCTAGCGTTAGCACTTCAGCTAGACAGCCTGCGTGAAGACACAAGGACTGAAGAATATTCAAGAGGAGCAGCAACTCACAGTACTGGCTGGAATTGTAATAAGGTGCGTATAAAAGCAGCGAAACCATGAGGCATGAACACGGCGGCTCTGTTGGCACTTACAATAGTGACGCTGGCTTTGCGCAGGTCCCTGTTCTCCTCCTGCAGCGCCTTGCACTTCAACTTGAACGTCTCCAGCTCGATTTTCAGCACTTTGTTCTCCTGCTGCAAGGACGCCAGGCGGTTTGTAAGCTCCTCCAGGCGAAAAGGAGAAATGATGATGCCTGGCTTGGTGGAAGATGAAGACGGACAAGGAGGGGCAGCAGAAGAACTACTGCTGCCCGCACCGTCCGTATCACTCTCACTAGCACTATCCGCCATGATCGCAGAATGAGGGTGGGTGTGTGTGTGTGTGTGTGTGTGTGTGTGTGAGAGAGAGAGAGAGAGACCAAGCATGCTATTTATTATTAGGAGTCCAAGCATGCTATTGTAATCGTGCTGATTTTAAAAATAAATATATTTTTCTGCCTCAAAACGCGTTGGGGAGCAAAACCCGTAAGGCTCACGGGCAATTTGGTAGGTACATGCAGTACTCCAACCGCTACTCAGGCACCAAGACCCACGCCATTGCACCAATAGGTGGCGTTATAACAAGCACCTTTGCGTTGAGCCTCAGCAAATTTGAAGCGTATGTCGATTTTCAAAATTCTTTTTGCATAGTATTCCTTGACTTGCATACACCCCTGATGGATGTCAACTTTAAAACCTTGGAAATTTTTTAAACTGTTTTTACTGCTGTATTCTGCCCTCTCTCACAAGTTTAGAAATGTGTATGTGTTTGATACTACAATAACGTGCCAAGTGTCGTGAACGTCAGCCACTGGGAGGTACTACAACAGGACATTTGGATTTCTTATATATACAGTACTTCGTGAACGGCCTGTGCTTAAAGCATTCTAACCTGTCAGCATTGCGGTTTGGAGGACTGGGCGCAAACAGCTTGGACCCCGCACATTACCGTTCACGGCTATATTGTTTTTTGTTTCGTTATTTAACTGAATGACACATACAGCGTTATTCATGTGTTGCATATGCTATGTTTTATTATTTGTTTTATTACATGTTTTATTTTTATGAATAAATGTTGGTTTCTATCACTTGTATTTTTCCTGGGTTCATAACAGGAGCTGGTTTAAAACATTTTAGAATTAGATGAAGGCTAGAGTGTTGATGTTATTTTAGAGTTAGATGCAGGCTAGACTTTTGATAACATTTTAAAGTTAGATGAAGGCTAGAGTATTGATTCGTCAATGGGGGAGAGTGAGTTTAGAATTTGATGCCGTTATCATGTGACTAACGCGAAACTGTAGAAAGCAAACATTCAGTGTGAAGAAAAAGTGTCATTTACACCTAAACGTCTGTTGAGATTGTGAGAATAATCCATGCTTTTTTCCTCTAGGTTTGGTATGCATGCTGAGAAACTAAATTGTGATCCCAAGTGATAGGGGTGGTGGTGGACTAGTGGTAGGATACTTGCCACTGGACCAAGAGGTCGCAGGTTTGAATCCTACCTCCACCACTGGGTTCCTGAGCAAGACCTATAACCCCACGTTGCTCCAGGGAGACTGTCCCCAGAAGTTAGGGAATGGAAGTCGCTTTGGATAAAAGTGTCTGCTAAATGTTGTAAATGTAAATATTGGACAGACTCGTTTAATGTATGTGAATAGTATGTTACTCTCAACTGATATGTTGTATTTGGCCTTTTAAATTCTGCTGTGAAATGATTTCATATTTAATATAAGCACAGTGATATACTTCGTGTTTGCCTGGACAGATTTATGAATTAAAATGCTTTACTGCTGTGGTACTCATACCTGTGGTCCAGTGTGGCCCTGCATATTATGTTTTCCTCTAATACATCCCATTCATCGGAGTAATCGCTTGTTAAGTGGTGCATTAGTTGCATCAGCGGATATGTTGGGGGCAGGGGAAATTCTAAAATGTCCTGGATAGTGCTTCCCTAGGACCAGAACTAAAGTTTCCTTTGCTAATATCTCGTTGCTTTGAACATGCTGTTACTGCTAACCACTTTGATGCTTTAGCTCACGGGTGTCAAGTCCACAAAGGGCTAGTGTAGCTGTAGGTTTTCATCCCTAACCAGCAGGTGAAGAATGACAACAAGGGGATCAATCAATTTAAAAGAAAATTAATTGATTTGGGGGGGGGGGGGGGGGGGCATTTCGGAGTCTGATTTTTTTTTGTTGTCTAAAACTGACC
>JBBJLS010000109.1:26591136-26604040 GCA_037577275.1 Bryconaethiops microstoma
AGGAATGGCAGAGGATCCCCAAATCCAGGTGTGAAAAACTTGTTGCATCTTTCCCAAAAAGACTCATGGCTGTATTAAATCAAAAGGGTGCTTCTACTAAATACTGAGAAATGAGTCTGAATACTTAGGACCAAGTGATATTTCAGTTTTTTTTTTTAAACAAATCTGCAAAAATGTCAACAATTCTGTGTTTTTCTGTCAAGATGGGTGCTGTGTGTACATTAATGAGAAAAAAATTGAACTTAGCAAATGGCTGCAATATAACAAAGAGTGAAAAATTTAAGGGGGTCTGAATACTTTCCGTACCCTGTGTGTGTGTGTGTGTGTGTGTGTGTGTGTGTGTGTGTGTGTGTATATATATATATATATATATACTAAAAAAAAATTGTTAATTTTTTTTTAAATACACATGTCCATATTTATATTTGGGGGTGTCACTGATTTTGCCAAAACCAAGGGAGGGGTCATGGTCCCTTGGCTTTACCAAAATCAGTGACACCCCCAAATATAAATATGGACGTGTGTTTTATTCTGTTGCTTTTAAATCTTACTGCTCTTACCTTTGTACTGTCCACTTTCTGCTATGACAATGCAAATTTTCCACTTGTGGGACTAATAAAAGTTTATCTTATCTTATGTAATGGCAAGAAAATAGCAAACAGTTCTTAGTGGTACACTATACATTAAAATAGCTTGACCTAACATGTAAACCTTTTAAATATAAAGTTCAGGAACAGAAGAGTCCTCATATAATTGGAGGGGAAAAGATGAAAAGAAGTTAACACACAGAAACCCATGACTGGCACCCTGAGGAATGGATAAAACAGACACAGATAGGAAATTAGGGACAATCAAGGATGCTAGGGTGCAGAGAGTGGAGAGAGAAAAAGAAAGATGACTTGTGAAGATGATATGGTAGGGTTACTGGTGAATATTAGTACATTAAATCAATGATGCAATGTAAGCAATGTTGTGAGCTGAGTTACAATGAGCTGTAGCTGTAGTTAGCATTATTAGTGCAGCTACAGGCACTAGATAGTGGGCGAGAGAGGAGGCAGCACCTATGCCCTAAAAGCTAATTCGCAGCTCATTGGTAGCAGGAAGACGGCACAGGCATTGTTGTGAGAGAGCCCTCTAGGTTGGGAAGAGCAGCAGGTCTGGTTTTGCAGAAAGAGGTGCTCTAGCAGGAAAGTCCAGAGGCTGGGACACTACAGAAATATGCATTTCTACAGGCATCAACAAAGCAGACATTCCATTTTGCCATGCTATCAGAACAGCTGAGTGATCATAAATGTACAATAGTATAGTTGTTGTTGAAAAAAGAGAAAAAGAAACACAAAGCCCAAAGCAACCATGCTGCATAGAAGTATTATTACCATTATTATGTTTTCATGTATATTATCTTTCAAAATGAATTTGTAGTGCTGCAGAACGCAGGTGCTACCAATTTTGCAGTCATATTTTGCACATTTTGGAATTTTGTAAATACATATAAACATAATGTTTACATTAATAAAGCATGAACCAAATCTTAAGCCCACCTTACATCAAATAATATATACCTTATGAGTACAGCCAGCTGGATAGAGCCTATTGGATGTGGTGAATAGTTAGGCCTACTGTTTTCCTTACACGGGGATGGGATTAAGTTTTGATTGACAAATGTTTATAATATTCAAAGATGCATGCCTAATTTTTTAACAAACATGTACAAGCTATACAGTTAAACACACAATGGAATCACACTGCCCATCATTGGTTAAAATCATACCAGGATGAAAAAGGGGCAGCACTAAGAATTGGAAAATCGAATACTGTCAGTAGTTTGAAAATGAATTTAGAGCTCAAATGAGATTGGAATTTTGATTTGAATTTAGAGCAGTAAGTGTTTAGCCTTTATGATTTTCTACATCTAGAAAGGTAGAAGAAACAAATAAAAGCAGAAATAGAGGTCAGCTAGATGGGGCTAAACTTTACCATCAGTCTGATCCTGGAAAACTGCGTTATCATCTGCAAAACACCTTGTGCCTGAAATGTTACCATAGTCAAAAATTGGCCCTTCCAGCAATGTCACAATATCCATCCGATTGATCTTTGTCAGCGCTGCAGTTAAGGCATCCGCTAAAACAGGAGAGAAGAACAAAGAGGGTTGCAATTCATACTGGTTTCTCAGTTTGATGTGTTAGTCAATAATGGCCTAAAACAAAACAGCTTTTTTGGATTTTTTTTAGAATTAAATGATGCTACTGTTCCACAAAGAGAAAACCCTGTAAAAAGGTACGGCAGCCCCATCTATGCGGTCCATGCAGTAACACTAAACAGTACACTAGAATAACTCACAGAGAGGAGGCATCTGGTCACAGCTTATAATTAAGGCAAGAAGTCTATGAATACGTGATATGGTGGTCAAAAATATGAACACTTTTCACTGATCTAACACAAATTTTGTAGATTTAAGACTTCTCGTTAGATTTTGTAGATTTCTTGTTAGATTTAAGGTTAGATCTTAGGTACAAGAGCCTGGTCGCAGCATTTAACCAAAGAATTTAGCACGTGTTAATAAACAATAGGGTCATAAAGAAATACGGTCAACGTAAAGAAATAGGGTTACTTACTTGTGGCATTTTTACCATCTCTGCTAACCCATTTCTTTAATAGCATGAAACTCTGAGTTGTCAAAGAGTTGGGGTTCTCCACGCGGATGTGATTTATCTCATCAACTGAGAAATCCATTTCTCTGGCCAGCTCTGTAACACATTATAAATAGATTAGCAGTCTCTCTTTCCCAATAAATGTACATAATATGGCACTGAAGGCAAGTTGGGAGACTGCAGATGGCACTTCCCACTGTTCACAGACAGGGCCATGCTAAGCATACTATACCAGACCAAAAAACTGCCATTTTTATACAAAACAAAGATGTTACACAGTAAACAGTGTTCTCAAATGCACATGTTCAATATTGTACAAATGGTCAAAAATAATGAGAAGTTATAATAGACATTTGAGCTTGCAATTCATCTAAAGAGGAGATTTGTCCTCCAGGTGGTGACATTGCTTAGAATTCACTCTTACCAGTCCAGCTCAGGCCAAGATGATCAGCCACTATGGCCATACGCAAGTCTGTCCTCTCACAAGGACTTTGAGGGCCTGTGAGTGGAAAATAGTACATTTCAAATTCACAGAAGTTGTAAAGAGTAAAATTTAAAATGTAATAAATATAAATGTTTTTACCCTTTTCTGGTCAAACTTACAGCGTACAAAACATTAATTAGAATTAGACAGCTGTGGCAGCATTTTTATAAAAGAATTAAAGGTTTAAACAATGGATGTGTTGACCAGAAAAGAGCATAAAATGTTCAAAAGGCAGTAGGTTTAATAATTTGTCAGAGGTGTTAAATTTAGAGTTGTGAAAATCCTACCAATCTATCAGGTAATCCTTCTCACAGAAAAAACTCACAAGAGACAGAACAAGAACAGAATCCACAATAAATGAATGATAAAAAAAATCATGCAGACACCCTTTGGTATTATGCTAAGACTGCAAAAACTTGTACAATCTACTACATACTCCTTAGCACTCCACACAGGTGAGGAACCAGTCACATGTCCAGCACCCTGCTCATACTAGCATGCTACAGGTAAGCTGACTACTTCAAATGAAGCGATAATCAAAAATTGGACTCAAACACGTACACAAATAGGAAAATGAAAGAATGATAGAAATGACATCTACAGAAAGGTCACACCACAGACAATCACAACGGTTCATGCAACTAAGACCATACAAGTGGAAAATTTTTACAAACTAGGCTCGATTTCCACGCTGGGGGCCACTTGAGGCCCAGCACCCTGACTGCCTTCACTTCCACCAGTCCTTTTACTTCTCCTCCTCTTCCTGTCTCTGTCGGCCTGCTCAACCTCTGCTCTCACATCTCTAGCAGACCTGGATGTACTGGAGGGCTGGGATGCTTCTGACAAAGAGGTGTTCCTGGATGTGCTGCTTTCTTCATCCTTATCATATGCCTGTATCTTTTTCTCTTCATTGGAAAGGTGGTCCACAAGCTTTACTGTTTCACTAGTCCTTGATTTAATGCTCTTGCCAACATTCTGCAACCTAGTCCCCTGCCAAGTCTTGTGCCCTGATATGCCAAAAGAACCCTGGCCAGCACTTTGTAAATGTTCCTGTCTAGACTTACTCCCTGATGTAATGCAAGAATGCATCTGTAGAGTACCTTGGACAAATAATTTAGGTGCTTTCGGCTGTGTTCTACTTTTGCTGTTTTTGCTTTTGCTCATCAATGAAGAACCTTCACTGATGGGCAAAAGCAAAACTTTCTTAAATCCCAACACTGGGATTTTAGATTTAGGCCTCATATTTGGAAATGGATCTAATCTTTTACTGGCTAAAAGTTCAGTTTCTTTGTTTTGTCTCTGTAAAGTCATACCAGCACCACTACAACCTTGTACTGAAAGATGCACTCTTACTGGCAATCTAGACTTTGTCTTAACATTCTTACACAGAAATACTACTTCTGCTTTGTTCCCAGTCTCTTTTACATGATCTAAGTCTATCTTAAGTGAATCTCTACGAATGTTTACATGCTGAGAGGTATTGTGCTTAGGGTTTAAGTGCTGATTCTGTTCTACAGTACTGTACTGTGCCCAGCTAGAGCCAAAACCTGAGGCCTCTAAGTTATTATTATTATTGCAGTTTTCTGTCTCTCTTTTGTGCTCTGCCTTTGATGAATCTGTCCTTTGATTGCATTGACTTTCTGTACTTGACTCTGGTCTCATTTCTTGTGAAGATTCTGATCTTTTAAGTTTAGAACTATTCCAGTCCACGCACACCAAATCCCTTTTCTCAATAGAGGCAGATTTGACTGCTATCTTAAAAGAGGAACACAAATTAGAACTGACTTCTGAGTATGAGGGTGGCTCCATGATGTTGTTGTGAGATGCAGTGTCCGAGCGGTCAGTGCAGATCTGAATGATATTGTATGATATTACTCTGCTGTCATCCATTTTAACCTGTGCTTGATCTACTGTCTGTGGCTGGGAAGTGAGTACACCTGGTATTTTGACCCCTTCCCTTTTATCCCCTGATCTCCCTCCATGTATATGCTCACCAATCTGAAAAAACTGCAGCCTCTCTTCAACAAAATCCCGCTTGCTCATGTCAATCGCACCACTGCGGGTCATCTCAAACATCTTCCCTTCGTGGAAGGGAAAAGGGTTAGGCTCGCTAGTTGGTGTGCTTTCATCAGTTGGAGTTCTTGCAGGAGTTGTGTCGGGGGTAGTAGTTTGAGACTTGTCATCAACAGCTAGCCCAAAAGGCTTGGGCTCGTCATCTTTAATTCTAGCATCAACAACTTCATCATGTCCTCCTTTACTTGACCAAGGATCAAAGTCCAAGCCTTTTGTAGCAACAGTTTTGAATGGGGTATTAAACTCTTCCTCTAGCTTGTAACTAAAGTAAGTATCTGGCATTCCCTCTTGCTTAGATTGTTTTTTTTCCGTTTCTCTGCTTTTTCCATTTTCAGATATTTTATCACAAGAATCGTTTTTTGTTTTTATTTTGCTGCACTCCTCAGTTGGTGACTCCTCCTCGATGACTTCCAGTTTACTTTGGCTGAAAGAGCGATCACTAGGTCTGAGCATATTTTCTGATGCCCAAATATCCTTTCTGTTGTCACTGGAAAATCCGAAAGGTTTTACATCATTTACATCATTAAGTCCATCATCCTCATCCTGGAAGTCATATCCATCTAGAGAATCAATTTCCGTGGCATCAGTGTCATGAGAGAATTCTGCAGTTGTGGCTATTGAGCAGTCTGTTATAGACTGATCATTGCCATTCTGTTCATAGTCATTATCTTCTACTTTGACATTGCTGTTCGTTCCAGGTTCTTTATGATTCCCATTCTTGTCATGTTTTTTGGGTTTTGGCTCTTTCTCATCTTGTTCCTGGTTTTCAAGCTTAAAGGTATATTTCTTTACAGGAATAGGCTGAAAGACAGATTCATCATCACTTGAATCACTGTCATTAGCTCCTGGGAGCACAGGGGAAGGAGGCTGGACTCGAATTATGGGCTCAGCAAGATGATGTTTATCATGGTCCTCCTGTAAGTTCACCTCCATCATGTCAGCCTCAGCCTCTGAGGAAGGAGAGGACCTTTTTTTATCTGGTTGTATGGAATCAGAATCCAAGGGAGGGGGAGGAGGAAACTCTATGTATGCGATTCGCTTGTCTTTACTTGCTTGCCCTGTGTCTTGATTCCCATTGGTTGGCTCAGCAACTACAACTTCCTTGAACGAGCTTGCTTTACCTTGCTCTGACTCTTCTGATTCTTCTGAGACCTCAGCAATTGGGCTAGCAATACCTGATATGAATGCCATGAAAGAGTCAGGAGTTCTAGAGGTAAGGTCATAACTGACTTCCTCACTGCTGGGGGTTTCTGGTGTCACTGGACTTTTGCCAGAACTATCAAGAAACGATATCTGTTCTAGTGTGTCATCATCTGGGCTGCCCTGAGGGGATGTTGGCTGTCTTTGTTTGACCGTGTAAATTGTTCGGCTCTCTGAACTGACAGTTTTTTTCACAAATCCATTTTGTCCACCTATGGACTCCTTCTCACCTTGTTTTCCTACTTGTACACTTACATAAACTGGTAATGTTTTCAGTCCCTTGAAACTCTCTCTGGTTGTGACCACAGATACTTTTTCCATTAGATTTGTGTCACAGAGATTACTGGAGCTTGAATCTTTCAAAGTACTACTCTCTTTAGAATCCTGAATCTTCTTTGTTAAAGCCTCTGGCCTGGAGAGTTCTGAACGACCCTGAACTCTTGTCTTAGCTAGAGTCGGTATATGAGATGAGCTCTTTTCTGAATGTTTGGTGTCTGTGCATTGTTTAACTTGCTTTGTTTGATCAGAGCTTGGCAGACCAGATGATGTCCTTACAGGAATTTGTGACTCTGTCTTTTTTTTTCGATCTTTCATCTGTGATTCATCACTGTCTCTAATAGCTGATCCAATCTCCTTTATACGTGATTCAGTTTTTAAATGTTGCCCTTTTATGTCAAAACTGA
The DNA here is from genome assembly GCA_037577275.1 of Bryconaethiops microstoma. Classification (NCBI taxonomy): domain Eukaryota; kingdom Metazoa; phylum Chordata; class Actinopteri; order Characiformes; family Alestidae; genus Bryconaethiops; species Bryconaethiops microstoma. Next base: position 26,598,228 of record JBBJLS010000109.1, read on the forward strand.
TCCTAATATCTTTTACGGGGTCGTGGATTTGTTTCTTACCATTTTGACTTGTTCTGATTTCTTTGGCTGCATTAAACTTTTCATTTGTGCCAGTTTCTGATTCTGTGACTTGCGTCTGTTTTTTAGATGTGCTAGCTGGAGTATCTGATATTTCTGACACTTTTTCATTTGGGTCTTTTGAGGATGCAACTCCAAATTTACTACTATATAAACTTTGTCCAGTAGTTACCTTACTTCTCTCACTTTCTGCAACCTTTGTCAGAGATTTTCCTTCCTCTGAGGAATCAGTTTTGGATGTTTTTGATCCAGCAAAAAGTTGATATACAGGTAACTTACTTTCCTGAAGTTTTTTAACAGGTGTCTTAGATTGTGTAATTGGCAGGCTTTTGTCCTGCCTTTGGGCCTCTGCTTCAAATTTTAGCCGGACGGAACTCACTTTGGAAGTCTTCAATTGAATTGTGGTAGATGCTTCACCCTGCTTCGATGGCTGAAAAACATTTTCCAGTTTGCATTTCTCTTCATTTAAGCGTGTTTGAACATACTTCTCTGGGCTACTTGGCAAACTAGTACTTTTTCTTTCATTCATACTGCCAAACATTTTCTGCCTTCCTTTACCCCACTCCTCATAGCTCTTTTCAATCTTTTGATTAGTTTTTTCAGGACTGCTGCACACTGAGCTTGGACCTGACTGTGTTTCCCTTGAGTCTCTCATAGGGGACTTTTTCTCAGGGGACTGAAGTTCATCATTGAGCTTTTCTGTTTTATCTCGGAAAAATTGTGAAACTTCACTCAGTTTCTCTTCAGCCTCTTTAACAGTGCGATCAACACGGTCTTCATATATAAGTTTCTCCTTATTTCTGTCTTGTCTGTCTTGAGTGAAACGCATCCACACCGCATGTTTGGGACTGCCAGGTTCTGTGGTGTAGTGTAACACTGTCAGTTTATCGTACTGATCATCTTTATGTGGAAATGTACCAGAATGGTCTGACCTGAAAATGTGTTCTTTCTTGGGGCCGGGTACCTTTTCTCCATGAAGACCTTCAGGTCCTTCCACTTCAGGGATCATGCCATGTCCCTGGTTTGTCACTGAGTCCTCAGTATCAGAATGTGATATGTCTAGTTTTTCAGATAGGAGCATTTTCTCTGCAAATCTATAGGACTCCCCCCTTAACTCAGATAATTCATCATCATGATACTCAATGGAGTGCTGCGTCAGGAGTTTAAAAGCTTTATATGAGTCATCAGCAATAAGCTGAGCTGAACTGGGTCGACTGTCCTCCTCTTGAGACACAGGTGTATTAACTCTGGAGGTTTCCATTAATGAGGGCAGTGGTTCCTCAGTAAGCTCTTCTTCTTCCTGCAGAGCCTCAAAATCACTCTCTACCTTATCTGGAAGTTCCTTTAGACCACGACTCCCTTTGCATATATAGTCTGGGTGTTTCTTTGTTTCTCTTATTATTACTTCTGTTGGATCTGTCGTATTACCTTTTTCTATGTGAACCTCAATTATTCTTTCAACTTTGGGTTTTGTGTCCTTTTCAAGGAACCGTGGGGTTAATTCATCCCCTTTGATAGAATCCTGACCAGCCTTGTGTTCAAATAAGCCAGCCAGTTCTTTGGAAGGGTCTCTGCCTGACTGGAAAGCTTTCATTATGTCTCGAACTGACATTGTTTCTTCAATCCTCTCAGAACCTGCCTCTTTAAGCTGAGGTTTGTGATACACCATCCTAGTTGTAGTAGTTATGTGGGTTTCCTCTTTCAGACGCATGCTTTTGCTCACTAGAGAATCCTCTTCAGAGGTGACTTTCATCTGGAATGCTTTTACTTTATCCTTGATTGAGCCAGCTGTTGGCTCAGGTTCAGTGCAAGCTGGTGACTTCAAGGCTACTGCATCTTCCATCAGGGGCTCACAGACCTCTTCAGGGTGTTCATAGCTCCTAATGACATGCACAACCTCTGTTCTGGTCTCTGTTATAACTGGGGGAATAGGGACATCTGTAAAAAGGGGTTTGGGCCCTATGCTCTCAGCACTTTGAGGAGCTGAGGGTGTCTTTTCACTTCTGGTTTCAAAACCACTGTCTGAGAGGGGGCTTTTATCTTGATCATGGGAAAACTCATCAGGAGAATCCAAAATGGCATCTGTACCACTATATGAATCAACTATTTTGCATAAATCTTTCTCTGAAGGAGAAAAGCGCATTCCTGGAGGCGGCATTTTGAGCTTATGCTCTGGTTTCAGGATGCGTTTCTGTTTTTCCTCTCCTTCTTTCATTTCATCATATTTGCTTTTTACACCAGCAATTTTTGAAAGTGAGCTAGCACCAATATCATTCATTAAGTAGTCAACAACTTTGGCTAAATTGAGATCCTTGTCTTGCACTGACTGTGGTCTAACTGGGAGGGTGGGTTCAAATGTAGGAAGAGATCTTAGGACACTTTGCTGAGCCTCCTCTATTTCATCTTTAGAGAACTCCTCCCATTCATCTTCAGAAGCCTTGTCCTTGATGGAGACTTTGGTCTCATTCAGAACATCCTTGGCGAGGATTTCGCTAACTTTCACAAGGTCTTCTTTTACTTTTTCAACAAGACTGAATGGTTCCTCGTCATCCATTTTAGATTCTTTGGAAGACTGAGACTGATACGTTTTAGTTTCAGGAATGAAATCAGTTTGCAGTATGGCAGTCATTCTAATCAGATCCTCTTTCATATCTGCTACATCTCTTAAAATCTCTTGACTGGATGACAGCTGTGAGGCAGTCGCTGCTGTACATGCTGCTGGGGGGATGAAGAGTGGGGATTTCGAGGGTTTAGATCTGGGAGTAGAAGACTGTGTTTGAGTTTGTGTCGAAGGTATAATTGTTACTTTGTCTGGTATATTGTTTTCCTGGGGTTCAGAGAGAACATTCACCAGGGAGAACACAGGAACAGTCATAGAACTAGTTGATATAGGTGTGCTGGAGGAAGCTGGGGATCTAAGAGAGGCATAAACTGAACTTGATACATATGATCTTAAAGGAGATGACATAGATCTCAGTGTGTCATAGCCTGAAATAGAACATGCATTGATAGTTCTTTCAGCCTCACTAAAGGCTGTGCTTGTACTGGATGTAGATGCTTGTGTTGTAGCTTGTATCCTCTCCTGCAAACTGCAGGCTCCTCCAGAGAACAGGTGGGATGAAGAGGTAGATGGGTATTTGATTGGTGAAATGGATCCATTAAGTAAAGCTGTTTCAGGTGAAACAAAAGTAGTCTTTGCTGGTGAAGAGAATGAACTATTAGCTGATAGAACTGTAGCTCCATCTGCAGTAGTTTTGAGAGTCGACAGACTTGATATGGTTCTAATGGGGGATGCTACTGCAGTAGTTGAGGAGGCAAACGTTGTTTTGAACAAATGTGAAGTGTACAAATTTGCAGTTGATTTTGGAGATTCAGGTTGGGTCACTGTGGTGAAGGTTCTATCAAGTATGGATCCAGGTGATGAGACAGAGATAGGTCTTGAAGACAGTGAAGCTGCAAGTCCCTTGATTGACACAGGGTCTGTGTTGGCTTTAAAAGATGAAGACATGACACCAGAAGAAACTGGAATAGGGTATTGAGCATGCTGAAGAACAGTCTTTATAGGGGATGAAACAGATCTATATGTTCGAATGGGTGATGCTATGTCACTAACAGACTTAACAGGAGATGCATTTGTGGTTTCCAGGGTAGACTTGAGTGGAGAAGCTGAGGATATTGACCAGACTGACTTTAATGGCGAAGCAGATGGCGTGTTGGAAGGTGAGCTTGAGAGGGAACCCAGTCCACATTTTGTTTGCCCAGGGATGGTAACAGGAGCAGTCGACCATGCCTGGTAAGATCTTGTTGAAAAGACAGGTTTGTGAGCGTAACCAGCAGGCAGTTTTCTTGTTGTACTTCGTTCAACTGTTTCTTTAAACAGACAAATGAAAATCCAACACAAAACCAACAAAAAATGGTTGAGAAACAGAGAGACCAGAGGGAAAAATTGGTCAGTGTTGCACATATCATAGAAGGAGGAAGAGCAATGTTTTGTGGTGGTATGAAATGGGTTTGACGATGAAGAAGGATCCAAGTAAAAAAAGAACAAAAAGTGGAACAAAAACTGATCCATAGTCCACAAATGATACGCAAAATATAACTGAGTCCCACAAAGCACATACAGAAACATAATGACCGAAGCAATGATATACAAAACGCAAAATGGCAAGACAAATACAGAGAACCCAGAGTAAATCAAAGTCTGTTTTGACTTTAGATGTGCTACATTCCCCTGTCACTTGCTACCTTAATTTAACTAAAGTGCCTTTTATCTGTTTAGTTTGAAAAAAACAAAAAAAACAAAAAAAACAATTTCATCCCAAATTTGAATATTTTGACAAAACAGAAGTAAGACTACAAAAGAAAATATCCTAGTTCCTTTGCTACAGCAAACCATGTTATGGCCAAAAGCAGGCTAAGTGCTAAGTTGTAAGTCCATAATGACTCATCATGCACAACTGAGTTTTCCTGGTGACAAACAGTTTCAGTGCAAACTGTGAACGCAATTGAGAGAAAGTTTGTTTGTGACTCTCCATGCATTTCTGTCCAAAAAGAAATCAAAACTCGGCACAAACACAAAGCCAAAAGGAGCAAGACTAGTTGTAAAAGAGGGACAAAAAAGAAAGAAGGGGAACTTTACTTTGATGTCATTTTGCACTGTGCATTAATAAGCCAATCAAAGTAAAATCTATTGAATATTGTGGCAAAGGCTTGATAAAGAGATTGTAAACAATCTAACAAAGTGAGCAGGCACAGCACAGCAACTAATATACCACAATAAAACATGCAAAAGTAAATCATACAAAAACAAGCATGAGGACTTTATAATGCAGGGTGAAAATATGCAGGTAACATTTGAAATCTCAATTTATATATAGTCAGTCACATAGTGGGTCACATAATAAGTACACGGTTAACTTTAAACACTACCAAAGATGTTACTCTCCCAAGAATGTTAGTAAAACATCACACTCACTCATTCCAGGCTCGGTCAGATAGCTGTAGCGCTTACGTAAGGCTAGAGATGCAAAGGTATGACGTCGTTCCGACTTTTCAGTCTGCAACAACAACAACAAAAAGTCCTATCAATTTCCTCCATTATAAGCCCCAATTATAAATCATGTCACTAATTTGAGATATGCATTAATGTGTTTATTTTATCGCTTTACATTCTTTGACTGTGATACTATGCAAAGTTTTACTTCACTCTGAATGCCTTTTTATATATACTTTAAAGGTTGATACTAGTACTGACTTAAGCTGCAGTTTCTAAACTATTGGTACTATAGTAATATTGTTTCATTAATTGTGTGAATTATTGAATAATCAAGTATTATATCTACATACATTTTTTGTGACTCCACATACAGTTGTGCTCATAAGTTTACATACCCTGGCAGGGTTTGTAAACTTATTAACCATTTTTCAGAGAATATGAATGATAACACAAAAACTTTTCTTTCACTCATGGTTAGTGGTCGACTGAAGCCATTTATTGTAAAACAACTGTGTTTACTCTTTTAAAATCATAATCACAACACAAACTACCCAAATGACCCTGATCAAAAGTTTACATACCCCACTTCTTAATACCGTGTAATGACAGCTTGAAGTCTTTTGTGGTAGTTGTGGATGAGGCTCTTTATTTTCTCACATGGTAAAGCTGCCCATTCTTCCTGCCAAAAAGCCTCCAGTTCCTGTAAATTCTTGGGCTGTCTTGCATGAACTGCACGTTTGAGGTCTCCCCAGAGTGGCTC
>JBBJLS010000109.1:26622882-26631732 GCA_037577275.1 Bryconaethiops microstoma
GCAAATGCTAAGATAAAGCATTTTTAACCTTTATTTATTCACAGGAGGACCACATAGCAAACTAACAGCTTTAGTTTAGTACCCAAGAACAAAGCTTTGGAACTAGAACAAGAGCCTTCATTAAAGGAAAAGCTGACCTAGATGTTGTCATGTGGCTAATAATGAAAGCCCCCAGTTACGGTGTTTAAAGGGAAATTCTAATGAATTATCAGTATTTCTACATAAATAATTGTTTTGGATGTAAATACAATCATTCAGAGTGCTGTGAATTCTCCAATCTGCATGCTGAAATGTTTAACACCTCTAAAAGCTACTCCACAAAAAGTTATTGCATCTACTATTTGAAGGTATAGCTTCACAGTTCATTTTGGAAGTTAAATAAAAGGGCAATATATATCTTGCACACATCACAACCACTAAGAAACCCAACAGGAGGTTTTTAAAAAATGAACTTATTTACATCAAACAACTCAGGATTTTATTTACATCTCAACCCTTGTTGAGATAGAATTTCCCTAAAACACCAAACCAACTAGTCCTAACAAGATCTTGTTCATAGTAAGCTGCAATAAGGTTGTAACATGGTCACAACCTTTAATGACACAAAGGGAGTGTCCGGACAAAAGTCAGGGACAACACTACTGCATCCCTAATGCTCTGACTGTGGTATTTTATACCATATACTTATACCTCTATCAAAAGTGTGCAGTGTGGAAAATGTATGTGCCCTCCTCCTGAATTCTCCTATTCCCTTAAAATACTGTTTTAAAAGATTCAGCAATGTGAAGCATTTATAAGACCTCAACAAGCAGCAAACTAAGTGAATAACAGAAATTCCAGAAGAGATGACAAAAAACATTAAAGTGTATTAAAGTGTCTTTTCTAAAAGTTTTGCCAGATGCTTTCATCCAAAGCGACTTACAATTATTAGTTACAGGGACAGACCCCCTGGAGCAACTGAGAGTTAAGTATCTTGCTCAAGGATACAACGGTAGAAAGTGGGGTTTGAACCTGCAACCTGCAGTGATCATTTGATGCTTTGTTAGTTCACAGCCTGGATGACTTGCCATAAGATACAGAAGCTCAGATGCAATTGGGTTATGCAGCAAGAGAGTGATCTGAAGAACAAAAAGGAAGTGGTCCAAAATTAAGGTTTTGGAGTTGCCTAATCAAAGTCCTGACATTGAGATGTTGTGGCAGGACCAGGTAGCTCATGCTTAAAAGCTCCCAAATGTGGCTGAAATCAAGCAATTCTGCAAAAAATAATGGGCCAGAACTCATCCACCATGAAGTGACAGACCGGCCTTCACTTATAGGAAGTGTTTTTCAGTGTTTTTGCAAAACTTTTAGAAAAGTTTTAAAAAAGACTAAGAAAACTGAAAAGACTAAGGTGCCTATGCCTTTAATATAATATATAGTAAAATCAGCTCACATTAGATTGAGATCATGTTGTGAAAATGAAATACAGATTAAAAAAAATCTATCCTATTTATCCTGCTTTCTGAAAAACACCTACAGTTGTTTATAGCTTAAGCTATAACTACAGGTAGTATATAGCTGAAGTTTAAGGGTGCACGTTATTCATTTCAACCATCAGTCTGCTCTACAAGATTTCAGGAGCAGATTAAAATAGAGACCTAGACCATTTGTACAGAGAGGCTTTTGCCATCATCAGGTCTCCATAAAACTGGAACTGAAAGAGCAGATTTGTCCAGTTTAAGCCCTCAATAAAGCTTAAAGGGAAAATATTATGCAAAACTCACTTTTTACATCCTTTTGTATTTTCATTCGGGTCCTTCTACTGCTCCTATAAACACTCCAAGCGTGAAAAAAAACATCCATCCATTTTCTGTGAATTAATTGAAAGATTTTAGTGTCAGGAATCATATGATTCTACGAGCCGTTTGGACGCCCCCCATTGTGACGTAATACTGGGGAAATTTGCATAGAACCACCCCTCATCTGTTGAGCCCCCACCCACTAGATTAGTTGAAGATCATTTTTGTCTTCTGGTTTTACGAGCACGAATTAAACGCCGAGCACTATGGCTACAGACAAAGGCAAGTCACACATGAAGTGTTGTGTTCATGTTGCTCTGGGTTCGACTCGGGGTTGAGCATATAGGGCTGGATAGCGCCTCTGTTTTCTGCCATTTTGACGCGTGTTAAACGCGCAGCGTTAGCATGGGATGGGTGGGGTGTGGCCAGCAACAGCTTATTTGCATAAAAGTGACAGAGCCCGGACCGGCTCATTTTGAAAGGGACTGAAACTGTCAAGAATAAAGCTGGTGATATCTCTTTATGTGAGAGTGATTTTGTGCAAAGAACTTCATGGACATGTTTTGCATAACCCATAGACCTATTATAACTAAAGTGAGTTTTGCATAATATGCCCCTTTAAAGAATATTAGTGCGCATAAAATAAGCTTTCAGTAAGGTTACCCTACAGGGAATTCTACAGCATTATTAAGCTTCCAGCCATTCAAATAACATACTGTATGTGATTACTGTAACACATATTGTTGCAGTGGACTGTAGAATCTGTCTCCTCCTTGATACTGTACTACCACTTATGACTTTGGCAGTTTACTTAATCACTACTTCTACTCCTCCTCCTCCTCCTCCTGCTCCTTCTCGTCCTCCTACTACTACTACTAATATAGTAATACATCAGTATACATTATATAATTTTGGAGTTAATTTACAAATCTGGCTACATCAATAAGTGCATCGATGATGTCACAGCCTCCAAGATCCAACCAGGAGCCGTGGATGACTGCAGAGGTGCGCACGCTGCTGAGAACTCCAGACACCACCTTTAAATCAGGTGACAAGGCTGCCCTGAGAACAGCAAGGGCCAACCTGTCCAGGGCCATCAGAGCAACGAAGCGTGCCCACGCCCAGAAAACCTACAGCCACTTCAAGGACACTGGGGATGTATGGTGCATGTGGCAGGGCATCCAGGCCATAACCAACTACAGGGCATCTCTGCCTGCCTGTAAGCATGAGGCCTCCCTTCTACACATGCTGAACAACTTCTACGCTCGGTTTGAAGACCAAAACAACGCAGCAGCAAGGAAGTCCATCCCACCTCCCAATGACCAGGTGCTCTGTCTGACCATGGCTGACATGAGGAAAACCCTGCTTAGAGTCGACCTGCGGAAAGCTGCTGGACCAGAAAACATCCCCGGTTGTGTGCTCAGAGGATGTGCAGAACAGTTGGCAGATGTCCTCACAAGCATCTTCAACATCTCTCTGAGCATCACTGTCATCTGAACTGGCCCTCACCCATCTGAACAAAAAGGACACTTAGGTTAGAATGCTGTTCATAGACTTCAGTTCAGCATTCAACACCATCATTCCTCAGCATCTGATCAGGAAGCTGAGACTGGTGGGCTTAAACACCTCCCTCTGCAACTGGGTCCTGGACTTCCCGACTGGGAGACCTCAGTCAGTCAGGATCAGGAGCAACATCTCCAGCACCACGACGCTGAACACAGGGGGTCCCCAGAGCTCTGTGCTCATCCCTCTATTGTTCACGCTGCTGACCCACGATTACACAGCAATGCACAGCTCGAACAACATCAAGTTCACTGATGACACAACTGTGGTGGGTTTGATCAGCGGGAATTATGAGGCAGCATACAGAGAGAAGTTGCGATGGCTGATGGACTGGTGTAGAGTCAACAACCTTTCCCTAAATGTGGAGAAAACAAAAGAGATGGTTGTTGACTTCAGGAGGGCGCAACGTGATCACTTCCTGCTGAGCATCAGCGGCTCCTCGGTGGAGACTTTCCAGAGCACCAAGTTCCTTGGTGTTTACATCACAGAGAACCTCACATGGACCCTCAACACCAGCTCCATCACCCAGCAGCATCTCTATTTCCTGCGGAGACTGAGAAGAGCGCACCTTCCACCCCAATCCTTACCATGTTCAGAGGGTCCATAGAGAGCATTCTCTGTAACCGCATCACAGCCTGGTACAGGAAATGTTTCGGACTGCAAGAACCTACAGAGGATTGTGAGAACAGCTGAGAAGATCGTTGGACATTTACACCACACACTGCATCAGCAAAGCCACAAGCATTGTGGATGATTCACCCCTCACATACTCTCTTTACCCTCCTCCCATCTGTAAAAGGTTCCGTAGCATACTGGCCTCCACTACCGAAACTGAAGCATAAAACACACACACACACACACACACACACACACACACACACACACACACCAACACCCCGCTCCCCTCCCTCACCCTACCCCCCTGAAAAACTCTAATTACCTGCTGAAATACTCTTTTTTATACCACACATTCTGTATAAAACACGACACTCTCTGTGATGTTGTTGCTACAAACTGCACAATTATATTTATTGCTGTTCTGCAAAATTCATTTCCCTGCTCAGTATCAAAACAAAAGCTCTAACACATTAACTTTAAACAAAACAGAAAACGCCTCTAGCTGCGGCTGATTCGACATTACAGTACACCCCCTCCTAAGGCACACCACCGGGGCGCCAACAGGCCACCCAACTACCCCAAGGGCGGAGGAGAGGTAAATGGTGGCAAAGGAAGTGTCCTGTGGGCCCCACCCGGCCGCCTCTTGATAGGCTCCATCCTGGCCAGCGCTCCGAACAGCTTGGGCGGTCTGGGTGGGTCCCACAGTATCTTCCTTTGTGGGTTCTCCTTGTACAGTCCCTCTATTCTTAAGTGCGAGGCCCCCTCTGGGGAGCCCCTCCGTGTCCTCGTGTGTATAGCCCCCTCCGGGGAGCCCCTCCATGTCCTCATGGGCAGAGCCCCCTCTAGGGAGCCCCTCCGTGTTCTCCTGGATGGAGCCCCCCCACTCCCTCAAGGAAGTCCCTTCGTCTCCTCTGGGACCAAGCGCCCTCTGTGAAGTTCCTCCGTGGGGCTCCTTCATGTCCTCCGGGACTGAGCTCCCTCTGGGATTGAACCACGCGCCCCCCACCCCCACCCCCCGTAGGGCGAAATCCCAGAGCTCCCGAGGGTTCCAGGTCCTCTCCAGGTTGTTTCTTGAAGACGCGGACCTGAAGCAGGGGCCTCTGTCTTACCCCCACTCTGGCCACTCTGGCCTCAGAGCCACTGCTCTGAAACCAAGACTTCCATTTTTACTTATTCTTTTATTTAAACAAAACAAAAGGCACGAGGGCCAGAAACAAACTCAAAATAGAAGCCAGGATGATGATGGACCGACTCTGAGGTCCACCACTAACGAACTTAAATACCAAACTCTAAACCAATGGAAACACAAAACTCATTTCTCTGAGCACACCGGCCAGCTGAAACACTTGATATAAACAAATCTGTGCACAGTATCAAAAAAGCTCTAACACAAACTTTAAACAAAACAGAAAACGATGGCCTCTAGTGGCCGCCGATGGGACATTACAATTAACTTGAGACTTCAATGTTTGTTTTACTGTCATCTGTCTTTTGTCATAGCTTATTATTAAGTTAATTTATTGTGGAAAAAAAATGAAAATTAAATATAGAGGAATGAGTGGCTCTTATTCAGGACAATATGCCCCTTTCAAAGAGTTTTGCTACAAAAATAGAACTGTCCACTGCTCCATTTCCCTGTGTGTTACTGGCAGGCTGAGTCCATCACAGTTTGATTTCACTGCATAAATGAATCAATGGGTGTATAGTTTGGGATTTACCAAACTGTGCTGACACCAGCCCTTTAAGGCCAAAATTGCACAACCTTCGTCTACATCAGTGACACAACACAAAGGAACAGAGCAATAACCTAGGGGATCTGAGGACCAGTTACTGTACTGTAGTTATTTTGTTTTGTTCCCCTATATGTGCAGTAGTTTCCCTATAATGGAGAGGTTGCTGGCTTTGTTGCTAATTTTCCTTTAAATTTTCAAATTGGGCATTCCATCACAAAGTGTTATTCTGGAGTCAATATATTATATAGTTAGCTCCATAATTATTGACACCTTCAGTAAAGATAGACAACCAAAGACGTCTCTGTTAACTCTTTCTTATAATATGAGAAAAATCTTAATCTTTATATTTAGTATAGGAAAGCCAAAACCATTTTCAAAATATTTTATTAAGAAAACTACATGTCACAGTTATTGGCACCCCTACATTTAGCACTTTCCATTTGCCAGTACAACAGCAATGTACATTCTTCCATATTGCTTGATGAATTTGGAAAATAGACTGCAAGCAGTCAGATCCTCCACTGCCCTACTTCACCTCTTTTAAGATAAGATAAACCTTTATTAGTCCCACAAGAGGGAAATTCGATTTTGCACCCTCCTCAGCTCACCCCACGTTTTCAGCAGGTTTAGGTCAGCGGCTGGGATGACCAAATCATAAGCTTGATTCTGTGGTCAATGGACCATTTTTCACAAAGAAGGTCTCTGGAGGAAAAATAGGTCTCAAATATCACAGATCTAGCTTTTCTGTATCACCATCCCTCCCCTTAGATAAAAGAAAAGGCTTTCTTCTGAAATTCCTTCCTAATAATTTGTTGGCATGGATGGAGTCAAATGGATTTTAGTCTCTGTGTCACCTCATATTTGTACCCCAGTGAAACAGGAAGCCATCGTAAAAAGCAAAGTGTGGATTTGAAAAAGTGAAATATAAATTGAAATATGCTTTAGTTAAAAAAATCTAATTTTACCTTAAGCTGACTGTAGTCTACAGCCCCTACAATCTCTCTCAATCTAAACTATGTCATTCTCTTCTCTGCTGTCTTTCTATCTCTATCTCTCCATTTATTGTATCTCTTCATCTCTTCCTCTCCATCTGATGCATTTCTATCTCTCTCTTCCTCTCTCTCTCTCCCCTCCCAGCAACTCCTTTACACATACAAACAACACACATAACATCAGTACCCCCATAATTTGTGTGGAACGAAGCAGCTGGAGATGAAAACCTTTGTGGTTATCTGTCCATGGTAAGGCTATCCACTCTGTCCACACGTGTGTAGATTCTGTCCAACACACACACACATACACACACACACACACACACACACACACACACACACACACACACACACACAGGGTCAGATCTGTTGGGTTTGCCTGGGATTTCATTATAATTACAAAATAATCTGCAACCCATTCTCCTTGATCTCACTTTGAGAAAATTCTGCTGAGATTCTGCTGAAGCAGGATTCTAAAAAGTAGGTCGGAATGAGAAATGACTCAGAATAGAATATGCTCCTGCAACATCAATACAGGGAGAACACGCATCACACACTGCAGAGGCCTGCTAAGAGACACAGAGGGACAGAGGGAAAAGACATATGTGTGTTGAAGATATGAGCGTATTTTTTTGTATCTTTAGGCTGAGTCTACTACTTCCCTTCTCAGTGATCAACAGAGATGGAATGAGATCATAATGATACCATAGGCTCCATCGCTTGACAATAAAAGGAAAATGTCTCATGCATCTCTTTATTTGCATCCTTAAAACACTTTGCTCTCAGTCAGAACTTACCATTTTATGTGAATATGAAGATGTGTACCACATCTGCCATAGTGACAGTGATGTATACAAAGTACCAAAAAGGCAGCTCAGCTTGGAGATAAAGACTCATGTGATTTGCTGTGTACCTCTAGTGGTCAAAATAAGAAAATAACCCAAAATCCACCTAACTCTGACCAGCATGCCACCAGATGTGTTGCTTTAATGCTGCTAATTGCCGTGTATATATATATACACACACATACAATTAATGTATGTGTGTGTATATATATATATATATACACACACATACATTAATGCTGGGACTACCCGCATGGTTATATGCAAAATTAATAAATTAATGTAATGTATTGTGTGCTTTTATTTTTAAAGTATTGCTATATGGAAAAAAAGTGCAATAACATTTGGTTTGCAAACACTTTGAACAAATAAGGTGCTTTTTAACAGCAGTGTTTCCTTTAACCCAGTTACACAGCTACAGTTCAAATACTTCTTGTAAATCTCAACTTACACATTAATGTAATCAAATTAGATATAAAACCAATGCTATTTTCCACTGCAGGGCATTCATGTTTTATCCAGTTTGTTATAGAAAAACAAGTTAACTTCAGAGTCGAGAGCACTATAGCAGCTGCGTAGGGGGACCAACTCCACATTAAAGTCTATGTATCTGAATACAGTGTCATTAAAGTCCGTGTTGGTGTAATGGTCAGGCGTCCCAATACTTTTGTACATATAATATGGATGCCTGACCCCTGCGAAAACCAGCCGAGACTTAGATCTGCGATAACGCGATAAAATTGTCGGCTTTAAGTAAATAATGCGTTAATGCGATAACGCATTGACTTGCCCAACCCTACTATATATATATATATATATATATAACTAATTAGCTTAGCCTATAAGCTTAACTTTATAATGCAAATTTACTGTGTGACATTTTATATCCATAGTGGGTTTTCATTCTGTCATATGTGAACACACCACAGCACACAGTATGAACAGCACGAAATTCTTCCTCCGCATTTAACCCATTCATCAAGTGAACCGGCGGACCAGGAACACAGCACCCGGGCAGTGGGGATGGTACCTTGCTCAAGAGTACCACAGAGGTAATTAGCAGTCTTGGGAATGTTGTGGTATTAAGTGGTATTATAAGTAGGGCTGTAACGGTACATGCATTCGTACCGAACCGTCACGGTACATGGGTCACAGTTCTGTACATGATGTCGTACGGAGAATACACGGTACGACGGAGGAGACGTGATTGAAGTGATACGGAATCACAGAGGGACCAAAAAGCACAAGTAAATCATAAACCTGGGTTGTATTGTGGTGCCATTGTGCCACCTACTGGCGTAACACTTCTGCTGCCTTACAC
>JBBJLS010000109.1:26639467-26705954 GCA_037577275.1 Bryconaethiops microstoma
GAGACTGTCCCCTGTAGTTAGGGAATGGAAGTCGCTTTGGATAAAAGCGTCTGATAAATGCCGTAAATGTAAATGTTTATCTGACCATATATCTCGGTTCACTAAAACAAGTCTGTCATGTCTGCCACAGGGAAAAAGGACGCAGGAGTACCAAACACATAGGGGTTTTTAATTATAAACCATGGAAAACAAATGTTAGGAGGAACTTAACGTAGGAACAGTCTGTAACTGAAGTGCAGAGAGTCCAGCTTACCACAAGGGCCACTGTCGTCTGTGGGAGCGAAGATGTCACTCCTCTGTTGAGCAAGGTCCAGTGAAACTTAACTCCACATCAGGGAGTCACCAGGAACTCGGGGATACACAAGGGACACAGGGAATGCAGCCGCACCGCAGCGTGCAGAGGCCTCAGGAGGTCTTTCCAGAGCCGGTAAGGCTTGGCTCCTCTGTAGGGGCCACGAGGAACATGTACTTGAACGGGACTCTTGCTCCTTCATCAGAGTCACGAGGAGCACTCCAGTAGCAAGTTTTCTTCCTCCTCAGAGTCACACAGGTTACTTAGTTAGTCGTAAAAATGAGAAGCCAGAGATGCTCGATCCAGCACAAGTGCAGGAGAGATTACACAGCTGAGCTTTCTTCCCAAGCACGAATGAGTAGCAGAAACAAAACGTGAGTCTGATGGTGTATGATTGTTATGTTGGAGACAGCACGCTAGACTGCTAGACCTACAGGGAACCCATCGCTGGGGGGGGAGGCGTGGCGGATGCGGCCTGGATGTGACACAGTCATTGAAATGAGGGTTGATCAGGAGGCTTAGAGTACAATAAAAATGTGATTGCTTAGAGGGCTCAATGGATATTGCAGTCTTCTAAAATAATGATTGAAAAACAACTCAGCAGCCCTATCTCATCCTATTTCTTACAGTAATGCAGCAACTCCTTTTGCTGTGGATGTGTCTGGCACACTCTCGTCCATTCCCACGCGCCACCCACTCAGCCCCACAATAGTGCTGATCTTGTCCGATGCTGTGAGCTTGCAAAACCAGTGCAAATCCACTGCTCACAAAAAAAAACATTGATTGGTTCTATCAAGCAAAGATTTAAAGAGCGCTGACTGCAACTGTGTGAAATGGCAACACTGCACTTGGAACACATGTGCAGGGGTGGGGTGGAGGGTCTAGGGCAAATTGACTGAATTGCAAAATGAATCAAAGTAAAGTAATCAGCTAATCTTCTAATAGAGCTGTCAAAAGCGTCCATGCTAACTAAGAAGGCAACTCATCAGGCTTAGCTCTTGAACTGAGTGGTCCGTTTGACTAAATGCTGGAAAGACCTTGGAGCTCCAAATCGCATTTCAGCTAAGTTCAGCTTTAAAATTTTGAACCAATACCAAATATTGGCATAGAACTGTAACAGTCTTGGCCTGTCTTGTCTCGCTAACCTCTGTCAATATGTTCACATGTAGTTTCTGTTGATGTTTTGTCCCCCATGTGGTTTCTGTTATTGTTTGTGTAACTCCACGCCTAGCCTGGCTCCAGTATCATGCATGCTTGTCTGTTTGTTTGTAACCCCACCCCATCTCAGCTGTTTTGTATTGTCTTCATGTATTTACATTCCAGTCTTTGTGTTTAGCTTTGTCGGTCAACTGTGACAGTTTGTACCCGTATCTGTTAAAGTAATTCTTGCTCCGTGTTTACCCCGTTTGTGATTCTTCATCTTATTTGTTAGTATTGAGTTCCTAGTTCAGTGTTTCTTTTTTCATGTTTATGTCCACCATCTTTGGTTTTTTATTTAATAAAAGTCCTCCGTATGTACATCACAAGAACATTCTATCTAAAGCTGTCCACCATTAAACAGAGCGAATAAGTCTCCAGAGTCTCATTATCAGCAAAGTGGACCCCTACTCTGCCAGATTCCAAACTGTCTGAAATGTTAGATGAGTCATAAAAGCTAATAATGCTAAACATACATGAAAATAACCCAGTGAGCACCAGTTAGCATGATACAAATTATTCGTGCTAATTATTGGCTACCCACTTGTGCATGTCTGTTCAGGCTTTGTTTAACGCAATTAAAGTACAGAGGCAGACTCAAGTAGGAGGAAAAACTACAGCAGTCCCACTAAAGGTAGACGGAAGACATGAAGAAACCCAACTGCAAGTGCAATTTGAACCCTACCTGAGCTAACAAATATTTTACAAATGTTGTCTTATCCAACTGAACATGACATGAGTAGCTGGGTCACATGGGCCTCGGACATCACATGTACAGCAGCCGTGCCACCCGTGATGCCCAGATCAGGACACGTGAGCCTCATGTGTGAGCTGGCATGTTCGTGTGTGTGTGAGAAAAAGCGAACTGTCAACTTCACCCTCTCACGCTGTCATCTTTGTGCTCAGTGCTTATCTAACACCATTACAGCACATTTCTGCCCCCATCAGTGGCCATCCCACTCAGCCTGTCCAGTCTGGCCTTTAGCTTAGGCTGTTTCAAACATGGTACAACTTGGCTAAAAGGGGCCACTTACCTTTTCATCAGTTGAAAAGTGTCATTACATGACATCATAGCTCATATATTTGCTACTAGAAGGTTCCAGCTGTTAACTACAAAGTTCATTTTGTTGTGTAGGTCAACTGGACAATTCTTAAAGCTAATCCAATGTACAAAAATGCAAAATTAAAATTAAAAAGTAA
The DNA here is from genome assembly GCA_037577275.1 of Bryconaethiops microstoma. Lineage (NCBI taxonomy): Eukaryota > Metazoa > Chordata > Actinopteri > Characiformes > Alestidae > Bryconaethiops > Bryconaethiops microstoma. The sequence goes on from JBBJLS010000109.1 coordinate 26,642,157, forward strand.
AATTAAAAACACAGCAGTCCCTTGTTCAACTCCTTAGTATAGTTAGTATGGTAAGTGTGAGGTTGTCCAGTTTGTTTACTAGACCCAGAGAAGTTGCTGTTAGCTTATTTTTGCAATTGTTTTACTTTGCAAAATAATATTTGACATTTAAAAGAAACTGACGTTCACTAAATTTACTATATGTAAATGGGCTCTATAGATATTTGCCATAAGAACCTAAAATGGCGCTGTCATAACAAACCTCTCCAAAATAATAACTTTTCAGATTACTATATAATAGAATGTCAAGAGATTTTTTCCAGGTAAATTTTGGACCTGTCACATTAGGGCTGTGCGAGTTCAGAAAGTAGGCGCAGGTGCAGACTTCCATACTGTAAGTTTTTATTTTAAATGAAAAACAAGGAAGGCACAAGGGCCAAAACTCAAACACAAGAAGAACCTGAACAGGCACAAACCTAAGATAAACATGAGGGTGAACAGACAACTGAAACTAATACAGGAAGACTATTTATACAAGTGAATAAACCAATGAAGCCATAACTATTCTTTAATCCCTGGCCGGCTGAGAACCCTTATTCCTAAAGCCGACCAGGAAAGAGACCAGACCCAGACCACACCCAGTATCAAGGTCAAAGTCCCCACAAATACTGTCCAATGGCGGCCTCTAGCAGCCGCCGACTGGGGACGTTACAGGACCATTTCTTTTGGTCTGTTCATCATGGAATTTTCACACAATGTAAAGGACAACTGATATTTTAAATGTGGTACTATAATATATTCCAAAACTTGTACTCCAGACAAAAGTACACAGATAAGTATGTGATGTTAGGCTGGCCAAATAAATAATTAAATCAATAAATAAGAATAAATAAATTACATTAAATCATGGTTAAATCTGAGATTTCATGATGCACTGATCAATTCCTAAATAATAAATCGAAATGTTATAAGCTCAGAGACACTCCTAGTGGTTACACTGCATACAATGTATGTTCATGCTGTCAGACACAATTAAATAATCTCTGTCTCATTCTTTCGGTTGATGCGAGGCCCTGACACATGCAGTGGCATGGCTGAGCTAAACACACTGTGATTCATTCTCCTCTGATCTTAGAACAGCCACACACAGTAAAATAAACACATCAGCTGCTTATGTCTGATCCCCAGCCAATGGTGGGAGAGGTATGTTGCAGCAGCCTCATTTTCCGCCTCACTAAACCCCATCAGCATTTCAAAAGCCTTTGTTACACGTTGTGCACTTTTCTCGTTCTTGTTTCACACTCTAGCTTTTCCTGCTTTGTGATTTTTTGTGTGTGTGATTGGGCTGATTTCACTCATTTGCTGCCACCCCCATGTCCGCATGATGCCATTACACATGCAGTAAGGAGAAAATCTACTACACAATAATGCACAAGAACATTTACACAGTTATAATACTATATAAATATTGAATATAGGGATATAACAGTGGGTCTGCTCTTCAAAGCTTTAAAATACGGAAATACTGTCCCATCCCTTAATAGACAAGTAAAGTGGCCCCTTATAGTCACATGTGAACACACCACAGCACAGCACACAGTGTTAACAATGTGAAATTCTTTCTCTGCATTTAACCCTTTCACCAAGTGGGAGCAGTGCATGGGGACAGTAGCTTGCTCAAGCGTACCTCAGTGATGACACTAGATGGGATTCAAACGCACAATCTTCTGATTGCAGGGGCAATGCGCTAACCACTAGGCCACCAGCTGTCCAAAAAGGTTTACTCGAATCCCGGTCCCGGCGGGGAATCCCGTGACCGGCGGGGACATTAACCACTATACAAATGAGGAGTAATGACCGTGTATCGGCCGGGAATTGTATTAATCTATGTGATAAACAGAATAAACTGCTATCCTCACTTGCTAACTAAGTTCATGTATGTTCAAGTCTTAATAGACTGTACACTCAGTGCCCTAAGTAGTGTTCTATTGATAAACCACCAACCCCCACATGACATTGACCTAAAAAATTTAAAATGACTAATTACAGCTATTTCTTAACTACATTGGTACACAATATAAATATTTTTATGCATTTTCTGATTTAAAGACTAGATAACCCCCCTCTGATGATGTATCTTGAAAGTGGGAGCCAATTTTGAAAAACAAGGTCTCTGAGGCCAGAATACTCAAGGCCAGAAACTTGTTATTTTTATATAATGCAGAAGGAAGCTATGCTGGTGTTTATTGTCATGCACCATGAAAAAGTAGCCCTGTTGTTTCTCTCCCTAAATGGACTACAGGACATTGAATCAACTTGGCTACATTTGCTTTGTGGTTTTATTTGTTTCTTTAATGTTTGTTCTACTTCATATTGATTTAATTAATTCAATTCATGTCTGCATTCCACCTCAGCAACTACCAGTGAAAATGTGTTTCTGTGGTTGTTATAAAGATATAATTGTCACATCAACGATTTGCCAATGTGTTTTTACTACAAGAGGTATCTTAACAATATCCATCAGTATCAGCCATGCTATACACAACTACTGCTCCAACACAGCTGTTTTAACTCATCAACTAACCAACAAGATCTTCATAACAAATCTGGCTTGACAGAGCAGAAAAGAAAATACTGCTCTGTGCGGAATCAATAGGACTATAACTAAAAATCTGCTATGTAGAACTTGCATTCTCATCTGTCATGAACAATACCAAAGCAGTTTACCTGACAAAAATCTGAAAAAGATGGCAAAATCATATGCCTTACGAGTCAGATATCTGTTATTAACTTCTAGCATTTGCCCAGCAGCACCTTAACTTACCATTGCTTATGAGTCATGACTAGCTGTTAGATGAGTTGGCACTGAACCAGGGCTTGCATTCTGTTGGAGTGGGGGTGGAGTGTAGGTAGCTTCGGTGTGTTTGTGTGTGGTATGTGTGTACTTAGGACAGCCACATGCTCACTTACCTAGAGAGAGAGAGAGGGAGAGAGAGAGTGAGTGTGTGAGTGAGTGAGTGTATAAGTGAGAGTGAGAGAGAGAGAGAGAGAGAGAGAGAGAGAGAGAGGGAGAGAGATGACAAAGGAGCTTGGTTTAGCCACAGGAGTCCTTGTAAGGGGATCAACAACTTAGCACAGATTTAGAGCGGCATTGATAAAATAATAATTAAAAATAAATGTAACAATAAAATAAAATAAATAAAATTACTTTGATAATCAATTCTAGTAACAGCCTACAAAGTTTGCATCTATTATTTTGCCAAAAATTTCCAAATGTAACAAACCACTCCAGCATGCTTGGTTTAATGCTTTCATCGCCTATATTGTACTACTGTGGTTCTCAATTCTAAATCGTATCAAAAAGAATCAAATGAATTCACTATAAAAGTTGAGATTTCTTGATGTACTGAATAATTTCCTAAAGATATGTGATAGTATCAAATCATTGCGAGGGTACAGATTTATACCCCATATAGTAATAAATGTACACACACACACACACACACACACACACACACACACACACACACACACACACACACTCTTGGGCTGTCTCTTTGGGGAGAGCAGGTGCATGGCTGTGTGTCACAGGAAGGGAACTCCCGGGAAGGGGAAGGATGTTGCGGAAGATACACAAGCACGCACACATCCAAGCACACGATGGACGGATCTGGCTGCTTCTCTCTCCTCCGCCTGCCTCCATGGGCGAGGTCAGCTCCAGTCCCCTGCTGGGATTCAGCCAAGGATCTCCTAGGCAACTGACATGAGCACAGAGCAGCTACAAATAGAAGGGAACACACACATGCATGCACGCACACGCACAAACACACACACACACGCACACGTACACACACTGTCTCACACTCACTCCACCAACACTTCACTCACACATACAATGATTTCTACCCTCAGTACCTTCCATATATTGTGAAAACAAAAGGACTCTCGCTTAAATTCGAAACCAGCTTGCATGGCTAGAACTATCCAGTAGCCTTGGTGACCAAATCTTCATTCAAGCTCAAAAATCTTTATTCAAGCTCAAACATTCATTGTAATTTGTAACAATGTAATTTATTTACAAGAATTTGTATAACTGAGCAGATTCTCAATGGCCGCACAATTGTATTTACTAAATACGATAACATTTTTATTACAGATTATAATGCTACATATTGAGACTTCGATATGTTTTGCAATGTGAGCAACATTGTTTGTCTGAACAAATGTGCTCTTGTTGGATTACATGATATCCTGATTCATCAAATCACGGAAAACCACGGAAACACTTATCTATAGCTAGGGATGGACACTGTATGTAACATTCAGTACTTTGCCAATGCAACGCTGGACTGAATTATAATCATTTGAGTATCAAAATTTGCAATTTTCAAATCACAAGTGTCACGGTTCAGGCCCCCGTTCATTGGCCCACTGTCACGGTTCAGGTCGGCGCCCGCTGGAGGGCACCAGCGGGCACATGACGCTCCCTCCAGTAGATTTAAGTTCACCCCTCCTTAGTTGGCGTCATGGGCCAATGAACGGGGGTCTCTAATAGGGGGAAAATATCTAGCCAGCCGGACCTACTTAAACTAATGCCGGCTAGATGAGGCTGCACCTGGAGGTTCGGTGCAGAGTCCGCTGGCGCCCTCCAGCGGGCGCCGATCTGAACCGTGACAACAAGAGTCATGAACAGGTAGTCCAACACATGAAATTAAATGTTCAGAAAATGCTTGGAGCTTAATTTATAGACAACAAACACAAAACTGGTCCAAAAAATATTGTAGCTAGTTGGTAGGCAATTCAATCCCGTTTTTCAGTTAACCAGATGTTAAGGGTGAACACTACGCAAAAAATATAACACCAACACTTTCACACGATATACATCATGATATTGAGATATTGAGATTTAAATCTAAGGTTTAATAAGCGGGAATACTTAAGTACCAGTAGTGCTCTCATTAAAAAAACTCAAAAACAACTAAGACAACAATTTTCTTACATACTGCACACCAAAAAATCAACTTAAACAGAACCAGTCTTTGTAATGATACTGTTACGTCCTTTTCCCTCTATCCATTCTTTTCACCCACCTGTCAGCACTTTGGTCAGTCCTTCTATCTAAGCACCTCCTTCACCAACACGTAGACCAAGTGCTGAACCTTTCTAGTTGTCTCTGAGTTTTATCCCAACTTTCTTTTCGAATACTGTGTTCTCTCTCTCTTCGTAATCCTCCGCCACAACAGTGCTTCTGTCAGCGTTATCGTCACTCGTGTATGGTATTTACACTTAAATGTCATTCTTTCACTTAAATGTCAAATGTCATTCAAATCATTTATCTTTATTTTTGTTAATTTGTTTGTTTCTTTTTGTGTTACTTGCTCATCTCACACCCAATTAGTTTCTCCCTCATTCTCTTCGTTCCCTTGTCTCCCATTAACTTTTATCTGCATTTCTCCTCTGCCTTTTCCTTTCACTCCCTATCCCTAGCTCCTTCTTCTCCGGCATGACCATTTTCCTTCCATAGCTTTATTCATGTTTGTTTCTTTCTTTATCGTTCCTTTTTAGCATTTACATTTCTTTACTTTCCTCACTTCCCCTCCTTAGTGTTACCATTTGTATTTTTTCATGTATTTTTGCTGCCTGTCTTATCTTTTTTTCGCATCTCTACTTCACCCCTTTGCTCAGCATTATTTTGTTTCCTCAGTCCCTTTCTTTTCCTCCTTTCATTTTTTATTTCTGACTTCGTTCCCTGTCTTTTTAACATTTATTTCAATTTTAATTCATTAATAGAGCCTCCAACTCTGCCTCTTTTGAGCAGCTCAACCAGTTTGCTTGTTGCCACAGCCCTTGGCAACATGGATTTGATCACTGGTTCCACTGCCATTCAATGGTTATGAAAGAAACATGCAGTCACATGTAAAAGAATTCACAATATCTATGATATGCTCATGATACCATATAGTGTCATAAGGTGATGTCACTTATCAACGTCACTTATTATTTTGATAGTCTCCAATAAATTGTCTATAGATGCTTTAGGTGTTACCAAACTCTCTAGTGAAACTCTGGATTCTCAAAGGCATAAAAGTCAGGTTTTGGATTAGAAATAGATTTAAGTTAGTTTACGAATAAGTTAAAAGTTAGGGCTAGGATTAGGTTGAGTAGAATTATATATATATAGTTCTGAGTGTAGAATGCAGTTGCATTTGATTTTAACCGAATGTTAGTTAAAGATATGGTGTGCACATTAGCGCATATAAGGAGTTCTGCTTACAGATCAACAAACTGCATATGCTTGACTCAGATGGGCCAATATTTTTGCATATCTAAAAGTTGTATTCAGTAATGTAAGTGACTTTCTAGTTATTTAAGTTATTAAAATGTTAAATGACCTGTACCAAGTTGACATTTCTGTGTTTAATCCAGCATTGTTTTGTGAATGAGAGGGCTGCTCATAATACTTTTGTTATGTTGGTACTTGTTTCTATATTTACTATTTGGAAAGTTCATCTTCAACCATTTACACCGCAACAGAGTGTCGTTACAGAGCTTCGTAACTCGGGCGTGGATCTTCGAGACTGAGGAGCGGAGCCTCTTGACTCGGGAGTGAAGCTTATTGGCTCGAGAGAGCTCTGTGACTCGGGAGCGGAGCTTTGTAACTCGGGAATGGAGCTTCGAGACTCAGGAGCAGAGCCTCTTGTCTGCTGTGCCATGGGTTTTGGTCAGTTCTTCTGTCACGTTAGGGCTGTGCCCGTTTGGCAGGGAGGCACAGAAGCAGACTTCCATTCTTTCTTTCATTATGAACAGAACACAAAGCAAAGGAGGCACAGGGCCCAAGAAACAACTCAAATCACTGTGTTGGAGAACCGACAACCTGAAGCATAAAGTAGGCACTATTTATACAGGCACTGAACTCAAAACACATGATAACAATTGGTCTCATCCCTGGCAGCTGAGAAGCTTCATTGCTTCCATCTGCCAGACATGAGACCACACCCTCAGTCAACATAAAAGTCCTTTAACGACTGCGACCTCTAGCACTGACTGAGGATGTAACAGAACCAACCCCCCCCCGGGAATGGCGGCACTCGGGGGTGCCCAAAAAGAGCCCTCAGTCCAACACAAAAGGAGACGGCGGGGAGGCAGCAGGAAACAAACAAAAAAAAGGAGGGCTCCACTCAAGGACCCCTCCCTACATCCTGGGCGGCCCTCCTCCAGTCCTGGCTTCCCTCAGAGGACCCCTCAGAGGTGGAACCCCTCTTACCCCCCCACCCCCACCCAAAAGATATCATGGGGAAGTTACCAGGTCTCTGTCAGCACCTCTCCCCCAAAGACGCACGTGGTTCAGGACCATGCCAAGGAGGTGGCAGGGATGATGACGAGCCAAATGAGGCGGCAGTAGCCACTCAGGAGCAGGGACAACTGGAGCAGGAGCCATGGTGAGAACTGGGACCTCCAGGATGCTGCGGGCTGGAGCTCCTGGACTGCAGCGGGCTGTAGCCTGTGGAGTGCTGTGGGTTTGAGCCTCTGGCTTGCCATGGACCTCAGGGACTAGAGCTTCCGCTTGGGAGACCGGTGCAGGAACTGGTACGTAGACTGCAGCCTGGAGGACTGGTGTGGGGACCACAGCTTGGGAAACCGGTGCAGGAACCGGTAGGGGGACCGCAGCTTGGGAAACCGGTGCTGGAACCGGTAGGGGGACCGCCGTTTGGTAATCCGGTACAGGGGCCACAGCTTGGGGAAACGGTGCAAGAACCGGCTTAGAAGTCTCAGATTGGAGGACCATTGCGGGAGCCGGTATGGGGGCCACAGCTTGGGAAACCAGTGCGGGATCCGGTAGGGGGACTGGTGCGAGAACCAGCTTCAGCTTGGTGGACTGTTGTGGGAACTGGTACAGGGGGGGAACCAGTGCGAGAACTGGCTTAGGAGTCTCAGCTTGGAGGACCGGTGTGAGAACCGGTACAAGGGCTGCAGCTTGGGGAACCGGTGCGAGAACTGGCTTAGGAGTCTCAGCTTGGAGGACCATTGGACAAGCTGGTATGGGGACCGCAGCTTGGGAAACTGGTGCGGGAACCGGTAGGTGGACTACAGCTTGGGAAACCGGTGCAGGAACCGGTAGGGGGACCGCAGCTTGGGAAACTGGTGTGGGAACCGGTACAGGTGCTGCGGACTGGAGCTACGGGGACAGGAGGCTGCAGGCCTCGTGGTGCCGGCATGGGAGGCCTTGGCCATCCTTGGGCTGACACTGGGGGCTGAGGCTGTAGAGCCAGTGTGAGTGGCTCGAGCCTTCTGGGCACTGGCACTTGTTGCTGAGGCTGCTGGGTGGCAAGCATGAGTGGCTTGAGCCTTCTTGGCGCTGGCACTGGTGGCTGAGGCTGCAGTGGCGCTGACATGGGAGCAGAGCTGCGTAACTCGGGAGCAGAGCTTCAAGACTGAGGAGCGGAGCCTCTTGACTCGGGAGTGAAGCTTTCTGGCTCAGGAGAGCTCTGTGACTCGGGAGCAGAGCTTCGTAACTCGGGAATGGAGTTTCGAGACTCAGGAGCGGAGCCTCTTGACTCGGGAGCGAAGCTTCTTGGCTCAGGAGAGCTCCGTGACTTGGGAACAGAGCCGCTGGCCAGCTGTGCCATGGGTTTTTGGTCGGTTCTTCTGTCATGTTAGGGCTGTGCCCATTTGGCAGAGAGGCACAGAAGCAGACTTCCATTCTTTCTTTCATTATAAACAGAACACAAAGCAAAGGAGGCACGGGGGCAAAAGCTCAAACAACTGGAGAAAACAAACAGACACAACTCAAATCACTGTGTTGGAGAACCGACAACCTGAAACACAAAGTAGGCACTATTTATACAGGCACTGAACTCAAAACACATGATAACAATTGGTCTCATCCCTGGCAGCTAAGAACCCTAATTGCTTCCATCTGCCAGAGATGAGACCACACCGCCAGTCAACCTAAAAGTCCTTTAAACGACTGCAAGCTCTAGCGGCCACTGACTGGGGATTTAACATAATTTTATCATAAACCCAAGAGAAAATGGTATTGTTTAATGAAGGACATATTTTAGGAACAAATAAAAACATGTCATATTCTGGTAAAACTAACTAAAGGCTGAACATAGTCAAACTGAAACTGACTTTTTTCCAGTTCCACCTTAAATAGAAGCTTTGTGCTGCATTAAGTCTGCTGCACTATTTAAAGTGGAATAGAAAATTACAGCAAAACACTGGCAACAAACCTGCAGCTCTAACTGAGCAATGGCTCCTGAAGCCAGCTAAACAAAAAATGAAATGAAATGAAAACATGTTGCAGAAAATTTACACCATGAACTTACTCCTGTGTCATCACTGGTATCTGAGTAAACAGAAATCCAGCCAGAACCATCTGTCTCTTATTAAAGAGTGAATGTGAACTTACTGCATTCTTCACTAAAAGGGACGTTGTTTTTTTTATTAAAAAGGCGACTATAAAAAGCAGATAAATGATCATATTGAAATTTTATTTAAATATGTAATATGCAATTGAAATATTTGGAATTCAGAATCAGAATTGTAGTATATGTGTTTGGAAAGTCTAAAAATACTATTCAGTCAGGCCTAGTTAACACAATCATGATATGTCAAACTTCTTGCATCTGACCCTCTGCCAATATCTCAATAATGACAAACATCATAAGTGCACAATTTTAACATTCTTGAATTTAGTGAACATGGTATCTCCTCCACTCATGCTAAACAAAAACAAATATGCAAATGGCCATGCAATAACAGCAGGAGTGATACCTGGTGACTCTGAGAATGGGGGCAGATGTTGATAAACCAGGCTATGAGGTTCAGAGAAAGACACTGACAAACAGGGACACACATCTGGTGCCCTCAGATCCATGGTAAAAACAGTGTCCCAGGATGTGTGCAGTTTGTGGCTGGGTACTTATGAGAGCGATGCTACTTCCTGCCAATGGAGTAAATAGCTGTTGCAAGCAGCTAGCAGTTTGGGGGTACCACTACCACCCCCCACCTATCTCCTTTAATTAAACCGTCTTTTAAAAGCACCATGAAATTTAACACTCAATCATCAAGCCAGACCAGAGATAAACTTGCCAAAGCATAGCATTGCACTCTGAGCAAACTTTCAGGAATTTTCTGTCTTATACATAGACTGAAATATAAAACCATATCGCACTTATACCAGGAGTGCTACACTGTTGTCTGCTTGAACTGGGCTACAACCTAGACTTAAGCATGTTACAAACTCGCCAACAAGAGTTCAAATGAAAGAGCAAAATGCAATAATCAGAATCATTTTAATTTTGGGATACAGCCAAGGAAGCTTTCCTATTGTTTATGCCTTAAGGAACTGAACAGAAGACTTAATGTTTCAGATTGTGACAGTGGAATTAACTAATCATGTTTTCATTCCCAAATGAAGTGAGACCACTTTGTTTAGGAAACAATATGTTGGTGTTCCAATATGACATATGGAACGTTGAAAAGACTTTCAAAAATGTTCATGTGTGTGCACCAACTGTTTTCCAGTCATTATGATAACATTACAAATGCCACAGGAAAAAAGATACAAATGATCATTATCATAGTTGTGTTGTTTTCTTTAAATTTTATGATATTGATTTGACCTGATATTGATGCTTGACCTGAATGTGTAACTGGCCAATAGTCACAGTTCACCACTGACTTTATTACATTAAATCACTAAATCAGTCTTCAGTGAGCTTGACATCAAGAAATCCCAGTCTAAAGAATGTGTTGTACATACAATATCAAATGGCATTAAATTTCACAATCAGCCTCAGCGCTCCCTCGAGAGTTTGGAGCACAAGGGGAGTAAATGACATTTTCAGAATTTTACAGGAGAGCTAAAACAAACTTTAATTGAATGTAATTATTTGATTAAAAACAACATATTTGAGCAATCTATGCTTTTATAGAGATTAGACTTCACAGAATCCATATTTTGAAGATTTTTTTTTTTAACTACAAAAATACAACTTTTTAGCCAAAACGTATTTTCGCCCAAGATGTCACTTACGCCCCTTGTGCTCCAAACCCTCGAATTGGACAATACAACATGATCTCACTAAGCCCTGCAGCTACAGCTGATCACATTTCATTCTAACTTATTCCCATTCTGCAGGGCTTTATTTCCAGATCAGTTGCACAATCAACGCCCCCCACACCAAAGAAGTGTGATAGAAAGCAGTGGGGCCAAAGTTAGAGAGGTAGGCCCAGGAGGTAATGCCTGGTGGTTTTAGGCTAAGCTGCCTCTCTGCATGGGTAGCACCAGCCCAGCCCACACGCCATCCGAGCTCTGACACTCCACTGTGATTTAGCAGGTCCATATCAAAGAGCAGCACGTCCGGAGAGAGCATCATGAAAGTATCTGACACAGACGGACAGGCAAACATGAATGGTAACGCTTGCACAAACTCATAACCTCATTACAACCCACAACAGGGCAAATGATAGGCTGTTGTGCAACCTGATCGTATTAGAGGATGAAAAAATACCACACAATGACATATGTACTGGCAAAAAATACTGTACATATGTCATTGTTGCAAGAATAAAACTTGTATCCCTATTTTTACTTTTACATCATTTAAATAATGCCAGCTACCCTTTATGGCTTGCAAACATTTTGTGATTAATTGACATCTACTGCCCTACATACATTCAATTATTCCTTTCTCCAAAACACCTAATCCTCCTTATGAACAAAGGCTAAAAGGCTATATTCCTGCATGCAGTTATGTAGCAGTGTTTTAACTCACCTACAGTCTCTTCTAGCAGGTGTTTAAAAGGCATTTAGTAAGCTTTTGCAAATCTTGGACTAGAACTTCCTGTTGCCGTAATTCAATGACCTTTAGGAGTGTAACAAGGCATTAAGACATTGTGATAATGAAGAAAAGCTAGAGCAACAGCATTGTATGAACACCAAACACAACATTCAATGCAGTCCAGCATGTTAATGTCATGTAGCAAATTTCCCTCTCCTCAGCTCTAGTGCTGAAGGTGTTTTTGAAAAAATATGGACATGGAATCATGTTGTGATTCAAACAGAATCAGAGCATTTTGTTACATATCTACTGACCTCACAATGATTTATTCCTTTATTCTTGAGGAAATTATCCATAGCACCATGAATGTCAGGGCAAGTTTCACAATTACTTGATTCAATTAGTTTTCTTTGGTATACATTTTAAAAATACAGTTGTATTGGAATACTTAATTGATGTTCCCCTTTTTGTATTCAGAAGCTTTGTCTTTGTCACAGAATATGAGAGAAACAAAACTATGAGAATTTTGCTGAACAAAGTCCATACCATGCAATGGGAAAGCAACTACAGTCTCCAAAGAAAACTTTATGTAGATTTAACTCTATTTCACATACAAAATCAAAAGACACATCTAGGTTCACTGATCATTGTAGCTAATAAATAAAATAACTATATTTATGCTGTAAACACTGGGACACCTGGTTCCTAACAACACCATTGTGAAGAAATCATTGGGTTTCTCATATCAAACAACTCTTAATGTCTACATTTCTACAACGAATCTATGCAGTAAAGATGAAGAAACAGAAAGTCTCCTTAAAGTCAGACACAGGAGAATCTGAGTTAGTAAAATGGATCTTTCTCTGCTCCTTTCATACTGGATCGGCTGCACCACTGACTCTGGGCAGCGGGCAGCAATCCATAAAGCATAATCTCACTTTGGTTTTGTGTATCCAGCGCACTTAGCCCCAGTGCTTAGTCAGTTACCATTAGCTTGATCTGGGGACAAAGAGACAGCACCCAGTGCACATCCACATTCAGCATTTCTTTAGCACACACATAGACCTGCAGAATTCAATGTACTTTTGAGGCCCCAGTATTGTTCTGTCATACTGGGAAAATACAAAGTGTGTGAGCAGGAGTTCTGGCCAGGCGGGACATTTTCAACACCCCAAAGACCACCTACACCAATCCTTTAAAGAAAGGCAGGCGAGATTATATCTGCAAATTGGTGGGTTCAGTTTTAGTAGCAGTTTTGAAAATTAACCCTTTAGACATCCTGTATCCTTTATTAGGCTCTGCAGTGTATCACAGGTTTGGATTTAATGAGCAAGAACCAAAAAAAAGAAAGAAAGTGAGAAAGAAAGAAAGAAAGACAAAGTATATTTGTTGTTACTGAATGTTCTGAAGCCAACACTTGAAAGAAGACGGACTACATATTAAAAGAACATCTGTTGAGCATCTTAAAGCCACAGAGGCATTTAAATCACCTAACCTGATCGGCAAGCCCAACAGAAAAAAACATGCTCAAGCTCAGTAAAACAAAGTTAATTCCTTTGGAATGAAATCCAATGTAGAACATGTTACAATAACAAGCAACCACACAGCCTTCCTGGAGAATTATGCGTAATAGCAATAACAAGCAGTAGCATTTAAAAAATTCATAATTCATCATAATTCATTCTCACATGACCATTTTCCAATCCCTGTTTATCTCTTAAAATTAAACAAGCTTTTTCTGTTACCGTGCCTTTAAGACTGATATATGTAAATGATTTTTTTTTTGATAGGCCGTCCCTTATACTCCAGCTCATTCAAAAGGCAGCACGGGGCTCAAAATCTACTTAAATGTATTGTTTTTGTAACATCCCTAAACTGATATAAAAATGTGCATTTTTAAACTTCCATATGTTTTGTGTGTGGGAATGAACATGTATTTTAAAACTGTAACAGTATTTACACAGCCATTTTAAATCCAGAAATGTGGTGATATGGTCCCTTTAAAACACTGATAGCCAATGCAATCGCCATGATTTGCGGTATAATCACAATGCCAATATTTTTTCCATATCATTCAAACCTGATCAGCATTATAATAGCATTTTTCACCTAAGAGTTGAATTTTACCCTATAAAAAATGTCATATCCTCACATAACTGGAACAACATTCATTTTAATCGATGACTGCATGCTAATGACCTGACTGCTGGTTTATACAAGCAAAAGTGCCGACACAGTGTTTTGTACCTGCAAACTGTGGGCCACCATTCTTGATGAAGTCAGCACTTCAGGCTCATTGTACCACCAAAGAGTATCATGTGTGGAGTAAGCACTTACAACAATACATTGTAAGGTGGGTCAGGGAGTGTGTGAAAGCGATAATACAGAAAAGCAAAAGCAATTCCATTAACCTTTGCAACAAAAAAATGCATTTTTTTTTCTTGAGCCCCTCTATGTTTGCTTGAGGAATTAAACCTTTATCACTGTCTCCTCAATAGAGAAAGTAGTTTTTTTCCACTTGTGCTGAATAAGTCAACAGTGTGAGGTGCAGAAGGGCCCATGGAAACCCACCATGGGCTGAGGAGTGTGTGTAAATGGTGTTTTTCTAGCACTTTCATTTCCAGCAAGGAGTAGTGATAATAGCACTCCATGATGTTATGGGGCAGGGAATACAGTCAGTGGGACTAAAAGAGGTCTTTACCCTTCTCTCTCTCTCTCTCTCTCTCTCTCTGTTCCCCTTGTTCTCTCACTCTCACACACAACATAGAGCCATTACAGTCTGTTAGCTCTGAGGAGCTTCTTCAAAATGGCACTTTGTTGTTTTCGCTTATCTTCTACAGAGCAAAGGAGAGAGAGAGGGAGAAAAGAAACAAAAAGAAAGAAAGAGGGGAGACAAGGCCAACCTCTGACATTTACATCACATTCAATTCTAAATATTAGAGGCTGTGGCAAGCAGGAACAGCCTGATGGTGGTCCCAGATGTTTTTATTGCTTGTGTTTATATATTTTTTTCAAAATATTATTAATAAACAATCCAGATAAAAGATGTTTTTGTGTAGGGCTATCACAATGAATTGTGTAACTAATCAAGAAATCTACTGATTATTTTGTCACATCCTGCCTTGTGTTACTACTTTTGGTCACGTCCTGCCCATTTCCTGATCCAGGTGGCTTTTGCTGTGTTTTGTTTCCCAGCTGTGTCTTGTCCTGTCCCACGAATCAGTGTAGCCACCTGTGTGTGTTTATTATACCTCCTCACCCAGGTGTTCACCATTCCTATGTTAGTTTGAATACTCATGTGTCCTAGTTCCCTTGGGGGATCCACCATAACCCCTATGTGGTGTATGCTATTTAATGTCATGATTCCTGTGTTATTTTAGAATGATTCTCAATGTTTATAAATAAATCCACACTTGCACAAGTATCTGCATAAAGTCTTCCCTCAACCCCTACAATGGACGCAGCAAAGTTCTAGTGTTTGGGTGAGTTTGGTGACTGGCTCAGGGTGGGCAGCTGAGGGGCATGCACGTTGAAGGCCAAGAGCAGCCTCGTGGCTGAGGGCTGGGGGCTGGAGGGTCCTTTGTTCCTGACTTGGGCGGTGCTAGAGGGTTGCAGGTGTATGCCCTGATGGTCACCAATGAATTGGCCTTAGAGCTCCCTCTCCCTTATCCAGCTCGTCATGCCATGCCAAGGCATATGGTTCTCCATAGAATCCCTGAAGGTGCCCCTGAGTGGGTGCTAGAATGGATAACGCTCCCTGGCGTTCTGGAGGGCTCAAATTCATGGATGTCTGGTGAGGTAGCGTTGGTAGTAGACGTACTTAAGGTGAATAATCCAGCCCTATTGGCAGTGAAAATAGCAAGGGAGAACTTAGCAAGTCAATCAAGCCAGGAACGCACCAGTAAGAGGAGAAGCGCTTCTTTGCCGGAGAGCACATTGTCTACTGCTCATTGCCAATGGTGCCAAATCTTGTTCCACAAAGGTCCAAGTCACTGTCAGCACTGCCTGCTGCATTGTTGCCAGCAACCACATCTCCTTGATCTTTGTTGCTTACACCCATCTTCTGGTTCTTTGTTGCAAGCATCCCTGTCTCAGTTTTTGTTGCCAAAAACCCTGTCATCCTAGTTCTTCGTCGATGGCTACCAAGGGTCCTGGTTCCGAGCAGCCAGCCCTCCAGTTTCCTGGTTCCTATCAGCTATTCCTATTGTCTCATTGGTCACAAGGAGTTGTCTCTCCAATCCCCTGGTCAGAAGCAGCCAGTTCACAAGTCCCTTGCTCCTGAGCAGCCCGCCGTCCATCCCCCTGGTCCCAAGCAGCTGGCCATCTAGCCTCATGGTCCCACACCAATGGCCATCCAGCCTCCTCACCCTCCATCATCAGCCACCCAGCACCCTGGTCCCCTATCGATGCCCTACCAGTCCCCAGGTCCCTCGGCACCAGTCAAGTGCTAATTGGGACACAGAGGAAAGGTTCCCGTTGTAGCCACCCTGACCAGAGCCCAGGACACGGACCCAGCTCAAACTGCATTTGCTCAAACCCCACATTCCATTTAAGTTATCTGTTCTTGTCAGTAATAGTCACATATCTGTCCCGGTTTTTGTTCCTGTGTCTGTTCCTGTTGAAGTCGGTGTCCCTGTTCTGGTTTCTCCCTTTCTGTCTGTCCCTGTCCTTGTTGTTGTCCCTGTTGTAGTGCCTGTCTTTGTCTTTGTCCCTGTTGTTATGCCTTGTACTTTGGTCCCTAATGTTCTACCTACCCAGTTCCCTGGCATGTGCCAGTTTCTAGTCTCTTTTGTTTCCTCTGTAGTATCCTTCATCCTGACGTATGCCAAGTCTCCTGTCTTGTCCAGTGTTTCTTTCCCTGTTCAGCCCCTTACCTGTTCTTTCCCTGTTCAGCCCCAGTTTAATGTTCTGTTCCCCTCTGTCGCATCTCCACTTCTGTAGCCTTTCTTCGAAATGCAGTCTCAGTCTCCTTTGCCCAGTCCACAGTCTCTTCGTCCTTAACATTTCTCTCTGTCAGGGCCCCTGTCCCTTTTTCCTCTGCCTAGTCCGCAACCTCTTTTTCAGTAAGTTGTGATACATGTCTAGTTCCCCGTCCAGTACTGTTGTCCAATCTTGCCTTATTACCCCTCAACCCTTGTGCTGTTGCATCGACCAGTGAAGTCACCTGTGTGTTTGTTCCTCCTCACCCTGTTGTTTACCTTTTCTACTCCTGTTTTTGTTCCCTCAGGCAAGCCACTGTAACCCTTATTTGGTGCTTGCGGTTTGATGTCTTGATTCTCATGGATGTTTCTCAGTGTTTATAAACAAATCCTAATTACTAGTGCCACATTAAACATACTGTCTAAAAAATTATTAATTTTAAGGTGAAACAATTTAATTAACTTGCCCTAGTTATGCTCTCTTAAGATTGAAACATTCTGTTGGTCTGTGATCTTTAAGTATTGACATTAACCACCGTGTAACTATAATCATATCACCCAGCCCTATAATGCATCATTATGACTACATTAAATGGCATGAATGCACATAAATAGGTGGGTCCACCAGTTTCTGTTTTTCTACTGTAACAGAGAAATGTATAATCATTGTGCAAACTAATCATCACAGTTAATCAATATGGTAATGTAGCATTTTTAATTAATGAATTCAGAGTGATAATTTTGTACATCTTTAGTGACAATTCTGCATAATAAATCAGGCCATCTTAGGCAGTGTTTGACAAATTGTTCTCCAGTACTTGTGCAGTACAGTATAAGCAAACTGTTATGTAACTTTGCTCATGCTGGTTTTGCTCTACTGAGGAATAGCATACGTTATGGTTTTTAACACTTATGATTTTAAATCAGTGAAAGAATTTGGCTGTTAACTGTTGTAACAGCTCCATTACAATCTCAGAGCAAAGTCATTTGGCCCAAAGAGCTACTGCTTATGCAGCAATACATTTTGAAATTTGGACCCTTCCTTTTACATTAACCAGACCAAAGATATACTGTTTTCTTCTCATGAACCAGTGCCAAATTCTGCATTATGCACAGTGTTAGTCTCAGCAAAACCCAATATGGTTTATAAAATGTGCAGACTGGCAGCGAGCAATGCAATAAATAAAATTACAGCAGTCCTGTAAAATACTTTGTCTTATTACAAGTTCTCTGGCAGTGCTTATTACATCAGGTCCCTGGCAGTAATTTCTGTTGAATTGGCAAAACGGGTGTCTGACAAATCTGTTTTTACACATCCAATTGGAGATATCGGAGCTCAATGTAAAGTTAAAAGTGTCCCTTGGTGAGCTTAAGCTCCGAGGGCAGATGTACAAAATGTGAATTGATGTGATTGTAATACGCACCCACAACACACCTGAATATAACATTTAATTTGATAAAGCTGTAGTATCACAATCTATGTGTCACCCAATTCACCAACTTGTCAGATCTGACTCACTAATGAAATCAGATCAGACTGATCAAACTGCCATTAGATCATCTATAAATGTGGCTTGAATCTGATTGAAAAAAAAGAAGGAAAAACAGAAACTGCTCAAACTTTAGTAAAACAATCAGAATATGTAATCAGCCACATTTCTGATATCTCCACCTGCTATTTAGTGAGATCCTCACAAAACCTCGCTTGCAGAATGAGGGCAATTTGTACATGAAACTGGCACAAAAGGCTTAGAACATTGAGTACATCTGAGTGGGTGTAGTTTATTAGGTAGACTGACATTGTACCTACATTTATTGACCAATTTATCAGAAACGCCTTTCAAAAAGTGCATTTTTATCTGTACTTTCACTGCAAAATTTAACCCATTCATCATGGGTCCCTTTCTGGCCACAGGATTGCTGCTGAACACATATCATATGGTGGACCATAGTCAACACAGCAGAGACACCAACATAATGTCCCTGTCACTGTAAACTATAGACGAGGCTACAGAAAGTAAATATAAACCACATTTAAGGTAGTGACCAGTGGCCAGTGAATGTGTGTATAGGTGTCCCTAATAAACCAGATACTCGATTTATACTCAAGAGCAAATCTTCTGTGATCTAATTTAGAACATGATGAATGGGGCATGTTCGGGTGGGCTGTGTCTCCTCTATTTCAGACTCCATGTGGTCTTCTGCAAGGGTCCTGTTACACTAACTGTCAGGGAGGCGATCCAGAAAGCCTGGGAACTTTGGAAGCTGTTCAAAGTCAAAGTGCTTCCCCAGACTCAGTCTTTCTTGCTGTGCCCTGCCAGTGGACCGTAACTATCAGGTTCCACAAGAGAGACACCAGAGATCCTGGGAAAGGCAAAGACCATGGCTGTGCTTCCGGCATGCTTGCTGCTGGACATTCCAACTAGGATTACAATTCTGGCTCAAATATATAAAGCCACAGCATGGTGAGGGTTTCATTGGCGAATGACTGGAAATAATCTACCCTATTAAGAGTGTTTAGGAGCCTGAGGTTTGTGAAGATGGTTGAGAATATCTCCGGAAGGACAGATGCTCTTTCAGCACTTCCCGTTTGGCGTACACCTCTTCATATAATTTATTGAGGTATTTCTCAGTGGTGCCATCATGATGAAATTCTGTCTAAACTGTAGATTCTACACTTTTGATCGATAATGAATTTGTGATCGTAGGAGACAAAAGTAGAAGATAACTACAGAAAACAAACAGAAAATGTGCAGACTCAAAGTATCAAGTCAGAATGTAAATCACATGTATGAAATGATTCTGTAATTATGTAGGATTAACCAAGAGTACTACCATTGTTGTAAGACACAAAAAAGCCCTGATCACTTATAATGTATACTATTTTACTTTCTTAGCGTGGGATACTACACTACCATACTGATAATGTTAATTTAAACTGAGAAGTCCTTTGTGACTTTAATCATGTTAGTGAAATTAAAAATGATTACTAATTGTCAGAAACTCACTGGCGACTATAATGAATGCAATATCATGTCTAGACCACATACAACTGAAAAGAAAAACATGGCAGAGAGAGCGTGAAATACAAAACATAATGAAAATTCACATTTAAATGAAGAAATAAAAAACTTCACTTCATATCTTCCAAAACTATTCATGTGCTAATATGAAGAATGAGATTCTGCTCTCTTGAATGTATCCAGAAATGGCAAATGTCATTTGACTACTTTTAAAGACTGCAGAAAAAAGGGCCATGCAAAGACCTTTTGAGGGACAGGTGCTCAAATAAAGGTGGGTGGAGGGATGGGGGGAGGTTATTGGCCAGACTATTCAAGACAGATTCAAACATGCAAATGCCTAAATTGCTCCATGGGATTTCAAACAGAGCTGTTGTGACAATTTGTGCCTTTATAAGTATTAACAGTTTTCAACAATATTTTCTCTAAAATAGTCTTAATTATTTTGAATATTTAAATACAATGGGAAAACGTATATCAAGGATATGCTGCTATGCACGTAAACAGGACTATAAATGAACATTACAAGCCATATTACTATTTCAATATTTTTAGCTTAGACTGCCTTGACTGTTCACAGTTGTGTGTAACTGGCTTGAATTTTTCTTAAGGATAAACAAACCTGTGTCTTGAAATGGCACACACACACAATTTATATGCAGTAGCATCAGACTAAATGATCCATGTGCATCATGAACAACAACAAAAGGACAAACTAGCATCTTGAGCTTTCAGCTATTCATTGTAAGTAAAGAAGCTGAAAACAGGCCAGATGCAGTTCTAAGACCAAAAAATCAGATTTCTGCCAATTCACCCTGGTAATGTGATCGTAGCTTTCTGTACAGTTTTTCAGGCCTACCAGCATAGATTTCTGTGTGCATGTGAAGGTAGTTATGGGTAGAGGTCCAAAACAAAACCGTTTAAAAGAAGACCTACATACAAGTTTTCATTCAGTAATCAATTTAATTCCGTGCTTACAACAAAGTTCTGATGAAACACATTTTAACTAGGGTTCTCTATGTAATTAAAATACTAGTAGTTTGTCCTGTCAAGCAGGCCTATTTTCAACTGAACTGTGCATTTTTTACCAGTAAATTTAAAGTGACTTAGGGGAAGGTCACCATAAGAACATCAACACAGGGACAGATGTGATTTCCTCCCATAGTTTGTTAATTACTTCCAGTCCCAAGACAGCTTAATGACATCTTTGAAGAGACAAAAACATTTCAGAGCGCATCAGCAGCTGGGTGACTCCGAGGGGATGTTTTATTCTTTGGCTCAGAGGTTTTTTTCTGGCTTGGCCAGCATTGCCTGCACTAATCTGTCTACATTAAATATCTAATTTGACAAGAAGAATGCTCTCACACTAAAAGGGCTTCCAGCACAATCAACCTTCCACCATGTGAGACATGTGCTAGGGATCTAGCACAAGCCAGGGAGGAGTCTAAACTCAAAAATTCTCATAGCCTGCAACAAGGATTAATTGTCATTAGGAATATTAGATGCATGGCCTTAAACCAGAAGGTTCTCACTTTCTCTATGACAGGAACATGTCCATTCACTTGCCATAACCTCAGATATGAGACTTCAGAAGCATGACATTTTTCTAAAGTGGTCAACAATAAAGCAGGGTACTTAGCAGTGGTGTGTTTTGCTGTGGTGTTTTGCTGTAAAGTTTTACAAAGAATGGATCTGTCCTTTTTTACAAAGAATGGATCTGCCCCACCCGAAAATGTGTTCTTGCATGTGTGGCGAGGTTGGACAGAATGCTTGGAAAAATCACAATCAGTCCAAATAAGCATTGTAGAGAACAACTAAAACAGCATAAAATATTTACATCACATATTACATTATATTTTCAAGTTCAAATTTAAACATCAAATTAAAACACAGAAATTTACAAAATTAAAAAAAATATAACAATACAATCTCCCACAATTCACTCATAATTCCTAGTGAGTCACTAAATTAGCCAGATATACTCATGCATACTATGCTTTGTGAGTCTCTTGTTACTAAGCAACTGACAGACGAATGATAACGGTAGATCGTGAGACAATGAAAGCAATACTCTCTGGAAAAACAACTGCATATCTGTAAAAAAAAAAAAAACCCAACAACTTATATTCACTTTAACTAATATAAATTTTTTAAACATTAAAATGTTGTTTGCATATAATACAGCAAAAACGTTGACCAGTAACTGAAGATTTCAGTTGTTGAACTGAAGATTTCAGTTGTTGTGTCCTGGTGAAGTTTTATACTTGTCCCTTGAACATTTCAAACCATTACGACCATTTCAAAGGCTACAAGTAATTAGTCAGTGTCTGCCTTGCTGAAAACAAATCATACATTTGTTCATGCACATGCTGAGAAGTGTTGCAAACTCATGGTGAGAAGTGTCCAAATTCATTTACAGATTAATGTGTTTTTACTACTATGTAGTAAGTCAAATAGTTCAAGGCCCAATGTGGGAGTATGGACCCATTTTCATCACAGCCTTTGTATAACCTCTGACCCGTTTGTGGGCGGGGCAGGTGTAGGTCTATTCATCAATGCAAGTGATCTGGAGGTTTTGTCTTTCCAGGGTACTTCATGCTTAGAGGGAAATATCTCTAAATGCACCTTATGTCTGGTGTGTGTGAACACAGCTCTCTGATCATTTTCAGTCTGTTAGGAGCTGCCAGGGCTCAGTTCCTGAATCACTCCCCAGTTAGAACCGTTGATGAAGGTTGGCTTTCTGTTACACTGTAAATGTTATCCTGTAGGATCAGAATAAGGAGCACAGGATGTGTGGATCATTTGGACCCATCTCCAAGTGCTCTTATATTCTTTGAACTAAAGAGTAGTTGCCATTTTCCATGTTATATCTCATGGTAGTACAACACAACAAACCACTAAGCTATTCCTGTTATGATCCCAATGTCTCAGTCCAAAATAAAAACTAAATGAAAAGACAAAGCAAATAATGAACCTCCTTTATCTCAAATGGACTGGAATGGAGCTGCATTTGAAATCTGAAAAGGGCATTTGGACATTCAGCTGGCCGAATTGTGAAGCTGAGATCCGTGTGAGAGAGACACACAACAGAGTGGTCCTCTGGTCACATTATCAGACACAACATTCCTCCTCACATAAACAGAACTACTGATCTGTATTTCCAGCATAAATATTTGCAGACTCATTTCTCTCTGATGTTTTCTGATTTTATCAAGGCGAATAATCTCTCACAATCCGCCTAAAAATAACAACCAAAGGGAACTGTTTTACATCAATTTAGGTTAGTAAATATACTCTGCGTCTTCAGAATACGAACTAGCAGGGAAATTTCCCTAAAAAAGCAGTATCGTTTATCAAGTTTAACATACGACATATAAAAATAGACTGGTGTTATCAACAGGGCTTCCCAGGAAGCGTGAGCTAAACACAGGCTCTGTCTAACGCTCTGTATCTCTCTCTCTCATTCTTGCTCACTCTTGCTCCTCAGGAGGGCCTTGGTCACCATGGCTACAGCCCTTACATATTTCTAACAGTGCTTCAGGTCCCCCTATCCGCTCTCTCGGCAGAGGATGTGTGTTCATTCAGTCGATGACCCAGACGATGTCTCAGTGGCGTTATGCATATATGTAGCACTTCCAGCCCTGCTGTTTCCCTGCCCTGAGACCAGTTTGGAAACAGGGCCTGACTGATGTATAATTTGACTTCTGGCAATATTAAGACAGCTTTATCAGTAATTATATCTTGGAAACTGATAACTGAAACTAAATTTAGATAATGTCTAACATCATATCAGTAAAACAAAATCCACTATTTTATTCTGCTTCATTATTGCAAAAGGTGCCTGTATTTGAATACTGAAGTCATTCTTTTAATTTAATTGAATAAATTTCTATTTATACAGTGCTTTACCGCATCCGGGTCTGAAACCCCTAGTGAGCAAGCCATATGTGTTATTATTATTTGTCAGCATCATGAAGAAAATACACAGGGGCTGTAACTGTGACAGCTTTACTCATACTTGCGATAAAGTAAGTATATTATATTTTGCTACTACAAACTGGGCTGCCTTAGCATGTACGTGTTGCTGAGGATGTGATTAAGACGTTAGACATAGTGTAAATGTATGTCAACTATTAAGTCTGAATGCACAACCAGAATACTGGCTCACATATTTTCAAATCTTTTTAAAATCTTCGTCCGTCACAAAATTTCCATAATGGCACTGCATTCCACTACTACACCGAAAGGTTCTGACACTCAACGAAATTCACCCAGAGTGCATGGGTTCTTCAGACACATCTTTCTGTCTCTTTCTCTTTCTGAAGTGGAGGTCTATATCATCACCCAGCAGCCATTTTCTCCCCATCAACATGTGGGAGGGGCAGCCCACCATGTTGACTGTCTTCAATGAAAGTTTGACCTCAAATTGTAATATTTACAGAAAGGGGTGTAGTGGGGGGGGTAGGGGTGTGGGGGGTGTAGGGGGGTGGGGGAGTTTTCCCTTGAAACAAACAAATTGTGGGGTGCAAACAGAAGGAGAAACTGATGCTTAGTTAATGGTTAACTGTTACAGTCAGGGAACCATCTTGCACCATCTCCAACTGGCTTCTCCTATTAGCGAGAAGCATCATGTCCAGAGGTGAATTCACAAAAATTTGCTTCAGTTCAGTTTGTAAGTTAGGCCACATCTCTCACAAAAACATATTCAATATCCATTTTCTACTTTGTATTTTAGGGAAACTCTCCAAGAAATTACACAAATCTTAGGTCTCTCTCCTCACTCTAATTTCTGGCTACTATGAAAAATGGAGTGCAACTAGCTATTGTGCTCTAACAATACAAATACTGTGAGACAAAAAAATCCTCAAGAGCAAATTCTGGCATTCCTTAGTCATGGTCATTGCTGTACGCTGTATGGCATCAGTCGGCCTTTTAAAGGTTTTATTGCTGAGAAAAGTGATTCAGGTGATTACAAAAAGCTACTTGGTACAAGTATAATGCTGCTCAAAAAGAATTTGCAATAACATGATGCTTATTATAGTATGATGAACTGTACATTTAAACATGTCTACATGCAGGAAATGCTTATAAATAAAGCAATGTCAAATAGTCTTGGATGGTCAGAAAAATAGTACAATCCCCATTTACAAGATTTCTGGCTCTAACTATGTTTACAGCTGCTATTTCTTCTCTGTGTGTTTGGCAACAGGTTGGAGTGCCAGAGAGTGACAGAGAAAGACTGCACAAAGAGGACAAACACTTTAAATTCTTTATTGCTAAATGAGCACATTACACATGACAATGACATTGTTATTTACTCAATGACTGGTGGACTTTTTTACTCCGAATGAAAGGCAAATGGGGGAAAATGGCGCCTGTTGCACACAAAGGGAATTCCTTGAATTCTCCGAGCGTTCTGTAACGAGCAACATTGGAGTTGCGAGCAAGCAACGAGTACCAGGCAGTGCCGACTCCCAAAGCTGACTCACACGAAGCTATGCTGCCAATCCTTCTGAATGGGTGCAATTAAGCTGATTATACTGCCTGAGCTGAGAGAGACGGAGTGCGTCTGTGTGAGGGAGAAAGAGCGCAAGCGAAAGAGATAGAGAGGCAGGCTCTGCGCTGGATGGATTTACAAAAGCAGAAGGCTTGACATGAACAAAACTGTCCTATTGTCTCATTCTTTTCACTCCTCGGTCATTATAGCCTAATTTGGAACAAAACTTTTCATTTTAAAAATCGTGTCAAAACCATGAAGTAGCGTGATTAACACAGATTAAGAAGCCACAAGATTAAATAACTCCAAGTCCTAAAGAGGGAGAACTCGAAAGCAGGCTTTATTCGATTGAACAATGACAAACTGACAGTAGTTGGACAGCAAACAATAGCGACAAGAATATCCCAAGTCATTGCGAGGCACTGGAAGACCCCTGGTTCCCCCTGAACAAGTGCAGCCTCAAAACAAAACCATGTCATGGAGAACACACCCCTTTTCCACTCAGCTCCAGAACAAAAGAGAAGCTTTTGTTGGCTTCTCCAGCTCTGATGTAAAAATCAACACTTTCAAGACAAAATGACCACTCCAAAAATCTACTGACAATGCGCTCCCATAGCTAGGACTTTTAGGTGGACATTACCTTTTTGCCCTTCTTCTTGCGGTGGACTGACTTGTTGTTGACCTTTTCCTTGGCTTCCTCACTCATCTTAGCTGGAAGATCCTCTCAGATGCTTTTAGTCCAACATGTAGAGACTAACAGATTGTGGGTAAACTCTCTGTCAAACCCAAAGCTCCAGCAGAGAAGTCCTGAGTGGTTTTGGTGTATCTCCTCAACATAAACACACTCAAGCAGCACTTCAGCTGCTTTTCTTCAGCTCCTACACACTGCACAGGTCAGCGTGACTATCACTAATATCACGACAAACTGGAGGAAAGAAGAATTCGGTGGAAATAAAAATTCCACCACACTGGTTTGCTGGTCACCTTTCTATGATCAGCCAACGACTGGCTTCACTGCCTTACTGGTGCTCCACTCTAAGACCAAATGGTGCTGATGGAGAGGCACGCTCTCCCTAGCAGCCAAACACAAGGAGGGAGGGCAAGTGAGTGAGGGGGGAGGGAGGGAGGGTGATTGAGAGGGTGAGGCAGAAGATAGAGAGAGAGAGGGAAAGAGAGGTAGGAAAAGATATCCTTAAAACAAATGGTGAGGTAGGCACAGAGGGAAAAGGAAAGCCAGGGAAACAAACCATCCCCAGCTGGCTTTTCCAAACATGCCGATTACCAAGAAGCATCATGTCCAGAAGTGACCTCTGATTCAATTAAATTTGACTATGAATTATTTTTAAAAATATACAAATGCTTCTGGAAGAACTATTTACACTGTATTGGTGTACTGCTTAACAAGCTTTACCTTCTCAGCCCCTTATTTTACAAGCAATTTTATTTAGCCAGAAAAATGAACACATACATTACTGAATATTATTCTAATCAGTTCTACCATTTCAAAACTGATGCAGCTGAATCGCTATCTTCATATCATGCATTCACTCTTAATCACTCCTAGTTTTCTCCACAAAAGGATGTAGCCTTCAGTCAGTCCCAGGTGGGATTAGGTTACTAGATCAGAGTGAGAGTGTCTCACCCCAGCCACATCCACAATAGTCCCAAAGACAACCAAAACACTAAGCATGTCTGCCTAATGTCCTTTCCACCAGTAAACGCACAGTGTCTGTCTCAAAGAGCCAGACACTGGTCATGCTATTATGACATCTTTAGAGCATCACAGTTTTTGCTTATTCACAGCATAATAAAATGGAGCAGCAAAGATATGGATTTGAAGTACTATAATATATTGCTTGTTAATTATTATTACAATATTGGCTTTTTTGACTTGATTCAATTTGATTCATCTTTATTATCATTGGACAACTGCAAGTACTTAAACAACAAAATGCAGCTGGTACAGCATGAGGTCAAAGCTTTCCCCAACCGAGTGGCACACAACTGGTTTCATGTTTTTTGAAGGAGGGCAGAGCGGCTGAACCAAAGCAGACTGAATGTTCCCTGCCATCATATGTCTACTGCGCCTTCTACCAAAACTAGGTCACCACATTACTATCCAGCTTTCATAACTAATATTTAACTGACATATTTACGGACCTCGTCAACAGTGTTGCAGGCATGAAAATGATATTCAGTGAAAGCTGTACAGTTGTGTGGATTTATGATAATAATACTAATAAGTAATGCTATAGTTCATAAGAGTGCTCTGTATTCAATGACACCACATAATCACTGATACTTATTTTTTATACAGGTGTCAATTCCAGGTTATTTAATAAAGATAAAAATTGTGCTTTTCCAGACACTAAAATCCTGCTGTTCTAATAAAACTACTGAAGCCTCTCCATCCTACCCTCTGCTGGACAAACAGTGTAATGACAAACAGCTCATCCTCTAATGTGTGGTGAGTGGTTTGTAGGGCAAGCATGTGGTTGGTTGCTGCTATGGCACAAGCAAAGACCAAGGTAATCTTTGTGTGAACCCTATTGTTATTCGTGCTTAATTGGTTAGGTGTGGGCCCTAATTATATATGTTTAATGTATATAATCCTGGCAGTTCTCTTAGAACTTCAGGCGCTGGGCAGCTGGTTGTGAAAAGAGCTGAAATGGCATTTAGCCACTGTGCTGCCCACTGCTGGAACCAACCGCCTATCAAAGTCAGATCTGCACCAACTGTAACCAGCTTTAAAAAGCTGCTAAAACTGCACTTTTTTTTTTAAATATCAGCATGTCCACCACACTTTTAATCTTTGTTTCCTGATTTTTTATGCATACTTTTATGCCTGGAACATTAATATCTTTATTCGTGTAAAGAACATTGAATGACCTTTGTGTATGATAATGGCCTTAATAAATATACTGACTTAACTGTGAGATGGGAATACATTTACAGGCAGATTAAGATCATGTTGGACAAATAGGCCTGTCACAATAGATTATGTTAATAATTAAGCAATCTATGACTTTTGTTGATTACTCAGGTAACAAAAGTATGTTTTTTAAGGGCAATATTTTACAAATGGGCTTACCAATGGCATTGGTCAGGCAGTGAATCTCAGAGAAAAACGTAATGAAAAAAAAAGACCAAACAGCACCTAATGAAATTAGGAAAATCACTATAGACACAAATAAGATACTAAAATGGTACCTGCATGTTAATAAAAGCCTAGTGTTTGGATATCCCAGAGAGCACTGTTGGATCAGTTAGGAAGAAATTGAGGCTACACCACCCAGGCACTGCTAAGACAACGTCATCCCTCAAAGCTCATCTTCAGAGCAAGACAGTGACTTGTGAGGAAAGTCACAGGGAAGTCAACAACCATGTTAAAAGATCTACAGTTCAGAGTTCAGTGGGTGAGACTGGAATGAAGGTTCACCAGTAAATGATACATACAACTAACTTGTATAGGAGGGTGGCTAAAAAACAGAGGAAAATCCAGATCAGAGAATATATATATATATATATATATATGTATCTTGTCCCCTCATCTCACTATATACACATATATATATGGTGATATATATATATATGGTGAGATGAGGGGGCAAGACTGGCACGAGGCTCCTCCCTTGACAAAAGCCAGGTAAGCTGAGTTATTTATATGTGTGTGTGTGTGTGTGTGTGTGTGTGTGTGTGTGTGTGTGTGTGTGTGTGTGTATGTAAAAGCAGGCAGTTTCAGATTATGTAGAAAAAAACAACTAAAATACACAACTAATCATTGAAAATTCACAGAGAAGGAAATAACTGGTAGGCCATGCTGCCTCACCTATGCCTGGGTGTAAAAGACCCAAAATGAACATAAACATGGCACGATTTTAGGGAGGATGCCAAGATGTGATTATAAAACTTTTGACGCATAGATGTAATGTTTTACACACACACACACACACATACACACACACACACACACACACACACACACACACACACACATTAATCTGTAAATTCTAACTAGAATAAACTATTAGTTAGCAAATTGCTGTGGTGTTTGCTAAGTCGTCTTCTCAAATCGTTTATGTTCATTTTGGGTCTTTTATTTCATATATACCTGCTTTGACTGCAGATATGTATACACTAGTCAGGTTCAGGTTTTATGACACTATATGACACACTGCTATCTACCAGAATGAAAAAAGTATGTAAAAAATCATCCATATATATGTTATTCATAACCTTGTCGGTTTGTACATATAATAGTATGTCATGTCACACAGCGTCAGAAACCACAAAAGCAAGCATGACTAAGAAAGACATTTACCGTCAGGTACATTACTCTGAGCTTTTAAGAATGTTCTTAAGTCTTTGACAGTTAAGAAGCCGTCTCTATTCATAACAATCAACACTTGTAATGCTTGCTTTGTGTTGGCACATGTATGAGAAACATTCTGAAGGGGCATGTGGTGCCCTTAGTAATATGCAATCTCACCTCAAGTGCAATTACCTCTGTTCCCCCACAATTTTCACAAGCAGAGCAGTACTACATAGAAGTGTATTGAAACTCTAATTCTAATTTTGAATTCATGAATGAATAGGTTTTATGTATAATGTATCTTTGTGGTGGATACGAACACTATGTTTCTGTTAGGGTTTTACAGGGTTATGTTCTTGTAATTCACATGGCTGTGTTCTCACTGGTGCTAATGAACCACACTAATGACTGCAGACCCAAGAATCAAACCAGGGACACCCAGGGTGAAGGCAGAGAGCTTACAGGTTGAACTATCTGGGCTGCACAGAGAAGCACTGAGAGACCTACTAAATAGTTGACCTTCTCTATTTGGACATTAGAACTCAGATGAGAGGCTGACCAAGGCTTCAATGAGACGGCAGAAGGCCCCCCAGAACCTTGAGGTAAACTGGTCAGAATCCACATGATGGGGAAACCTATGTAGTCTGACTACTTGTTGGACTAGCAACAGGGCTGTCTCATTTGCAGAGGGGAGCTTACACAAGGGCACAAGATGATATGCTTCGGAGAATCTATCTACTACGGTCAATATGTTTATTCACAATGCCAGCCTCTTTATACTTTCGTTTGATTTTGATCTAGAGGCCAAGACACATCAGAACCATTCACATGTCGATAGTAGGTGCTTTTGGTGGTGGACAGAGATCAGGGTGTCCACCTTAACCAGTGTGTGGCCTGTACAGTTGCTCTTACACAGAATTGGATCAAACAGGCTCACCTTCACTCCCAATGCACATCACTGAAACCTGGGCATCCATAACGCTAATAATTGCTTACCAGGTTCACCTGTTTTAATGTTGTGGCTAATTGGTATATTCCCCACATTTGCAATTAGAAGCTCTCAAATCCACTCTTAGTTTAGTAGTTTATGGCATATATTTTACTGATGTCTTCAAGAGACAGAAAAACCTGTTACTAACATTGCAGATATTATCTGAGGTTGTATAACTGACAGTACACTGTTTCTTTCATTCTAAAAGGATAGTAAACCAAAACCCAATACTGAGAAGTACAGTGATAAGAAACCCAAGAAACAGTCAGCCTGTGCAAAAAACAAAGTGCAAAAAACAAACATCAAATTGAGCATTCTGCACTCTGCACGCAGTTAAGATTGGCCTGACAGTTGTCCTGGCAGATTTGTCACTTGTCAGTGCTATCACAACAGTACTTCAAATCACACAAATATACATGGTATGTTATAACACCTCACAAGATTTCTACAGTGCAGCAAAGAGCTGGAAAACAGCCACTATTAAAATGGGCATGCTAGTGTGAAAGTTCTGAGATCATGCAGACAAGGGTATGTAAACTTCTGTTAGATCCTGTCAGAACACTAAACCCAGACTCCGCCCTTCTTCCACACAACAACTCCTAATGCCAAGTGTGGTGCCAGGCCAATACATCCACAGCCGCCCAAAGCAAAGGTTTCTCGGCCGGCGCTGTCCAGATTGCTGAAGCGGACTGGAGTCACCGCAGGTGAAACCCAGGCAGATATACGCCCTTTCAGCACCTCTGTTTTGGACCAGCGGAGAGGGAGGAGTACCTTGACAAGACACACCGGCAGCCATTACATGGATTCTGTTATTGAGAAGAGTGTGTGCCCTACATAAGGGGCCACCAACAAATAGAAAGAGAGACATGAGGATCTCCCTGCACAGAATAATGGCTCTGCTTTATTCTTCCCACAGACTCCACCCCAGAGGACTTTGGCAACCCTGCTCCCAGATGCCAGTGCCCACTGTGGCCACCCAGACAACCCTGCGCACCAGATCTCTGCACACCTTCCAGCAGCTCACTTACCCCTACCGAGCACTCTCACTTCACTTTGTAAATAAACGCGCACCACTCACCAACCCGGGTGGTTGGCAACTGTAACCTGTGTCCATGTCTGTGTCTGAGCCTCACTAGATGGCACTATATTGATGGAAAATGTGGACATCGAACATGGACCCCAAGTTCTGTCCCGACCAGCCCCAACCAGACATGCTACTCCAGCACCTCCTCAAGGCAACCATCCAACAAGTATAGATCAGCCAGGAACTGGCAAGGGGCCTCTATGCCAACACACAAGTGTTACTGGCATGCTGGCAAGGTCTGTCCTGCTCGCCTCACAGCCGACAAAGTGGTCGACCGGGTGATATTGGAACGATTCCTCCGAGCACTCCCAAATGAAGAGCAGAAGGTGGTGAACATGGTGGTGGACGCTTGGACGCAGCGGACATAGTCTGTCTCCTTATGAGGGCCGTGATGCCGCTGGACATGCGGCGCGGGGCCCAATGGTTTCCCCTTTAGGAGTCCCAGTGAGACAGATGCCTCAATGCCCCGCTTTCATATCCCTGAGGCCTGATTGAGGACCCCGGACAATGTCCCCTCCAGGCAGATGAGCCCATGCCCAACAACCCGGAGCACTTGGGGGTGGAACTGTGCGCTATCTATACAACCCCAGAGTGTCGCATGGGGTCCACCTACCTTCAAGTGGAGGGGGCCCCCACCGCTCATGGAGAGCACCATCACCCTGGTCCAGCCCTCAACCCTTCCCAGCGAGCCGCATCCTTGTGGGTGGTTCGCAACTGGCCTGGCTGCGACCTACTTCTTAACTAAAAACGGGTTATTATATTATCACTGTGGTGAGCCGGTCAACCTGCTGGTCCTTCCCCACTCAGAAATAGACACAATGTTGCAACTAGCCCACAGTAATCCTCTTGGAGGTCACCTTGGGTGTCAAAGCACACTCAAAAAGCTGAGGGACCAGTTTCACTGGCTGGGGATGAATGTGGATGTGCGCTGCTTTTGTCAGTGCTGCCCCAAGTGTCAGCGAACCTCGCCTGTGAAACCAGCCGCCATACCCCTTATACCTTTACCAATCTTCAAGGTGCCTTTTGAGAGGGTGGAGATGGACCTTGTTGGACCGCTGCCGAAGGGGCAGAAGTACACATTAGTAATCTTCGATTATGCTATGCGGGATCCCAAAGTGGTCCCCCTGTGAAAGGGAACCTCAAAAATATTGTGAGGGAACTCTGTGTTATTTAGCTGAATGGGGATCCCTAAAGACAAGGACCCCATTCATGTCAAAGCTTGTGGTGGATTTATGCCAGCTGCTGCAGGTCAAACACCAGCGGCCCTCTGTCTACCACCCATAGATCGATGGCTTGGTGGAGCGTTTCAACCAAATGCCAAACCATATGTTGAGAAATGTAATAGATGAGGAAGGGAGGTATTGGGATTTACTCTTCCTTTACGTGTTATTTGCCATTAGAGAAACAGGGATTATTAGACATGGCGCGAGAAAGCTGGGAGATCCAGCCAGCCCCATATTGCTCCACAATTGAGTTAATGCACGAGCTCCAGTCTCGGCTGCAGAAAGTTGCACCAATCATGCAAGCACGTATTGTAGAAGAGCAAAAAGCCCAAGAACGAGTATACAACCAACCCGCACAACCCCTGCAAGATCCGGCCTGGAGACAACACGCCAGCACCAAAACATACCATATTAACCTGCTAAAACAATGGGTTGAACTCTGGCTCGTACTGGCTGCATCCTTCACCACGTCATTTGTAGATTCCGAGCAGCCTTTTCCCTGATTTAGCAGAGGACTTTACAGCTGCAGGACCTAAAGGAACTAAGGTACCCATTCACGGACGTGTTTTCTACTATGCCCTGGCGGACCCATCTCATACAACATGATATAAAACACCACCTGGGGTAATCATTTAGTTTGAATTACCCTGCTTGTACTTTGTTCTATTCGCTGGACTCAGACTATTTGGATTCTAATCTTGGACTCAGCTCTTTGGTATGACAATTTGGAATTGCTTGCTGGTCAGACTGCACTTTGGTTTTGAAACACTGTTAATATCATTTTTTGTATTGCAGTGATCTACAGAAAAATATTACTGCCTGTTTTACTCCACACTTGGGTCTATCTTGGCCAGAACCTGACAACTTAAATTCCTCTCACATAACTTTTATAGCAGTTTCATAGTTATTTCAGAATCATTTAGAGCAGTTATTGACAGTCAATATTATATTAGAAGTCACGGTTGTTGCTAGAAATATAAAAAGCATGTAATTTGTAACTTCTTAAAACTAATGGTGATTGTGGAAACTGCTAAAGTTACTGTTAAACAGTTTGTTTTGCAGAAACACAATGTATATTTTTGCAAAATGTTTCTTTTAATTTTCTTCTTTTAGTCTCTGCCTGTTCCCACTAACTTTCTATGTCTCCCCATATCACACAGTGTTTCCAAGCTGGGAGGATGAGGAATAATCTGAGCTGAACTGTCACTAACACATAGAACTCTTACTGAGCAGTCCAGCATGCTTAGACCATTTAAAAGACTATCATCGGGTGTAATGAACAAGAGCAGGTTCACTTGGACCGCCAACCAGTATTGCTCTGGATCGAACTTGCAGTTGAACTCGGAGAGGGAACAAAATATGAACTGAATGGAAATGTCTTATGTCATACATAGAGCTGGTTGTTAAGCATCAGTACGATTTGAATGGCACAAAAATAGATCCAAGAGATCTAGGATACTTATTCAGAAACATTCAGATCTGTAGCATCAGACGCCCAGGCCTAACCATGCCCCTGTAAACAATCATATATAGATCCGAAACTATGGCACGGCATGTGCACTAAGATGCTAGTTATTGTAATATATGTAATGTTCACAATAGGCTAAACATATTCACAATCTCTGAAACTAGCAATAAATTTCTTTAGAGATGTGAGAGAGTTTAAAATGTATTTTAAAATGTATCTAGGCTGTTTTATTTAACTCATGTTATTTGTACAGTATTGTCTTTATTCAAGTTTGTATATTGTATGTGGATTTCAAAGTTCACTAAAAAGCTTGATTTTAATCTTAGTCAATATATTCATGAAAACATAGTATTGGAGGAAAACACTGGACTTTACAACTGTTGCACATTAAATGGCAGCTTTCATTTTATTATATGTTATAAAAATGTCACCTTCCCTTTTCAGGCATGCACAGGAGAAATACGCTTCACTGAAAAAATGAAATAAGCCTTGCTGATGTGGTTTATTTAAAAAAATAATTTTAGTTAATTTTTCAGCAAACTGCTGGAGCAGAGCTCTGGAAGCCTGATTGTCTCTCTGTGGCCATGTGCCCCTTCCCCTCTTTCCTACCACTAACACAGCCTCCAACATGCACCATCACCCCTTCAGCACGAGAACCAGTGTGGGAACGAATGTTTTAGCACTATTAGTTAGCCAAGCTGCTAGCCAGCTCATTTAGCTGATTTAAACCTGTATCTTCACTGTTCTTAATGATAAATGTGTTAATATTAATGACACTAACATACAACACATAATGAAGTGTTTCAGAGTTTTAGAGTGGGTTTGGTGAGAAACACTCCATTCTGGAGCGAGTTCTATTGGTCTGACACTATTAATTTAATACAGAGAGATACAAGGTTTTATAAAAGCAACAAAATACAAGTAGTTGACTGACAGAATCATGGTAAACAAATAACACAACACCTGTTTACCTGATTAGTCAATTTGATTAGACAGGACAGCCCTAGTATACCAAGCAGAACTTCAGGCTAAAAACCTTTCACCTCTGAAAACACTCATTACAGGAGAAAGACTTGATGTAAGCCGCAGTAATGAAAGCTGAACGGATGACTGCATCTTGTGTCCTAACATTCCCCTCACACACCTCCTCACAGGACACAGCCGGTAAACAGCAATAACTTCTTTGGCCAATCATATCACTGTCTCACCTCACACCTACTCACAGGCCAACAACACACGTCTAGTTTTGTATTAATTATAACACAAACATTTCTCAAAAGGCAAGTGATCTGGCTAGCATTCCATAACTGTTGGCAGGAGATCTTTATTTCACTTTATTTCACCGGCTCTTTCTCATGTTCTGTGTGAAGTATGTCAGTACTGTCTGCACATGTTGGCACATTTCATAACAGGCCTGCCCCCTGAGATTACACCACCACCAACAGCTCTGCCTGATCTTGCCTTTAGCGTCAATTCCCTTTATAAGTGCCAAATCTGCAGAAAAACAATACTTACAATGAGCTCAAGAACTGAAACCACCACATACCAAACACCAATTGTAATAATATGCTGCAGTATAAAATCAAATGATGATCAAACTTTAACTTCACGTTTTAAAATGTCATACCGCAAAGTGTAACCCAGGACAAGTGAACAGTAGTGGTGCTGCTAATAATTTCATATTTATGTAAACTGAGGTTGATTTATTTTGGTGAAAGAAATATCAAAAAAGTCTATTGAAATAATTTTAATGAGTATATTTTCGGTACAACAATTTGTATAATTAAATTTGGACATTTTAGCCGTAACAAAAAACAACAAACATTACTTTTTGATTGTTTAAGATATCATAATCAGAACCCAAGATATGACCTTTTAAAGGCAATCTGCTCTGTAACACCGAAATTAAGAAAATTATACTCAAAGATTTCACTGAATTTAATGATGTACTGTTTAAGAGGTTTAAAACAATCAGTTTATGTATTTATGAACCTCCTCAACACCTACAGAACTAGCTCCATATGAACTCCATCATTAGTATGTAAGTTATTTATATGTATATGTACGTATTAATATTGTGCTTTTAAATGGGCAGATATTTTCTGATGAAGAACAATTTATAATGAGCAACTGATCAAATCATGTATGATAACTCAAATCAGGTACAGTAAACCCCTGCTTAAATCTCAGTTCAGCGGTTGCAGCTTCAGTCTCTCGCGTATTTTTTCTGAGAACTGTACTAATAATTGTTTGCGGAAACCATCACACATTTGCGGAAACTGCAGATATCCTCCACGTTTTTTGTTGCTTTTGTGACGTCCGGGCCTCGTCCGCCACAACCCCTCATCTTCGTGCTGGGTTGTTTATGTTTGGGCGCAGCGGTTACAAGGCGATCAGGTGCACCTGAATGGAATGAGCCTGCATTGTTCAGCACTGTGCCCAAACATAAACAACCCAGCTCAAGGATGAGGGGGCATGGCGGACGAGGCGTCACAGTCACCTGTACTCAGAGGCGGGAGGTTTGAAAATAGCCAATCCGAAAATGTTATTTATTTCTCCTTGCTGCTGACTGGCTGCCGCCCTGTGTTGCATGTCCGGCAGACGCAGTCCAGAATTCTCCCATGGAGAATCTCGAGTGTTCTCGTGTTTTTCGTTCTTCTTAAAGCCTTGCATTTTTATTACAGTAAATTAAATTATTACTGTATTTACCCAGCTTATACCAAAGGACAGTGCATACCAAAGAAAATGTGCATGCATGAATTACAGTACAGTCTATATAGGGGGAACATCGGTATTTTACTTTGTAGCACTGCAGGAGTTCAGTGTAAACTGTACAGTACGGATACGGGTTTACCTTTACATTTTCTTTAAGGGTATTCTTCCTTTAAGTATTAAGTTGAGTTTAAAATGAAATCAAAGTGTTCTGGGAGTATATTTGGGGGCATATATAGGGTTTACACTATAAAAATAGGCATTTTAGGCATTTATTTTACCACATCACATATTCACGTTTTTTCACTATATGCGGGTGGTATTGTAATATAACCCCCACGATAAGCAGGGGTTTACATTGCGTCATGAATGTTAATGTTTAACCCAAATTAAATATGAAGTTATATTAACATAGATGCTAACTGGCTAGGTTGTTAACCGTCATTTCACCTCACCTACATCTTTGCACAATTATTACACATATTTTAGCAATTTTTTTGCATAGCAATTTTTAAAAATGTATTATTTATTTGGGTTTTTAAGAAATTTTTCCTACAAAATCAGATGCCCAACAGATTCATGCAGACCACCACACATACAACAGTACACAAAACAATGTCGCAAAAACATGGTAAAAACATGGTGATGTCATGACTGGTATATGCCTATGCTAGAAACAATGGCTATTTGTTATATTATCTTGTGATCTCTTCTGAGACTCGAATGGAATGCAAGCTTTCAGAATACTTCAGGATGAAAGAAACCATATGCAATGAAAAATTAGCCTGGGTAAAATATTGAAAAGTCAAGATCTGACGGAGAATGCAGGCTGTCAGGACTAGCTTTAGGCTAAGCATGTCATTGTCTCCTTTTCACTTCGAGTTCTGCAACAGCTTCTCAAATTGCCTGCAGCTATCTGTCTTACCTGCCCACTATTATCCAGGAATGTAACGAAAGACCAACTGAGCCAGTGCTGACTATCCGTGTTAGTTCATACCAGTGTCAACACTATTATTTTTGCTTTGCTTTAAATGGTACGTGTAAACAACCTTGCTCAAATTAAAGAGCTTACATAAACTCTTTCAGTGAAAATAAATATAATATAAGGCAATGTTTTCTTAGGTGCTAAGGTATTACTATCAGCAGAAAAACGAAGGGTTTTAGTGATCCCAAATAAAAATTTGTGCCATCTTGGGGTCCCTGAGGGCCATTTTTGATTAAGCACTGCATCTGAGTATTAGAATGTCCTTTATAATTAGATTATTTGATTGGCTGATGTAAATAAAATGCTTAAACTGATGAAATGGCACAAACCCAATTATCTGAACTGACGCTGTACATTTCTCAAGTGAAAGAGCATGGGTACCAACCAACCGCTTACAGGCGATTCACACACATCAATGACATCATTCCCTTCCTAATCTCCATGGATACAGACATTCAACAGTACAAACTATTTCAGATGAGAAAGCTGGTAATTTCCTACTCTTTCCAATGTGCAGACACAAAAAATTATTTTGAATGCATGATGTACTTTGTACAATTTCACATCTAGGACTTTTCAGGACCAAGTAGGTAGGATCTCCAGGACCAGGGTTGGTAACCACTGGCTTACAGGCTATTGTTATAAACATTCCAACATTAAAGTGGATGAATCTCCACCTTCAGAGTGATTCATGATGCACTGATTCCTGTTCGTTACACTAATATTTCAATTACCATTATGTTTGTTTTTCTGGCTTTACAGGATTCTGGATTACAGCAGCAGTACTCCTCTGGGTCCATGTGAAATTTCAACTTTGCTAGCAGACTGGAAAAACTGGGCCCTCGCTAAATGCACTGCTTCATCTCTCAAAAATTGCAGCCCCATCTGAACTCATCTCTTCAGCAGAAGCATCAGCTGTCAGGTCCTGTCTCTTCTTGATCCTCCTTAAGCAAAGGCCATAGCACGCGGTGCAGGGAGATCAAGCCTACTGACAAGAATGATGATCAGTATTAATGAGATAAATAGAGTCCACTGCTAAGAGCTGGACAGTGGGAGTGAGAAGAGAAAAAGTATAGTACATGTAGTGTAGTGCTGAAAGTTAAAATGAAGTCACATTTGGTAAAAAGTGGCTCTGTAGTCACATTGTGGAAAGCTCATAGCACAGCTGTGTGAGCCTTTATGGGTCGGTTTCCTAGACAGGGATTAAGCCTAGTC
Source organism: Bryconaethiops microstoma (assembly GCA_037577275.1). NCBI lineage: Eukaryota > Metazoa > Chordata > Actinopteri > Characiformes > Alestidae > Bryconaethiops > Bryconaethiops microstoma. The sequence goes on from JBBJLS010000109.1 coordinate 26,681,351, forward strand.
TTATACTACCCTTTCCTTTTCAATGGAAAATCTCTCTTCACAGCACTACATAATCCAGGACTAGGCTTAATCTCTGTCCGGGAAACCGACTCTATATGTGTAGCATGGGCATTAGTGCGCCACAATCTTTTGATAATACAATCCAAATAATTTACTCTGGCTGATCAAAACTACCATGGAATCAAGAAGCTGGACCTGTGGTTTGTGAGCAGTACACAGCACAGTAAAATATCTTGTGGCCCACTATACAGTAGGCTTGAGCTGAGTTATAGTAGTATTATGAACTGTAGATAGATTCCATCTGCTGATGGCGTCAAATGGCTTTAAGTTGAACAATATAATAATATTTGTCATATTTATTTATAAAAATCTTTTCTTGTGGAATTTTCTTTTAATGTGTAGTCCATATCTTCAGCTCATTCAGTGGCCCTTTTCTTTTCTTCCTTTTTGTTCATGCCGCAGTAATCCATACTACAGCCTTCCATGCATGACACACACACACACACACACACACACAAAAGGGACCATTAGGGTTGTTTAAATCACATACAAATTAAAAATGTGCTGACATTAAATAAATTGTGTTGTCTTTAAGTAACTGGTTTACATAAAACGGATGAGAAAAAATTAAGACATTTTAATCAATTTATCCATGTATTTTGCATTTATTTATCCAAAGACATGTCTATTCCAATGAAAGACAAATAAAATGCACTGAAATGTTAAATTCTGTTTCAATCAGCAAAAACTTGTAGGTTGTAGGCTAACTTCACATGCTAAGCAAAGGCATCTTTACAATCTTGAAGTTCCTCAGCCTGAATATAATCCATTGCTGGTACTCAAGGCTTCTTTTTCTGAGAAAACCGGGCTGGTGGCACATGAAAGCCTGTATTCATGAAAACGATTCTCAGTAGCCTGGCAACACATCCCCATCCCCATGATTACTGCTGATCCAAGATGGCTTCGGGGCACAACTGGATGATAAAATATTGCATATGATCTAATGATGCACTGATATTACTTTTTCCCCCTCCAATACCAATATCTGAATAGTTGCCTCTAAATTGCTGATATTCATACCAGTTCTGAGACCACAATGCCGTCTGATGCAGCTGACCGATGGAGGCAGCATGGTGGCAGGACAAAGAAAAGATATTTAGTATTTAATGTATAGCAAACAAACAAATTGATGCCTACAACACACTCCAAAAAATTTGGGACAGAGACAGGTTTACCATTGGTTTACCAACTACACTTCTTAGGCGTTTGGGAATTGAAGAAACAAATTGTTGCAGTTTTGCAAGTGGAATTTTGCCCATTCTTGCTGTATAAAAGTGCTGCTCAACAGTTTGTGGTCGCCGTCGTCTGATTCTCCTCTTCATGATGGGTCAGACATTATCAATAGGAGACCAATCTCAACTGCAGGCAGGCCAGTCAAGCACACACACAACATACGAAGTCATGCTTTGGTAATTTGGCCAGAATGAGGCCTGGCATTGTTCTGCTGAAATATCCATGGAGTTCCTGTTAAAAAGTCTTGATGAGAGCATACGTCCAAAATTCTCTCTAAAATTCTAATGTAAGCCTCCACATCAATGGTGTCTATTTACAGAACCCTCATGCCATGGGGATTGTTGCACCGCTACGATCACAGATGCTGGTTTTGGCATCTTTCGTTGATAACCACTTGGATGGTCTTTTTTATCTTTGCCATGTGGAATCCAACGTTCATTTTTCCCAAAAGCAAGCTGAAACATGGACTCATCTAACTACAGATCACATTTTCCTTGTCTTTCAGTTCATCTCAGGTGAGCTCTGGCACAGAGAACTCACCAACATTTCTGCACAAAACTGATGTATGGCAGGGAGTGGTCAATTGTGTTCATTTACATTTACGGCATTTAGCAGACGCTTTTATCCAAAGTGACTTCCATTCCCTAACTACAGGGGACAGTCTCCCTGGAGCAACTTGGGGTTAAGGGTCTTGCTCAGGAACCCAGTGGTGGTGTGCTGGAGGTAGGATTTGAACCCACGACCTCTTGGTCAAGAGGCAAGTATCCTACCACTAGGCCATCACAGATGGTTTATAATCCAATCCCGCCCGAAGGCCTTTAAGGCCATGCACATTTAGCAGCAGTTTCCACTCTTGGCCTTTACGCAGAGATTTCTCCTGACTTTTGATTATTAAATAAATGTTAACATGAATGATCAAACTGTCATATGCACCAGTCACGGGACGTCTAGGAGGCACAGGAAATGACTCACATCTCGGATTTTGCGGATTTTGCCGGTCTCGTGGACATGGTGAACTGACAGGCTGTCTAGATTGTGAAGCTCTGCAGAACTCACACCAAGACTTGTCTGCCATTGTCCCGAGAGGCAGTGCAACACCGAGCTACTCCTATTGTGCCAAAAATGTCACTCCCGGAGAAGTGGAATGGGATCGATGGGAAGTGTGATGTTTTCTTATCTTTGAGTTCCAGCATGCCTGCTGTCCCTTGGACAGGAGTCACATGGCACTTCTCACCTCCCTTCTCCCTGGGCAGGCAGCGGAGAGGGCTACAGCAGTCCCAAGGTCCAACTGTGACGCTGCCTTCTCCTACCCGAAGTTTTCTCGTCAGCTCAGGGCCGCCTTTCAACACCCTGAGAGCGAGTTGGAGATCGACTCGAAACTTTATCACCTCCGGCAAGGAGACAAAGCTGCCAGCAAATACAGGGCTGAGTTCTGCACTCTGGCAGTGCAGACTATGTGGAGTGACGCCGCCCTCCAGAAGGACTCTCTCCGTGTCTCAAGGATGATTCAGCTCCTCTGGATCTGTGCACACATCTCCCTCTACTGGCCTCCGGTTCAAGCCATCCACTGAACCTTCTACCTCTACCACCTCCAGCTCAACCTACCGATCTCCACCTGCCTCAGAAGCCGGGGAACCCATGCAGCTCAGACGCACCTCCCTGATCGTGGTGAAGGAGCGACGCGATTGCGAGGGTCTGTGCAAGTATTGCAGGTCTTCACCCGGTCTTCACCCGGCCTACCGACCGTCTCCTGGCCCTCGCTTCAGGTACATCTCCAACTGAGTCACAAACAGATCACAACCACCGCCTTCGTGGATTCAGGGGCGGCTGGTAACTTTGTCAATCAGGCTTATGCTGCTCAGTTGGGGGTCAAGCAATCATCAAATTGCCACCACATTGTCCCTATGACCTGGGTATCGACCTCCAGCGCGGCGGGGTACCGCCACGCACCCATCTGTTCTCTCTCTGCAAGAGTGAACAGAAGGCCACAGAGGAGTAGATCGCTGAGGGGCTTCATCAGGGAACTATCCGGCCCTCTTCTTTGTGAAGAAAAAAGACGGCAGTCTCCGTCCCTGTGTCGACTATCAGGGGCTTAACCTCATCACCATCTGGAACAGTCATCCATTCCTGCTCATCAACACTGCCCTGGACGCCCTCTATGGTGCTCATCACTTCACCAAGCTGGACCTCAGAAGTGCCTACAACCTGGTCCGCATCAGAGAGGGTGACGAGTGGAACCCCCACCGGCCACTACGAAACCCTGGTAAAGCCGTTTGGACTGTGCAATAGTCCGACGGTCTTTCAGCAGCTCATCAATGATGTTCTCCACCACATGCTGGGTAGATGGTGCTTCGCCTATCTGGAAGATATCCTCATCTTCTCCCAGACCATGGAAGAACATACCCAGCATGTCAGGGCAGAGGTTGCTGGCCCACCAGTTGTACTGTAAGTTGGAGAAATGCGCTTTCCAGTAGTGCACCATCACATTCCTTGGCTTCGTCATCTCTCCACAGGGTGTGGCCATGGATCCTCAGAAGCTGGAGGCTGTGCATTCTTGGTCCCTACCCAGGACGCTTAAACAGCTGCAACATTTTCTGGGGTTCGCCAATTTCTATTGCCGATTTATCTGGGGCTTCAGTTCAACTGCGGCACCTCTCACTGCCCTCACCAAGCCTTCCCAGAAGCCTTTCCACCTTGACCAACCAACCATTGAATCTTTCAACATTCTCTGCAAACTCTTCACCTCAGCACGAATCTTCTTTCATCCGGATCCAGCCAGGTCATTCGTTGTAGAGGTGGACGCCTCCGATGTAGGCATAGGAGCCGTCCTCTCTCAGTGAGATCCAGACCAGAAACTGCACCCATGCAGTTTCTTCTCTAGAAAATCCAAGCCCACGCAGCAGCGATATGGGGTAGGGTACTGGGAGTTGCTGGCCATCAAGTGGGCTCTAGAAGAGTGGTGTCACTGGCTCCAGGGCGGCGGTGACCCATTCACGGTTTGGACCAATCATCAGAACCTCATCACCATTAAGCAGGCCAAACAGCTCAACCTCAGGCAGGCGCGGTGGGGATTCTTCTTCGAGCAGCTGCTAGGGACACGCCTTGGACTCACCTCCGGATGACACCCCACCTGGATGCCTCTTCGTCTCCACTGGCCTATGTCAGGAGACCCTCCAGTGGGCTCATTCCTCTGCCATCGCTGACAACCCAGGCACCTCCAGATCTCTCTTTCTTCTCCTTTCTCCGCCTTTCAGTGGCCTGGAATGGCTTCAGATTCGTTCAGGTGTGCGGTGTGTGCCAGGGCCAAGTCCTCCAACCAACCATGCACAGGCGAGCTCCAACCTGTCCCTGTCGCTCGCCGACCCTGGTCACACATCGCGTTGGACTTTGTCACTGGCCTGCCAGGCTCCAACGGGAAGAACACCATCCTCACCATCATTGATCAGTTCTCCAAGGCTGTGTGTCTAGGGCCCTCGTCAGACTCCCCATTTCAAAAATCACCGCCGAACTCAAGCACGCAGTCCACTTGCATGGGTTCCCCAGGGACATCGTGTAGGACAGAGGCCCCCAGTTCACAGCCAAGTTCTGGCGGGCTTTCTGCCATCTGACCAATATCACCACCAGTCTATCCTCAGGATACCACCCCCAGACTAACAGTCAGACGGAGCGGGGCAACCAACAGCTGAAGCGCTTCCTTCAGTGTTTCGTAGCAGACCGTCAGTGCTCCTGGGCCGACTACCTCATATGGGCAGACCTCTCAAACAACCTCCTCACCTCATCAGCCACCAGACTCAGCCCATTTGAGGTGTGCTATGGATTCCAGCCTTCCATGTTTGAGCACCAGGAACTGGAGGTGGATGTACCATCGGCCCAATGGTTGGTCCCCAGGTGCTGACGGCACCAGACTCAAGTCCGCACTTCCAGCCAGCAGGCCAACGCTCGTTACTCACAACAGCATCGCCGCCGGCACCCTCCGGGGCGATTGTTCCACATGGTCTAACTCTCCACACGTAACCTCCGACTTCACACTGAATCACCCAAGCTTACAGCCTGGTTCATTAGCCCCTTCAAGATCACCCATCGCATTAACCCTGTCACCTTCCGGCTCCAGCTGCCTGCCTCTCTCTGGGTCCACCCTGTGTTCCACATCTCAGTTAAAGCCTGTCTTCTTTTCTCCTCTGTCTCCCCAGGAACCAGCTCCGTCTGCCCCTCGGATCATTGACGGTGGTCCTGTCTACACCGTCCGGTGGATCCTCGACTCACGATACCGCGGTCATGGCACCCAGTACCTCGTCGACTGGGAAGGCTACGGTCTCAAGGAACGGTCTTGGGTCCCCGGTCGCTTCATCTTGGACCCTGCCCTCATCCAGGACTACCATTGTCAGGTATCCTCTCAGCCGGGTCCGTCTGATGACAGTCCTGGAAGGGGAGTACTGTCACACACACCAGTCATGTGACATCTAGGAGGCACAGGAAATTACTCACGTCTCAGGGTATATAAACAGGAAGTAGGTAAGAGAACAGCACTCAGACATTTGGGTCCCATACTGGCTTTCACAGAGCCTTCAACTCAACTCGCCTCAACCGTGAGTACTCTGGTTCTCAGAAACCATTTACATATCTTGCTGTGTGTGTGTGCGTGTGTGTGTATGTGTGTGTGTTGGCTCCTGGTGGGAATCTTATCTCCTTGGATTGGCGTGTTCCCAGAGCAAAACGCGTGGTTTACCAGCTCTATTGTTTGTATCCACGATTGGGCTCTTCCATCACGCAACAAAGGGCGAACTTATCAGATCATTCAGTTCATGTTGCGTGACACAAATTACAGATTTTAGTTTTTATTTGCAGTGTCCCAACTTTTTTGCAGTGTCCCAACTTTTTTGGAAATGTGGTTTGTAATATATTATAATATAACTGAAAGCTAAAAGCTATCATTCTTTCACTTAACCAAAAAAATCATGTTTCCTCCATATATATCTCTAATGTTTCACGCCCTAGACAATTACCTTCACCAACATTACCTCAGACTGCAACTGACTACGCAGAAGGAAAAGAGGATTACCCAACACTCCCTAACTTAGTCATTCAAGTAAAGAGACTAGCTTTTTTTTACACTCTTTGTATGTTGTATTTCTCTGGCATATAAGTGTAACAATTAGATTAGACACAATTCAACTGGCACACCATCCATTAAACTGATAGAGAGTGTTTGTTTCAGTTACAATCCATGTACTCATATGCTTGCATGCATCAGTCAGTAAAGTATGTCTGTATTGTGCTATTGTTATTGTTTATTGCCAATACTGATACTACATTTAAATGCCAGTATTAGCAATACTAATACAATATATTAGAGGCTCATTTTCGTGTTGCAGGTTTCTGCAGTTTCAGTCTAGCAAATTTCATGATAACAAATATCAATCAACTTGGAATGTGGCATGTTTTAAAGGGCTGGATCCTTCATATTTCACTTGTGCCTTGATCAAACAATTAAGAAAGCAAAACATGTTAGTATAATTTTTTAGAGGCATATAAATTCAAGATTGAAAATTAAAACAACATATATTCTAATACATTGTCTTTAAATACTCTTTATAATCATTTTGTGGGCAATAGCACTTAGTGTTTATGGTAGAATGTCTTCAGAGTGAATTTGCATTGAATGTGCCATAATATCATCAAAATAAACATTTGGAGGGAAACATGTACTGTGAATAAACAACCTTTTTAGTCTATACAAAAAGTGCCAGGATCCAATCAAAAGAATTTTAAATACAGTATAGTTGTAGCCTGGAGATAGTTCTTAAAAAGCATAACAGGGCCACAATGTATGCTATCAAAGACATTCTGCAGACTGGTGCAAAAGGGGATTGGCCTGTCTGATAAAATGATTAATGATGAGTGCGGAGGACTGTCTGGAAAGCTTTCTCACTCCCCTTGCTCTTAAGCAGGTTTCAACAGGATCCGATCTAAAGATAAGCTTTATATTCTGAAGATAAAGCACTCAGACAGCCAAATAAAACATTCTAAGAAATCTACCCAGCAACAATTGTGACATCTGGACGTTCCTCTAATCTAAATGTCAAGAAAGTGCTGGTGAAAAAAAAGTGTCGGGCTTTGAAACACTTGTCTATTTTTAAGTGCAAAACTGTGTAGAGAGTAACATGTAATTAGCCAAGTATTTCAACATCTTCAAGAGGTCAGCCAAGAGAGCAATTTAATATTTGAAGCAAAGAAATCTCAAGCTTTAAAGTAATAAAGCAAACAAGTCAGTAGTGTGCGCGCGCATGCGTGTGTGTCTGTGTGTGTGTGTGTGTGTGTGTGTGTGTGTGTGTGTGTGTGTGTGTGTGAGTGAGTGCAGGTGGACAGGCTCTTCCATTTAATGTGCCAGTGCTAGCAACAAAAAAAAAAAAAAGAGAAATTACTTAACAACGAATTTCTAATAATGGCAAGCAAATTTTGCTTGTATGTTAGTAAAAGAGTCAACAATCCCTTAAAAGTTTTTCTTTTAAAAAGGCCAACGAAGATGAATAAATATATATTTAACTCCTTAAAAGGCTTCTTATGAAGGTTCAGGTTTTTGTGACTGTTGCTTCATACATTTTATGATTTCCAATGCAAAAATTCAAGGTACTACGGACAAACTAGGTATTTGACCATAAAATTGCAGGTTCAAACCCTCACGTTCTACCTTTGTGTCCTTGAGCAAGAAACTTAACCCTCAGTTGCTCCATGGGGACTCTCCCTGTAACTAATGATTGTAAGTTGCTCTGGATAAGGGCATCTGCCAAATGCCGTTTACTTTAATCATTGCTCTGAGCACATCTAAAATTTGACCATTTATTTGGCCAAAATTTGACCAATTTTTGACCATTTATTTATTTGAACTTTTTATTAATATTTGTAATTATATAAAATCTGTAAAATTTCATAGGATGCGTTATTTTATACATATATCTGCCACCATACTGTTTTAGATTAGTGATTTTTTTTTTTAATTCTAAACTTCTGAATGATAGTCCACATCATTCTATTGGACAACTGGCAATTAATGTGGCACTATTCATAGTACACTGTTAAAAATTATGTAATATGCAGTATAAATCATGTAGTAATTTGCAGATTGCTGTTAAGTGGCTCATTTTTAGAGTATTGGTAAAATAATATACTAACTACTTAATCTAATTTGAAAATATTGTGACCAATACCAATTTTAAGGCAGTGGGCAGCCAGGAACACAGCGCCCGGAAGCAGTGTGTGGGGACGATACCTTGCTCAAAGGGTACCTCAATTTTGCCACTGGCAGTCGTGAGATTTGAACCCACAACCTTCCTACTGTAGAGGCAGATAACTTACCGCCAGGACTGAAGCTGCCCCCACCTACTTCCTCAGTTTTTTCTTGTGTTATAATGTTTTTTTGTGTTATAATGCCATGATGCTGTTTCATTAAGATATTGCATATTAGCACAATGATATATCAGAACAGAATATGTGTGAGCATGCTTAACATACTAACTATAAGGGACTGATCATTTGTAAATGAAACATATTTTAATGGCAGTGACACATACAGAGAGATATCCCTTTGAAGACAAATGTCATATTTACGCAATAACGTCTTTGTTTAGATGAACAGAGAGGCCTTCACATCATAAGAGTGTTTATGTCTAATTGCCCAAGGTGTAGTATGGGGGACAGTCCCCATAGTAACAAGTACAACTGTATGGGTTCTCCATGACTACCACAGGTCGATGAGCCAAAACATGTAAGAGCACAAACAACGGGCTTCCACAAGTCATTAACTAGAAAGCCAGATCCACGTTCTAGTGCTGATTTGGTGCGGAGCTGTTAATGTTTAACATTATGAGCTTTGCTTTGAGCTTTAAAGATATTCCTTAAGCATTCCAGTCAGTTTCTTTGATGGTCTCAGTGCATACGAGGTATTCAGCTGAATCAGTAACATTCTGCCTTATTATTAAACAACCAGCTTGTGCCAGTGCTGTGTAGTGATGCGTCACAATGTTGATCATATTGGTATCAGCAGATAATTGCATTAAATAGGTATCAATTTCAAACAGATGTTTAGATTTGATTTCAAACTGCTATTAAATAAGCTATTCTACTCCAGAAGAGCTGAACGTTTAGGCATCACTGGATGACAGTCTTAAAGGGGATATATTATGCAAAACTCACTTTAGTTATAATAGGTCTATGGGCTATACAAAACACACAAAATGCACAAAATCACTCTCACAAAATCACTCTCACTGCACAAAATCACTCACATAAAGAGCCCTCACCATCTTTATTCTTGACGGTTTCAGTCCCTTTCTGCCATTTTCACGTAACACACGTGAAAATGGCAGAAAACAGAGGCCCTATCCAGCCCTATATGTTCGACCCCGAGTCGGACCCAGAGCAAGATGAACACACCACTTCTTGAGTGACTTGCCTTTGCCTGTAGCCATAGCGCTCGGCGTCTTATGCATGCTTGTAAAACTAGCAGACAAAAATGGCGGATCTTCAACTAATCTAATGGGTGGGGGCTCGACAGATGAGGGGTGGTTCTATACAAATTTCCCCATTATAACGTCACAATGAGGGGGCCGTTCAAACTGCTCGTAGAAGCATATGATTCCTGACTGTCACACGCACCAGGTCACGTGGCGCCAATCGGCGTCGGAAGTGACGTCACGGAGAGTATAAACATGTGAAGAGTAGGTAGATCTGCACACAGTCATTAGAGACCACTCTCTGATGCGTAGTGTCGACACTGGTACCGTGAGTACTGTTGGGGTTCGTCCTCTCTCTCTCTCTCCTCTCTCTCTGTGTGCGTGTGTGAACGCGGACTCCTTTGGTGGGAATCCTTACTCCTCACGGAGCGTTCACATAGCAAAGTGCGTGGGTAGCCTGCTCTCTCATTTATATCTGCGATTGGGCCCTTCCCTCACGCTACACCTGGTCTCTCAGTAGCGCACCATTCTCGTCCGTGACACTGACGCTAAAATCTTTCAATTCATTCACAGAAAACGGATGTTTTTTTCATGCTTGGAGTGTTTATAGCAGCAGTAGAGACCCAAATGGAAATACAAAAGGATGCAAAAGTGAGTTTTGCATAATAAGTCCCCTTTAACAAAAAGAGTGCACATAATAAATATTTATGGTTCCCTAACAAAACCTTTGGCACTTTGGTTGAGGTTTGTAATTGAGATGTGCTAGTGCAATTAATAATTTATTTTTATTTATACATTATTGGACATTACCCAATAATCTCTCTGATTTACTGGTGTCCCAGAGGGTGAAGGATGGTAGGTGCTTCCTCCAAGTCATGTTAAGCACCACCACATATTTGCAAACTGCTGTAACATCATTGAACAGTTTATCGTGCTTTGAAGAGAAAACCAGCCACCAAATCTTCGATCATGCTGGGGGAAGAGGCTCCACACCGCCTCCCTCGATCCTTGTTACCAGATTACTAAACTGAGGTTTGCTTTTTCTTTTTCACGAACACTAGTTTCAGTTTAACATTCGTTATCGTTATCACCTGCGTTTTATTTCAGTTATGTGTTGAGTCTCATCTGTCTTTTCATTGGTTAGCTTGTTCATGTTCTGCATACTTCTACCTTTTTTGGAGTTGTTTAGTTACGGCTCTCACCTGCCTGTTATTTCTGTCATTTCTATTTAAAGCCAGCCTACCCGGAAGTTTTCGTCTGGTTACCGTCATTCTAACTTGTGTTTGTTTTACTCAGCGTGCACACTGACTTGCCGCTACGACCCAGCCAGGCTCACTTTCCATTTTTTTCTCATCACAAAGCATCCTGATCAGCCTAAGAGGATTCTGTTTCCAGTAATAGACTGTGTATCTCAGCTTTTTAGCTGTTTGGTTTGTCATGAGCCTGTGCTTCAGTTTGTGTGTGTGCTCTGTTTTTGTTAAATCAGTTACAATTTATTTATGTTTGTTTTTTTAATTTGTTTTTTTATCTTTGAAATAGTATCATTTGGATTAAAATACTATTCATTGATTCTTGCATTCATCCTGGACCCATTCCACCTGACACCTGGGACCAAACTTGTTATGTCCCAAAGATAGAGCCAGCGCTTAGACAGCTGTTTAAAGAACCTCCACACAATGTAAAGCTTTTTAGAGAATGTTTGAAAATGATATGAAGGTTTCTTATAACTTCACACTCTCATATCTCATTTACAAAAAGGGTTCTTCAGAGATCAAAAATGTTTCTTCAAGCTAGTGCAAGTGAAAATGCAGTTAAAATTACTACATATTACAAATTGCATACTACATATTGCATTCGGTTTCAACATGGGCCAAAAATTCCCATATAACAATTACAATTTTTAGAGCCAAGTAGTTCTTTTGGACCCATTATTAAAAAATAAAATGGATACATTGTTTCTGGGAAGAGAACAGAGAGCTAGAACGTGATCAGTGAGCCATATCCCACAAGGCAGTGGTTAATGAGTAAATAAAATGCTGTTAATCAGTTCTAGTCTTTATATGGAGCTATGAAAGCAGGACTTGTGTACCAGCATGGTGAGCAAGCGTTCTTCCAGCCAACATGGTGGAATGTGAGAGAACGGTATTGCATGACATTGTTATCTTGACAATCTCTAAAGCATTCACTCTTCTTTTACTTTCCATATTATAGGCCATTTTTCACATAGATTTCTAACATTATGTAAAACAAACAAATCTAAAGCATGCTGCAGTACAAGCTTATAAAGATTCTGAGTAAAAAGGCTTCAAACTATTCAATATTTATGCTCAATGAAAATCTTGCTTGAATCCATAGCGTTAACAGTAGGCTTCATTCTACAATAGTTCTCCGTGCCATTCCCCACCATTACAACCTTTAAATCACTGGATCAAAGACTTATATGTTAACAGCCTTTAAACAGGGAAAAGCAGACATGATTAATCATTATCAGTGCTGTTGTTCTACCTTTCCCTGTTTAACTACTGGTGCTAACAACTTCCAAGCAACTTTCGCAAAAAACATCCAAGACCACAACTGATATTCACAATTTACTGCACAGTCTTGGGGGGAGGCTTATACACAGTTAAATACCATATAAACACAATTAATAACATTTTACAAACATCACAGTATATTTCAGTCCACGATTATCCAAGAGGCTATACATGAGGAGACAGCTAAGAAAAGTGTCATACAACCAAACCGGCCAAGCCCACCTCTGCTGAGAGCAGGACGCACATACCCAGCACAGGGAGCTGTGGCACACAGCACAGCTGAGGAACTGCAGATCCAACCAACATTCAAAAGTTTGCCCCTTCCCCTACATTTTTGTTTTTTGCAATTTGTGCTCTGTGGCCTTGGCTTTGTACTTGCACATTTCACAAAAGGCAGCAAATGGCATGTTTTCGCTCCTAAATTGGTTGCATGGCAAAACCTAAACGAGAAACAAACATGTTTCTTCCCTTTCACATTAAAAAGCCATAGACATTTTCCACCCTTCCCTACTTTAAAAGTCTTCTAACATGAAGGCAGCCTTTGATTTTGGCATGTGATTATAGTTTCTAGGCACAGATATTACCTATGATACGCATTTAAAGTGAATTCACTCTTACTGATTAATATCCATGCTTGATTACTAATTGTGTCTTGTAAGAGAATCTTCAGTCTTGTTTTCCACCACCCATTTGTGGAAAAAAAAAAAGCGCCACACAAAAATGCCATACACGAGTATGCAAGATCTTTACTTAGGGTGTTTTCACATATAGTCCTCTTTAAAGGAACCGAACTCAGTCCTCTAGAAGTGGTCCAAACAGTGGACCAACAGAAAGGAAAGTCAGTTCTTTTTAGATTCACACTGTTAGTTCATTTGAAAGGGGACTCAGTTCTCTTTCTGCACCACTTCAGCTCAGATGGGGTCTCACTTCTTTTTCTGTTCACACTTTAGTTCCTCATCCAACCTGTTGCCGCGGTTTCTTCACATTCCCCATTCTTGAGAATTTTTTTCCACATAACAGTAGATGGTTAAAAGCTCTACCAAACTTCTACATTTTCCACAAATATCTCTGCTACTGTCGTTTTTCAGCTGATGGAGAACAAGAATCTGAGCAGATGGGTAGAGAAACTTGATCTTGACAAGAGTCCATTTATTTATTAGGTTTATATTTTTATGATAGTTTATTCGTATTTTTTAGTTTATTTCTTTATTTTCTGTTGTGTTTCCCGCATAAACATATATAGTTTCCCACGTGATCTACCTACGGTAAGCCTAGAGGTCGAAAACCTCCCGAGGTGGTCTCAGTTCGGTTCGTTTCAGAGGGGTCCAAGTTCGTTTGGCGTGTTCACATATACGCAAAAAATGCTGACTAATCGATCTGAGTTCACTTTAAGGGCTGAAAGGGACCAGGTGTGAAAACACCCTTAGATAACACATTAATGTTTCACAAACATCATAACTCAAGTGTCACTCATACCTCAAGCTAGCTGCACTGGTAGAGAGAATAATATGCCAGTAATTACTAAGAACACCTGTAAAATACTGTGTGTGTAGCTGTACTAGCTGCAGATCCCCTGAGTGGGCTCTAAAGAAATGTAGCTCAGTTGGAAAACGGGAGTGCTGTGAGGACGTTAAACTGTACTGTTGGTAAACAGATTACACATACTGGCAGTTAAAAGGTATTGCTTACATGCACTGATATTTAGCCATTCCTGAACTTACTGTTCACAGAAAAACCACAACAAATTAAATATTCAGATAAGATAAGGAGTGTAAGGTTGTCTTCAAGACTGGAGAAACTACAAAACAACAGTTGGATTTTTCACCTCTTTCACAATGCAACCCCAAATGGTTTTAAAAAGTGACTTTCACTTAATTAGCAGTGCGGCATATAGATCTGCCTCGCTGTAATATCCATCAGTTGTTGTGGTTTTCCTCCTGTAAGTGAACAGACAAGACAAACACACCTAAACTATTTGATAGATGACAGGCATGTAAGTCATTCTTTTTTTATAAAAATCTATTCTATTTATAAAAATACAAACTTCACTGTGTCACAACTAAAGCTCCCAATATTTTAAACATTTTCAAAAATAGTTTACTGCACTTTACAAACATTTGAACTTTTTACCACGTCTTTCTATGACGCCAACTCATCTGCAAATTAAAACTACATGTGGATAGTTTCAGGTTAGTAATCTAAGAACAGTAAACCCTTATTTTTATATTATGATATTTACACTAATCTTGTACTGCACGCTTTTTTCTAAAGTTTTCTCATCAACCTGCACCTCAGCTGCTTCTACCCTGCCCTGACCCTAATAATGTCTCTCTCTCACTTCCTCCATGCAGTCATAGTACGAAAGCAAATGTGAGATTTAGACAAGTACACTAGCTCGCACAAAAGGCTTCAACTGCAGCTGCACTGAAAGATTTTTTCGTAATCTCTCAGCTAGCCTTTCATACTTGTGTGTTCTTAAAGAACAGAAGGATTACTTTTCATTGTTATGACATGACTATGTTAGCTAGCTATATTGTTATTACAAGAAGTGCCTATTTAGATTAGTCATGGATTCGTTAACTAAACATGTTGATAGGTAACTCAGCCACATCATAACTAGAAAGCTAGTTATTTAAAGTTGTTTAACTGCAACTTTCAACCATATAGATACATCGCTCAAAACAAGCCTCACAATATAGAATGTGGGGTCAGCAGGACTGAGCACTTATTCACAAATTATTTGATGCTGCAGGTTGGCCTACATGTTACACAAACAGAGACAGTTATTATTGTGCTGTCAAATAGAGGTACACAAATACAGCTGTCACTAAGTGGTGTTTTTAACATCCCCTTAAGTAAATATTTTATCTCTCAAATTGTTAGAAATGCCAACATGAAGAAATAAGGTAGTCTCTGCATTCAAGTTCAAATATGCAACTCCCCCCTAATCCCCCTAAGATCATTTTAAACATTACTAAGAAAGTGCTTTAAATAAAGACAATCATAATAAAGAAGGCCAAAAGAATGCTATCAGAAAGCTCTACAATCATGAAACATGGCTATAGTATTTTCCAAGTTAACAAAGTTTGAAATGCAGGGCTATCCTTTAGCATACTTGGTCTACTGTTGCCCACAAAAGTTGAGTGCAAGCAGGGAGAAGCCCAACATAAGAGAAGCAGAATCTCATGAGAAAATGAGATTAATGGTGATACAGGGCCTACAAAGCTTTCAATTGTTGCATTTTAATCATTATCATCTAATTGTTACACCGTGCCTACAGCCATTTTGACAAGCCAAGATCATCTCTGAGGATAGCCTTCAGCACCATTCAGCTGGCCCGGCTGGGGAGCAAGCTGTCTGCTATGCAGGTTCATGCTTCCTTAGTTTTTATTTATGGACTACCCGACACCTCATGGAACTGTTCTGTTGGCGTTCCGTTTCATGGTTAAATGTATCAGGCATGGGGACGACTTGGAATACAGGAAGAAATACTGGCTGTGAATAGTTCTGTGGACTGGTGTGAGCTGAATCAGCGGCAGCTCAACATCAACAAGACCAAACAACTGGTGGTGGACTGGAGAGGATCACGGTGGACCTGAGAGGATCCTGTCACTCCCTTTTCCATTAGGGGGGCGTGGATGTGGAGATTGTTCTGGACTACAAATACTTTGGTGTGCACACTGACAACAAGCTGGACTGGTCTTAGAACTCTCTGGCCACATACAAGAGGGGTAAAAGTAGTCTGTACTTCCTGTGTGGACTTCGATCTTTTAGAGTCTGCAACACCATGTTGCGGATGTTCTATGAGTCTGTAGTGTCAGTGCCATTTTCTATGCTGTGGTGTGCTGAGGTGGCAGCACGGAAGTGGCAGACACAAAGAGATTCACAAAGAGACAGAACAGACACAAAGAGAAACTGATCAAGAAAGCTGGCTAAGTGGTAGGTGGGGAACTAGACAACATGGAAACTGTGGCTGAAAGGAGAACATTGTATAGACAATGCTGATTGCCCACTCGACAGTGTTTTGGCTGGACTGAGAAGTACTTTTAGCCATAGACTCACCAACATAAAGTGCTCCACTGAACGCCACTTCCTTTCTTCCCACTAGGGAGTCACCATCAATAAGGAGAGAGTGCCCTATATATGGACCCGGCGAGGGGACACAAGGAGAGCTTGGACTAACTGCTGTGCATGTCTATTTTCTTTCTCTGTAGATTCGAGCCAGGAAGATCGGTAAAGCACTAAGACTGAATGCCTTCCTCATTCCAGTCCTGCACCTCAGACAACCCCTGGAGCACGCACTTCCCCAATTTTGAGCATGTCCACCTGCACCTTGTATATAAGGAGCGCCCAGTTTATTCACCAAAGCCCTTGTCTCTCTGTGTCCTTGTCTGATACCCCACCAACTGGCATTTTTAATTAAAATGTTATTTATCTGTGTCTCTTTGCAGTCATTACATAAGCAATTTCTTCCGGGATTAATAAAGTTTTCTGATTTTGATTCTGATTCAATAACTGACTATATTTACTGTAAACAAAGACCAAAAATTTGTATACATTCTTACATTTTACTTGTATCTTTAGTATAGAACATAGCAATGAAATGAGAACATTTCAGTTACTATGGGTGATATACATATATTATGGTATAGTTCTATTTTTACATTATGCTGTATTATTTTCTCTTTAGCCTTCCTTTAGAGTATTTAATCAAAATGCCCAATATAATTAGCAGGTACGATTCAGCATACACACTACACACACTGCCTTATGCAGGATAGGCTCCGGGTACCTGCGACCCTAGTATGGATTAAGTGGTTACAAAAGATAAATGAATTAATGAATGAATGAAGGATTCAGCATAAATAACCACAGAACAAGCTGATTCAGAACATGATTTCTCAATAAAACTATTCTCATTATTTTGTAGAAGAGGCTGTAGATGCTAAATGTAGTCTGTAGACGCTCAATGCTGGTTTCCCTCTCAGTATAACTCATTTTCTCATGCTAATGAATTATTTGTTATTACAACAGCAAATTCTCAAACTCTTGATAATTTGGTGTACAAAAATGCCAAACAGTCTCTATTAACATATGAGGTGTAAAAAGTGCAGTGCTCAGTATATGAATGTATACTGACAAATCACGAATTAAATTCAATGTGTACATCAATTCTGCATTAATAAAAAAGTTTCCATTAACACGGTAAGTAATTTGAAAGACACAAAGATATTTATAATTAACAAAAAGGGAATTCATGCATTACTTGTTTCATGACAGCTGGTGGTCCAGCCATCGGTGAATTGAAGCACTGCTGGAAGAGATGAAGGAAACTCAGGCCTTGGCATCTGTGTCTCTTACGTCAGCATGAGCAATCCTTCTCCAAGAGAAAAGGCTTGTTGTTATGACTTCAGTTTCACCACAGTGCAGATGAAGGTCACATCTTATGACCAGTGGTATCATGCAAAAGTATCAGTCATCAGCGCTGCGAGAGTTATCCGCGCCTGAAAAAAGACCCAAGCTGTGGGGATGCCCTCTGTTTGTCTCCACATCGCTCTATGTCACCCTCGCATGCTGAGCTTGTCAAGTCAAGTACCAGCTCAGCTAGTCCCTATTCACAACACACAAAGTGCTGGACCAGCTCATCAATGGAACTTTTGTATATCTCCAGAAGTAATGTGAAGCATCCCCTGCTATTATAACTGCTATGCATTCAGCTGTGTTTCTATGGAATTACATAAGGAAACACTAGCAGGAAAACTTTGCCATTGTATCAGCTACAGCACAAGAGCAAGATTTCATCCAGGGCTGGTGGATATGTCATTGATATCAGTTTTCTTAAGAAAATGGTGCTTTAGTGCACAATTAACTGTGAATTATCAAATATAATTCATCAAATATAATCTCCTAAGTTTTTAAAACTCACATAACTAGCACTGACATGTCTTTTATTAACCCGTCATATTTTATTAACCCAACATTGCACATGATATTAGACTATATACAGGCAGGTCATACCCAGAAACCATTATCTGAGGGCTGAGAACAGCCAAAACTACCCCATAATATTTTGTAAGTTGCTCATTTTCTTAGAAGGATTAAAGACAAATGCACTCAAATTGCAAGCACTGTTTAATTATTAATGTGTTTGGCTCTAGTTTTAACCACTAAATAATCTGTTGAAATTCAGTGCATCCTCACTGCTTTAGCTGAGCGATGGAGACAAACAGAGATAGCAGGCCAGCTAATCCATTTAGCTGACACTTATATGAACAGCTGTAAATCTATGTGAATTTATTATAAAACCTACTGAATCATTCAGTCTGAACAAGTTTTATATCTATTAACGTTGTGCACTAAGGTAGAAATGGATCATGGACTGGGTTTGTCTTCAGTAATGCAGCTAAACTAACCATGAAAAACACATCACCAAACAAAGCTTCTTTACTTCTTTAACTTACTCCTGTATAATTGCTGCTATATAGGTAAGCAGAAATCCTGTCGCATCTGCCATGCACTTGTGGCACATCTGACAAACATTATACTATAAACATTATATAGCTGCAGGTGTAGTTTTCCAGGTTTCTTAGAGCTTTTCTTGTTTTTTCTTATTTTTCACACGTTTTCAACACATGCAGAGACTGACCAAACCAATCCACTGACTAGTCTAACCTGAAATAGAACACAGTTACACTGTATGATCTCATGTTGTTAACTGTGCATTTCTTTTTGAATAGTTTGATCATGACAGTCTACTTTCAGATATTCATGATAAGTGAAGAGTTTCAATTTTAATATATAAGAGCTCTAAATATTAAAAATGAAAAAGAAAGTGGGTATATTCCATACCTAAAAAATCATAAAATTACTGTAACATCAGCGGCCGCTACATGCCGCCATAGATAAGACTTGCGGGGACTCTTGTGACACTGGGTGTGATGTTTTCCCTGGTCGGCTGGAGGAGTAAGGGTGGCCAGGGATTAAGGAATAATGTGTTGGGGTTTTGATTGGTCTTTGGTTTTTGCAAGGTTAGTATAAAGAGTATTTTAGTTTGTGTTTTGGGTGTCTGTCATCCATCACAGAATACCAGGTTGTACCTCTTGTTTGAGTCTTTGTTTTGGCCCTCAAGCCTTCTTGTTTTGTATAATAAAGAGTAAGAAAAATGGAAATCTGTGCCTGCGCCCGATGCTGAGGGCCCAGTCTCTGCCCCATTCCTGTCCTCGACGCTGAGACCCCAGGCCCTGCTCCTGTTCCTGTCCCCGATGCTGATGCCCTAGCCCCTGTTCCTGTCCCCAACTCTGTGGCCCCAGCTCCAGCTCCTGTCCCTGCTCCTGTCCCGGTCCGTCCTCGACGCTGCAGCCCCAGCTCCTACTCCTGTTCCGGCTCCTGTTCCTGCTCTCGCCCCTGACGCTGCAGCCCCAGCTCCTGCTCCTGTTCCTGCTGCTAATGCTGCGGATTCAGCCCCTGTTCCTGCTCTGGACGAGGCGGGCCGAGACCCTGTTCTTGGACGGGGGTCGCGTTTGCTACTGCCTCCCCCCCACCGCCACCTTGGGGGTGGTGCCGTTAATACCCAAACTAAGGATTGAGGTTTTCCCCTGGACATTCGAGGGGGCACCGCCCTGGAGGACACGGAGGGTTGAGGAGACAGAGGCCCCCGAGGGAACATATGTGTGGGACCCACACGAGCTGCCACGAGCTGCCATGGAACTGCCAGCACAGAGAGCATCGTCTTTGGTTTTTGCACGGTTAGTATAAAGAGTGTTTAGTTTGTGTTTCAGGTGTCTGTTGTCCATCACAGTGTACCAGGTTGGACCTTTTGTTTGAGTCTTTGTTTTAGCCCTTGAGCCTTCTTGTTTTGTAACGAAAATGGAAATCTGTGCCTGCGCCCTATTCTACACAGTGTACAACCCAAACGTGACAATTTTAAAAAAAAGTATGTGTTGTTTTAATTATGATGGTGTTTTGTTAAAATAATGCAGTAATGTTGTTAAAGATGGGAACAGCTTGTGTCTGCCATTAAGCAACTTATCTCTTAAACAAGCGGCATAAAAACATGAAACCATTTAAATAAAACCATTCAAATTTTCCTTCTTTTAGAGGTATCTTTACAAGTGACTTCAAAGCAGTATCAGCGATTTGTCAGCTAAATTTTTCCCACAGACAAACATTTTGGCCCTAATTCCTACACATAAAAGAAATATCTGTGAATAGGACAGAAATTCTAGGCTTGTCGGAAGAAGGCATTTGTCAAAAGTAAAAGGAAGAGACTCACACAAGAGACACACACACACAGCAAGAGAGAGAGGGAGAGAGAGAAAGGAAGAGAGACAGAGAGTTCACTTTTAAGTTGCTTTCCATAGATGGGCTGGAAACGCAGCTGAACAAGCTCTTGCTTCCAACACTCTTGCTTACCACACACCCTAAAATATCACCAGCTCAAAAGAGGGGGGCTTTCTTGCCGCTGAAATTCATATCCGAATTGAACTTTTCCTCTTCGTGTTACCCTTCACAGTTTATACATGGAATATATCGATCATTAACCTCTGCATACCATTACGTTGGCTTTGCTCCACAGAACACTGAAGATCTAGGTAAAGAATTCAAATCTAATCAAACACTGGAGATTTTACCATGGAGATTTAGTAGCAAGGTAAATGTTGGTTCACTGGAGGAAGAAATAACATCTAAAGTCACACAATTCTGCGGCAACAGACAGGCCTGTGAAAATTATGCAACAGGAAGATAAACCTGCTCACACAGGTCTAGATATTTTCTGAAGACGGCTTGATCAAAGTTGAAAATTTTATCCCAGAC
Organism: Bryconaethiops microstoma; assembly: GCA_037577275.1. Classification (NCBI taxonomy): domain Eukaryota; kingdom Metazoa; phylum Chordata; class Actinopteri; order Characiformes; family Alestidae; genus Bryconaethiops; species Bryconaethiops microstoma. The sequence goes on from JBBJLS010000109.1 coordinate 26,702,442, forward strand.
TACTGCATTGTCCTTTTAGACAACTTTTCACTGAGGGGCCATGGTAAAACTACTGTTACTTACACTGCCATACACTTTTTTCCTCAGTTATAATCCTTTATATCATGTTACCAACTTTCCTTTCTGGATTTCATTTTATTCTTTCCTGGTGGTTCAGTCCAGGACGTCCTAACTTCAGGTACTCTGCAGGTAAATGGTGGGTGTAGAGGACCAAGTATTTTGGACAATTTTGCTGGTCTTTCAAGTAGCTGGTACCTGGTCTTTCAAGCTAGTCTTGGTTGCAAATTGCACGTCCCTTTGTTTTATTATTTTACTGAATCAACAAGACCTTTCCTTCTGAAGCCTGCCCGGCTCCTCCACCCACCTTCACAGCTGCAGCTAACAGCTAAGAGCTAGCTTTGGGCTCCTGCAGCCAGTACAGCTTGGAGGCACGAATTAAAGGTCCAGAACTGACTGTTATTCAGAAACGTTAACTTTCTGACTACTGTCTCTGTGAAGTGAATTCTATTTTAAACGTAGTTCTTCTCGTTATTTTAGTGGGGGCATCCTTTCAACGTCCAACTCAGACAAACTTCTACCTGTAGCTTAAAGCCGGGTGAAAAAGAGTTTGTGTACAGAAGTACAGCGTTGTTCAGGGTTTTTTTTCTCTTCGTTTTAAATAATATAAGAACAGAGTGGACAAAAGCGACCAGCAGTATGAGAAGTCCGTGCTCTCACCTGTACGGAGTCGGGTTCACCTGTGCAAGCGGAAGCCATGTTGTACAGATTCACAGAGAAGACAAACTTTTTGCTACATCCATCCGTGGAAAAATAATAACAAAAAACAGCGTGCAAGTACGACCTGCAGTCAGGCCACTATTCTCTACACGTGGTGACAGCAGTCTGGAAGTTGGTATCCCGCAGGTAGGCTGGGTTTGGAGCTGAGCTCTGACCCCCACCCCCTCTTTTTTTTATTATCACATAAGCACAGTGTGCACTCTGTGCCTTTTCCTCTTCTCGGTAGCATGTCCTGTATTATTATTAACAACAATTTGTAATAATAAATAAAGTAATGATCATAATAAAAAAAAAATGAACAAGCAATGATTCTCAAAAAGAATCACCGTTCCCCTTATATTTGTACAACATCTGTGGACAGGCACAAAAACTTTCTCTTCAACTGTCACAGCCCAGCAATATGTAATAAGAGTAGTAGTAAGATAATAATGATCATTATACTAAGGAAACAAGCAGGTAATTAAAATCATGCAGTTTAACAACAGAACAATACACAATACAAAGCTTATTAAATGTTAATAAACCTAAATGAATTAGGAAACAAGTATTAATGAAACAAAGTCACAAATTTTTGAGACACCATTCATAGTGAGCAGTTAAAGCTCAAATGCGACATTGTTATTGAACAGAAATGAACAGGCTGAACAAAATACAACTGAAATGGTTTGTCCTACATTATATTGTATTTGCTGCTATTTTGTTAACATAACATAACATGGATAAATAAATATTGTAAACATTATATTTCAAAGAGTAAATGATTATTATTATTATTATTATTATTATTATTATTATTATTGCATCAGTAAATTAAATACATTGTTTCCTCCTCAAAATGTAGCACCACACTTTTAAAAGAGTTAAATGGCGAAAAAGTTAATTGCGTTTAGGTGTGTGCATTTTTTTCCAAGGCTGGTGGGAGTTTATATCAGGAGACTGGATTTTGCGTCACCTCTTGTGTACAACCACTAGAGGGCAATGTATGCATGTTTTGTTATCTGTGATGATATTGGTTAGGTTAACAGGACACTGAACAAAATGTCTTTTAGTGTATCACGTTAAATGCACTTTAACATCATCTAACTTAATTTATCATTCATCATCAAGTATTATTATTTGTACCAATTTTATTGACTAAAATCCCCTTACTGCAAATGTTTGGAGATGTGCTCTGAACTACATGACTTATATGACTGTATAACTGTATGACAGTTAGAGCTGTAATAAACAATTAACCAGTGTAGATACAGAATTTGTATTTACATTTACCCCATTTATCAGACGCTTTTATCCAAAGCAACTTCCATTCCCTGACTACAAGGGGCAGTCTCCTTGGAGCAACTTGCCATTAAGGGTCTTGCTCAGGAACCCAGTATGCTGAAGGTAGGGTTCAAATGCATGACCTCTTGGTCCAGGGGCAAGTGTCCTACCTACTAGGCCACCACCAGCCCATAATAAATTATTTGTATGTCATAAATGTCTATTACACATTGAACAGTGACAAGACTCACATGACACATTATGATTTTATTTGATTTCACTTGTTAGATGTATTCACTTGTTACATACAGATTACATATCAATAATTACATTTTAATTTAATTTATTAACACTTATAGTCGTGTGTGAACACAGCACAGCACACAGTGCGAACAATGTGAAATTCTTTCCCGGCATTTAACCCAGGGGAGCAGTGTGTGGGGACGGTACCTTGCTCAAGGGTACCTCAGTGGTGACACTAGCAGTTGGGAATCGAACCCACAACCTTGCAGGGCCAATGCCCTAACCACTAGGCCAACCAGCTAAGAAGTTAGGTATAATAGGTTAAGAAGATAATGACGCAAAATATAGTATATTTGAGGCTGGAAGAGCATAAAGAACTCTCATATTTTTTTATGAGACTCTTCTGACAGCATTGTATGAAATCAGCTTGAATAAAGCAAATCAGCAGAGACTATGGCATTCTGTAAATTATATCCATCACAAATGTAAAAAAAAAGCTTCATCATGAATTGCTTATAAAGGTGAAACACAGTCTTTATATAGGCTACACTGATTTATGTTACAAGAATCTCTTATCCAAATTTGCTACGGATTTAACTTCTGCAAAGTTTTCCTTCTACAGAACCAAGTTTAAAGAATCACCTTTTCGTCTCTTCTTAAATCTAAATCTCTCCCTGTTTTTCCAACTCTCTCACCAGAAGACTTTGCTGTGTTCTTTGATGAGAAGATTGATGACATTAGTAGATCCTTCCCACCAATCATCAAGCTGGTCATCAGCCAAAGACCGGCCAGTGCTACCCAGTTTCTGGGCTTCTCACCTCTCTCTCTTGAGGATGTGGTATTGCTTCTGATGTCCAGCAAACCCAACACATCTCCTCTCGACCCTATCCAGTCGAGTACCCTCCAGATGATGTCTTCAGATCTAATCCTGCATATCGCCTACATCATCAATGGCTCCTTAACAATTGGCCATTTCCCATCTGCTTTCAAGTCTGCAGTGGTCACACCGATTCTGAAGAAACCCAGACCAGTATCTCTTCTCTCCTTCCTTTCCAAAGTCCTGGAATGTGGTGCTTATAACCAACTTAACATCTTTCTTTCTCAAAACTTCAGGATCCTCACCAGTCTGGCTTCAAGGCTGCACACTTTACTGAATTGGCACTACTAGCCATCTCCAAAGAGCTTCATGCAGCTAGATCAGCCAACCTGTCTTCTGCCCTGATTCTTCTTGAC
>JBBJLS010000109.1:26714561-26739069 GCA_037577275.1 Bryconaethiops microstoma
GGCGACAAAGACCGGGACTGCTGACGCCCTTCTGCTCTTCCGGGACTCTGATGAACGAGCAGAGGGGCACCTGCTACGAATAATGGACTTGATAACTCCTCACTTCCTATTGGTGTTTAGGGGTTTAAATAGGGGTTTGCCCACATGGTTCGGTGTGGAGACATACCACTCGTGAGGCTTCTCTTTCTCGCATCACTCTCGACTGTCTATGGTGTATAAATTGCATGTTAAATAAAACCTTCACATCTCAAGATGTCCTTTTGCGCCTGTGCCTCCTTCGCTACCCTCCTCACCGGCCAGCGCGTGACAGGTCTCTAATTGGGTCACTCCACGACATCCAATTTTCCATTTATAAACACTGCTGTAAACGTGTTTGCATTAAATGGTTAAAAGAAACATTCTGTAACATTTCACATTTAACACATTGTCTTTTCACAATCTGTTTAAATCGCCAGCGTGAGAAAGACTCTTGCCAGGGTTAACCCACGCAAAGCCGCTGGACCAGACAACGTACCTGGCCGTGTACTCAAAGCCTGTGCTGACAAGCTGGCTGACGTCCTAGTGGACATCTTCAACACCTTACTCAACCAAGATACCATCCCTCAGTGCTTCAAGGCCACCACCATCAGACCTGTACCAAAAAGATCCACAGTTTCAGAGCTCAACGACTACCGCCCAGAAGCGCTTACTCCAATCATCATGAAGTGCTTTGAGCGGCTAGTCCTGAGCCACATCAAGTATCAGCTCCCCCCCACACTGGACACACTGCAGTTCGCGTACCGTGCAAACCAGTCAGCAGATGACGCAATCTCTCTTGCACTATACCTGGCCCTGTCACATCTGGAACACCGCAACACCCATATGAGAATGCTGTTCATCGACTTCAGCTCAGCACTCAACATCATCATCCCCCAGCAACTGATCAGTAAGCTGGACCTGCTCGGACTGAACACCTCCACCTGCAACTGGATCCTGGACTTCAGACAGTTCAGATTGGCAGTACAAGCTTGAACACCATCACACTGAGCACAGGCGCCTCACAGGGATGTGTACTGAGTCCACGGCTCTTCACGCTGCCGACTCATGACTGCACCTCCAGATCTAGCACAAACCACATCATAAAGTTTGCAGATGACACCACAGTTGTGGGCCTTATCAGGGACAACGATGACATGGCGTGCAGAGAGGAGGTGCGATGGATGGCCGTCTGGTGCAAGAACAATAATCTGTCTCTTAATGTTTACAAGACAAAAGAGCTAATTATTGACTTCAGGAAGACCCAGAATAGCCACCTTCCACTCAACATCAACGGTGCCATGGTGGAGAGAGTGAGGAGTACCAAATTCCTTGGTGTTCACATTACAAAAGACCTCTCTTGGACCAATAATACTGTTTCCCTGAGAAAAAGAGCCCAGCAGCGCCTGCACTTTCTGCGATGGCTGAGGAAGGTGCACCTCCCAAACCCATTCTCACCACCTTCTACAGAGGCACCATTGAGAGCGTCCTGACCAGCTGTATTACAGTCTGGTATGGAAACTGCCACGCCTTCGACCACAGAGCCCTTCAGAGGATTGTGCGGACTGCTGAACGCATCATCGGCAGCCCTCTACCAGGTCTACAGGACATTTACGTCCATAAGGTCGCCAGCATCATGGAGGACCCCCACCGTCCCTGCCACAAACTGTTTACCCCCTTCCCTCTGGTAGACGATTCTGCAGCATCAGAAGCAGGTCTGTTAGATTTTGCAATAGCTTTTTCCCACAAGCAGTCCGGCTCCTGAACACCTTGCTGCCCCCTCACACTCTGAACTGTCTACCCCACACCCTGCTGCCCCTCCCATACTGAACTGATTACACTGCACCCTGCTCTACACACAGCTACCACGACCCCCCCCCCCACCCCAACAGTTGTTAAAAAGCAAAATGTGTTTATTCTTTTTACTTATTTTATACCTACTTGAATACTGACCTCACACTGCAATACTTGTACAACTGCTACATTTGCATGATAACTTGTTAACTGTTTACATTTTTTGTTTACATTTAAGGGACTCTTCTATGGGGTGCTGTTTGTAATATCAGCTTAATGATTTTAGAGGTGTCAATTTTTCACAATTTAGCACAATTTTCTCACATTCACAGATAAATATGTTCAAAAACAGTGTTAAATTCTGTCAATTTTAACTTGCTGTATAAATGTTAAATCTAAATCTAAAATGTTAAATCTAAATCTAAATGTTAAATCTAAATCTAAATGTTAAATGTGAAATCTAAATATTAAATATTATATCTAAATGTTAAATGCTAAATGTAAATGTTAAATCTAAATGTTAAATCTAAATCTAAATGTGAAATCTAAATTTAAATGTTAAATCTAAATTTAAATGTTAAATGTGAAATCTAAATGTTAAATCTAAATCTAAATGTTAAATGTTGGACTCTAAATGTTTAGAGGATATGCTAATTGGCCATGCCCCATTATTACAACTGGCTGTTACTTAGCAGGGGGCTGGACTGCATGCTGTGATATCCCTCACCAAGATGGAGAATTTGCTTTAAATTATTTTAAATCAGATTGTTAAATATGAAAAATATTTAGATTTAGATTTAACATTTAGATTTAGATTTAACATTTAAATTTAACATTTAAAATTTAGATTTAGCATTTAACATTTAGATATAATATTTAATATTTAGATTTAGCATTTAACATTTAGATTTAGATTTAACATTTAAATTGAACATTTAACATTTAGATTTAGATTTAACATTTAGATTTAGATTTAACATTGACAAAATTTATCACTGTTTTTTGAACATATTTATCTCTAAATGTGAGAAAATTGTGCTAAATGGTGAAAAATTGACACCTCTAAAATGAAATGAGGTGATTTTAAAAAGGCACCCCATATGAACTTGCCTTAGCAATAACCAGATACAGGGCAATTACTTTGTCCTGTATTACATTGAGGTTTCACTGACCCTAAGCGAAGGTCAGCGTGCATTGTAGCTCACATATGTAGAAGCACAAAATCTAATGTGTTTTTGCTCAGTGTGCCTAATATCTAACCCTTTCCTTATGTAGAGTACTGAAGTGTAGTATGGACTACGAAAGACCCAATGTAGAAACGATCAAGTGCGTTGTCGTTGGAGACAATGCTGTGGGGAAGACGCGCCTTATTTGTGCCCGAGCTTGCAACACCACCTTGACCCAATACCAGATACTGGCCACCCACGTACCCACTGTCTGGGCCATTGATCAGTACAGAGTCTGCCAAGAGGTAAGGCTTGTCTTGTTCACGTGACTGGAGCACAAAAGCATTGTACTGTAAATGTGAATAGGCTGTAATTTAAGGTGGTCATGATTACTTGATCCCACTCAGATGGTTGATTAAAAACTACTGAATAAAAGTGTATGATTGAGTTTCTCGATAAATGTGCGCAATCATAAGGCATATTTTAAACATTGCTGCTTCTGTACAGCAAGAAACCAGACCTAATAGACACACACATATAGTATATAGGGATGGATATATTGATACTTATATCAGTATTGATACTGATACTCCATAATTTGGTGTAAAAGTAAAGAAATCACATGAAAAGATTTGAAAAGATTCTACAGTTATGTTCTTGGATTTTTTTTTTTGTGGAGAAATAAACTGTTTCCAGAGTTTCCACTTTCTCAATACCCATCCCTATTGCTATAAGCATTTTGTTGCTGTATTGTTCTTTTTCGATTGAGTTTTTACAATTCATCCTTTTCCAGTAAAATCTAAATTTTTTTGAAAGGCACTACGTGGTGTATTATTGTTCAGTCAAGCCCATTTCCATTGCTTATTCCTTTCTAAAAACTCTCATTACCTAAGTAATCATCAAAATATAATTAGATTAGACAATTACTAATATAATCATCAGTTACAGGCCTAGGTAAATGGAATTAGACATGTGTTCAGTGTAAAAGCTGCCAAAAATCAGACTTTAATGATGGTGTGTCTGGGCACAGGTGTTAGAGCGCTCCAGAGACGTGGTGGATGATGTCAGTGTGTCCCTCAGGCTCTGGGACACCTTTGGAGATCACCACAAGGACAGACGCTTTGCCTACGGCAGGTAAGACTAGCCCATTTCAACAGCGCTAAATGTATGAACAGACCATAACACCAAAACAGAAATTAATTAACATTATATTGACCCCTTGCTTTATAAAAGAACAATACAATTATGGCATTGTCTTGGAATCAAACCCTTTCAGATAATGTTTCTGTACACAAATTGTTTGCACTTAATTCATATTATGCTGTATGTAATATGAATAATCATCTCCAAACCATCTGTAGAACACTCATTTAACTGGTTTTGCTTTTGATTTCCTTTATCGTTTCATTTCCATTGTTCCTTGTGATTCTTTTTCTTGCCATTTTCAAGCTGGGTTACCCAGACAACTCTCTTCTGATATGAGTTTATAGGACTTCATATTATAGCTTAGGTGTACCTCATAGCTGGATCACAACTGTGGTTCATAGTGTTGCTATGCTCACGGATGCATCCTCTGATCATCTGTTAAAGGAACGGTTTGCTGCAAAATTAGTTTTACACAATTTTACATTTACTCCAGATGAGTCTACCAGCCAAGGTATGTTTGGTGTCCAAATTTTGCTTATTTAGTTTAGAACTCAAGCTAATGTAGCTCAAAACACTAATAGTCAGCCAATAGTCACCCAAATTGGTTCTGAAAATATACATCACTAAATCTCATTTCAACCCTCTCAAACCACGTCCAGCTTTTCATTAAGGTGGTGCAGATGTGTGCAAGTAGTTTTGGACACAATATAACTTACTGTGAGATATAAATGTGAACAAAACTACACTGCAAATAGCAGCAATTTCAGACAGTGTCAGGACTGGTATTCACAAACAGGTCAAAAGAAGGACTGATCTTGGGTCACCTAAATGAAGAGCTACATGTGGAAGGAGAGTGGGTGCAGAGAATTTTTGGAGATGCATTTGTAGAAAAGATTTGCGTGACTATTCGGGTGACTTCTAGTGCTTGTTAGCAATGTTAGCCTTGTGGCTCCAGTCTTGTGACTCCAAAGACGCAACATTTTCACTCCAAACATGTTTTTGCTGATTGAATGCACTACCAGTCAAACGTTTTTGCACACACTGAGATTTTCTACATTTGCATGTAACTCACTTAATATTTACTAAAAATGCACTCAGTACTATTTTCTAATAAATAAATGTACAGTATTTTCAACCATTTGTGTACCTTTATTAGCCAAAAAATGTCATATTTTTTATTATTCATTGCTGGCTTATGAAATGTCACCTATTATAATAATAATAATATTTATAATTATAATGTGGTTCACTAGACAACTTTTAGCTATTTAACAAGCCATTAATTGACAACCAGTGCAATGCAAGGATATCAGGCTTGCACTGTTACATATTCTTTCCATGTTACAAAGGAAACTTATTTTATTTGACATATGTGAATTTACAGTTGATCACTCATTAACTTTCCAGTGCTTAACAAGAATAAAAGTCTGACTTTATGAAATGAATAGAGAGATGGTAAAAACCGGTGGTGTGTGTGTACATCTGGGATACGTGTAAAAATTGTGTGTGCTTCCTTTTTTGTCAAACTAGTCCTTTAATGAAGTGGGTCAGATTTTTTTTTATTTTATTTGATGATCAGGCAATCATTCAGAAAGCATTCCTTTCACTCAGTGTACACTGCTGTGTAAATGTGAGTGTGTATTCTGGTTCCATCTAAGAATGCTTACTCTCTACAGCTAACATGCAAGGAGGGCATATAATATGTAATGTTAGTGATCATTGCTAAATGAACAGTAGAGACTGCATAATATGCCTAGGATTAACTTGTACTGGGTGAAAAAACATTCAGAATCCTATTTAAGGGAGTGTCATATTGATGGATTCCAACAAAGCCTTTGTGTCCTTTGAAAGTGTGCAACAGATAGTGCTCAGTGGCTTGAGAATGCATTGATGTGAAGATGCATTAGTCCACCTTACTTTTGACAGTTGCGCAGACAAACAGCATTCAGATTTCTTGATGTCTGTCTTTGTTTGCTTGGGTAAATTAGGGAATGTTTACTCGATTTCTTGATTTGGTGTGTTGGTCAGCAAAGTAACACCCAAGCATGCACACTTACATACACATACACACCCACACACACAAACACCTAGATACACACAGTGGCCAATTATGACCAGGCTCACCATGCCATGCTCTTTGTCCTTGGGCCAGTCACTGAGCAGAATTACATTTTCATTCTGTGGACCCATATCTGCTTTATTGCATCCTAAAAACAAAACAAAACCACTGAGGCCATAAGCCATAAAGTCAGAACCTGTGCTCATGAACATGTGAGGGTAGCTGCTGGAAGATCACTGGACTCCTTTCACTGATACGGTAATCCAGTAACCCACACTTCAACCAAATTGTGACAGAAAGAGATCAAATAAAATGTCAAATTCAGAGGACATATTTCTGGACACAGCAATGCCTTTCAGCAATACCTTTCAATGTTTCTGCATAATTGAGATCAGAGTGGTATAATGCGAAATGGTTCATTGTAGAGAAACTTCAAATTGTTTTACAGGAACGTGATTCCAGGAACCAAAGGTCAACATGTCTGCAACACAAATACAGCCATTTTATTTACCTTCTCAAATGACCAATGAATCTACAACTGGCTTCTGAGTTTTTATGTGTAATGCTGATTAGGGTAATACCATTTTTTTTTAGATTTTCTTTGGGAACTATTTTGCCTTACAACACCCTGCATGTACACCTATAATTGTGGAACAATGTCACAGGCACCAGGCAGTGTATTCGGAATCATTTTGTGTAATTACCTTCTGTGAGGTAGTTCTTAAAAGCATTAAGTATCTCTGACATCTGGTTCTCATCAACAATGCTGTGAACAATTCTGACCCAGTACATTTCTCCAGAGTGGAGCATTTCACATCAAAACAATCGGAATTACTTTAATTACAATGTAACAATTTAATTCATTGTGCAAGATTTGACTTTAGTGAGGTCACAATTACTTGATTAAACTCCATCACAAAATTAGGCAATCACAAAATTAGTGCTATATTTTAAAAGAAAAGGGAAATACCCTATGCTACTCTTGCAAATTCTAAGTCAAACTGAACTTTGTCATCTCAACCATATACAAGTATACAGAAAGAAAAAATGGCGAAGCTCAGGTTCCACAGCGTGCATATATTGTAACAGACACAAGACATTGTGAAACAAAAACAAAACAGTGCAAATAAGAAGTATAAAATAAGGTAAGGGTGAGTGGACAGCTCACTGTGAATTGTATATAAGTAAAACAAAAATGTGCAATGGCTGAAGGAATGTGCCAAAAGTATGACCAGTATAGCCAGTATAAACAGTGTGACAGTATAAAACGGTGTGAAACAAGTGAAAATAGCAGCCTGAGTATACATTCTTAAAGGTTTGTGCCTTCTTAAAGAGTTGTGTAAACAGTACAGACAATATGACCAATATATAGACAATAACTACTATACACAGTATACACAGTATAACAGTATGACCAAGCATAAATAGCAGCTTATGTAGGATTCTTTTTGTGCGTTCTAAGAATTGTTATATTACAAATACATCATAATAATATGTAATGTATGTTACAAAAACATTATATAGTCGATTTATGACCTCCACAGCAGACTACAATATCTGTATTAGTTTGCTTTCATATTGTCTCTTCATGTCATGTAAACTGATTAGCGTGTTTTAAGGTTATAGTGTAGTAATACTGGACATGAGCTGTACTAGTCTCACTAAGGTTGGTCAAAATGACAATATTTGTTGTTATTGAGCTATATTATGGCACAGTATGGATTTCAGAGAATATTGTGGATATCTTAATGTGGCACTACTGGTTCTTTTCTGACCATTCCAACTTATCAGATGTCAATAAATATGAATACTGTAACATACTGTGTATTATGATACTGTATTTTTTCATATCTCCCACCATTCATGCTCAGTGTTTTAAGATTTGGCTGAAGAAGGTTTCATTGATTAGCGAATTGATTGGAGCTGCAGTGCTCTTTGGTAATGTAAGTGTTTTAAGAACCAGGTGTATTAATGTTGCAAGAGAGGGTAGCTGCTGACCCACGAGAGGGTAGTACCTCTGTAACTTCCTAAATTGGAAAGGTTTTGCCAATAGCTCATTGATTCTGTTCTGAAATGAGGCATGCTTGCACTCCTGAGCTGATTTGCTATCAGCTCCTGTTTGGCCAAAGAGGTCATGCTTTCAGTATGCCATTGACTTTCCTGGAGAAGGCCTTAGCTCAGCAGTTGGGTCATATGCCATGTATCAAATGTTTCACAGCTCTTGTGTACCCGTATTAGAATGTTCAATATGAAATATATTAATATGATATATTAATATATTAATAAACTATATTAATATGATCTAATTAATATATTAATGTTTTCCTCTGAGCCACACACTGCAGGAGATTTTGAGCCACACTGTTCATGATGAAACGTAATGTTATTGTGATATCTATGTATCATGAAAAAAAAAAATCTGTTCTCAGACCAGATGCATTATCCCAGAATAATGTGCTTTTTGAATTCTTTGAAAAGGCCAACTACTACGTAGCATTGTTCTGTGCCTGTTTTTGTTTGTAGGGCACCTATGGTCTTAATGTGAGCCCAAGAAACATAACCGAGACACTGTAAGTCCGCTAGCATCTTCATAACTCTCTGCATTTCCAGTTTGACTGTCTGGTGTGGTAGCTGCGTCCGTCACTTGCCCCGTCAGAGAGTGCTGCTCAGTTCCTTTAATGGATGATGGCAAAGGGGGTGGTCATACATTGTTCACTGTTTTTGTGTGGTTGCCGATGTTACCTCCTGTCAGCATAGACAGTGTACTAACCTCATTCCCAGAAGGTATGCCAGCCACCTGTCAGTATGTCTGCATGATCTCCTTTTGGTTCATTTATTCTTTTTTTTGTTTCGTTCTGTTGGTCCTTGTCATTTTGTTTTACATGTTCAAAATGGTCTCCAATGAAGTGGCCCTGAAAAAGCATTGCCAAAGGTGTCCGTTTCTGTGAGTGTCAGACATCTCCAAGGACGTAGGTGTGAACCAAAGGCAATCTTTTCATATCCTGTCAGAGGGTCAATGTCAGGGCTGGCATTGAGACCACAGGGCGGGTCCTTCCTCTGCATGCCAAACACTGCGGGAGTGTGGTGTTGCTACGGATACCGCTTGGTGCCTGTCATGTACAGCACTCTTTGCTGCACATCTTGTTAGCATGCTGTGTCTGGTGATGTCTTGCATTTTATTAGTATGATGATGCTTCATTTATGACTGAGCAGCTGCTTGAATCACCTTTTCTTCACTTTCACATCCTAAGGTCTGACGTGGTGGTTCTTTGCTTTTCCATCGCCAACCCCAACTCCCTCCATCATGTCAAGACCATGTGGTATCTGGAGATCAAACACTTCTGCCCACGTACACCTGTCATCCTCGTAGGGTGTCAGCTCGATCTACGGTATGCCGACCTGGAGGCTGTCAATCGGGCAAGACGTCCATTAGCAAGGTACTTACTTATGTCACTTGTATGCTGCATGCTGTTCGGTAGGCTTGGGCTGATTGTATTTGGAATTCACAGTTGGAAATCAAGTTATTAAAGTTATTAATAAATCAAAGTTATTAAAAGCAACAAAAAACTAATAATAGCAATATTAATACAATAATCTTAAAAATAATAATAGGCTTCAGTAAAAGTAGGCTGTAACCCTTACCGTAGCCTACTGCATCCTGTAATGAAGAGTATAGTTTACTGTAGCTTATTAATATTATTGAATCAACTTTAGAGGCTTCAACCAGTTAACTCAATGTTTATACCACATTACATTATATTTTTCAAATTTCTCTCACAGGCCTATAAAACCTGGAGACATTTTGCCTCCAGAGCGAGGAAGGGAAGTGGCCAAAGAGTTGGGTATTCCATATTATGAAACAAGTGTCTTTGATCAGTTTGGCATTAAAGACATCTTTGACAATGCCATCCGGGCTGCTCTCATCTCAAGGCGCCACCTTCAGTTTTGGAAGTCCCATCTTCGGAAGGTCCAGAAGCCCTTACTTCAGGCACCTTTTCTCCCCCCCAAAGCACCACCACCACTGATCAAGATACCAGAGTCCCCCCCCAACAATCGGGACGGCCCAAGGCAGCTGTTAGAGAACCCACTCTGTGCTGATGTCATGTTCATCGTTCAAGAGCACATCCATATATTTGCCCACAAAATATACCTGTCTACCTCATCCTCCAAGTTCTTTGACCTCTTTCAGATGGACTTCTCTGAGGAGGCCCAGTGTCTAGTGGTGACAGAACGCCATGGGCGGGACCAGTTGATGCGAACCCTCAGCCTAGATACGGAGGAAGATGTGGCTGTGTTGCCCAATCTTTCACCTTGCTCGCTACGCGCCTCCAAGAGTGATGGAACTCTGAAAATAATGAGCTTTAGCGGGAGGCACCGCCGCACCAAGTTGTCCCTGGCATCTTGGAGTAAAGCATTCTACAGCATTCACAGAGAAAACGTGATCAACCCAGTGACAGGTACTCCAGCTCCAATGACAGTGGTGAAGATGGACCACTCTATTCAGCTGGGGCCCTTCAGTGCAGTGTTGCGATTTCTGTACACTGGGGAGCTGGATGAGAAGGAGAAGGACCTGATGAAGATTGCCCAGATAGCTGAGATCCTGGAAGTTTTTGACCTGAGAATGATGGTGGAGAACATCATGAACAACGAGGGCTTTATGAATCAGGAGATCACAAAAGCATTCCATGTGAGAAAAGCCAACAGGATTAAGGAGTGTCTGGCCAAGAACAATTTCACAGGTAAAGGACATTATTGCAACACAGATGAGTGTATTTTCCATAACACTGAATCAAATAAGATTGTAACTCATGAACAATTGTTTTTCTGTCTCTCCTGCAACATCAGTGTACTGATTCATGTTGAAATGACATTTTTGAGTAAAATTGCATCACTTTTTTCTGCGCAGCATCTTCACGTACTACTGCTTTTAGACATGATGGAAATATTATTTTATTTGTAGTTAGCTCATAACCAAACATTCCAGGGATGACATTGATATGAATCAGCAATTACGCAAGAGCTTTTGTTCATCGTATTGTTTGGCTGTCTTGGAAGATGTGGTGTTCAGGCTGGATGATGGCACCATCAATGCACACAAGCCTTTGCTGATCTCCAGCTGTGACTGGATGGCTGCTCTGTTTGGAGGATCTTTCATTGAGAGTGCAAACAGTGAAGTGAGTGTGAATCCTACAGTTTCTATAAAGTTTATGAAAGATTACCTTATGAAAGATTAACATTGATTCTTTTTCAGTCTTCAGCTAGATGGTGCAAGGTTACATAGACAAACAAATGCACACACACTAAAACGCATGGGCACACAGATTCTATAGACATTTGTCATATACTCAGAGTCACTCAAACCATATCACACCTAATTCAAAATACCCCAATCCTGAAATTTTTAAGCACAACCCTGAAAAATGCTAAATAATTTCTGTCTTTAAAATGTTACCCTTTGTGTTTTCTGGTTCAGTCACTGCAATGTCTTCAGTGCAATAAAAATGTCTTCCAGATCTTTAGAGACCATAATGGCTTTACAGCAAGTACTTATTAGCAAAGCTTGCAGTTGTAACCACACTCCCATATGTAGTTAAGGAAAACATGCTCTTTGGGGCCGATGCAGCATATCTGTTGCTTTCTTTGTTGATGGAAAAAGCAGACTATTTTTTCTCTCTAACAAAGGGAAACAGGCATCATTCGACATTTTAGATTTTTTACAGCCAGTGCTTACATGGTGGAGCATGAAGAAGCTGAGGCCAGGCCTAATGCATTCTGCTCCGTGGTGGGCTTGGCCAACATCACACGCCAACTGGTACAACTTTATTTGTGGACGACACTGTCCTACTTATCCTGAGTATATAGTTCACATTTGAATTAGAGAAGAAGCATTTCGATTTTTTGCTTTTTTACAGCTCCCTTACCTATGAAGTGCAATCTGTAGAGCTATCCTTTGAAATGTGTTATGTAACAAGTTGCATAGTTATACCTAACTGTACTTCACTGAAGTGTGCTTAGTAATGGTCTGAGGTAAACATCGAGCATCGATTCCACGGAGATGACTAGAGAGAAGGACATCTGCTGACTGGTGTTGGTAACAGAAAGCTACATCAACACTTTTGATCAAACAGTCAGATGTGACAGAGAGTAGCAGTTAATAATTTGAAAAATGGCTACACTCATAAAAGAAAAAGTGCCAGAACCAGATTTTTTTCTGTCCCTGTAAGGCAACTCTTTCAGTATCAGGTCAAAAAGGTTTCAGAATGTTTCAAGAAAAGTGATTTGGTACAAAATGGCTTCCTCCTGGTGATAAAAGGGGATTTAAAGTCTAACCCCAAACCATTTATTGAATTATATTTTATGTTTATATTTTAACAATTTTTCACAGTAGTTTATTGTCATAAGATTATTGTCATTTCTGACTGTGTTGGAAAATTTGAATTTATGGATATGGTTAAAAAATAACTTGAGGCAAACCAGATTTTTGGCTTTTATAACTGTGTTATCACTGGGTTTAAATGCCATTTTTATTTTTGCTGTTGCAAATCATTTTAAATATCATGAAACCTGTCACTTTATCTCAATATGGCCACCTTATGTGGGTCCCTATGTCATTCTTCTCATCCCTCATTGCTTGCTGGCAGCTCAACATCACATCTCACACACAACAATATTCTAATTAAGCTGATGACAATGTTGCATGGGAAAAGTATTTTGTTTTCTTTCAGCTCCTGGGGACTGCAGAATAAGGCTACATGCATTTTGTTTTGCTATGTTAAAATCTGGCGGAAATCAGTTACATATTGCATAACTTTGGTATGCTGTGTTAATGGTTTCTTTTAGCCAATAAACTTGTTTGATTGTTATACTTGTTAAACAATTTCCTTCGGGATAAATAAAGTATTCTGATTCTGATTCTGATTCTGATTTGTTCATAATGACATTTACAGGTTCTCTGTAAGCTCTCTGTGTAAAATGCACTTATAAAGTAATTTATTAGTGCTTCTTATTGCTTTTATGATTAATGTGTGTATGTGTGTGTTTGTATGTGTGTCACAAGGTCTCCTTCCCCAACACCAGCAGGGTATGTATGCAGGCAGTGCTGGAGTACCTCTACACCAATCAGCTGTCGCCCATGGCTGACCTGGACCCAATGGAGTTAATCGCTCTGGCAAACAGATTGTGCCTTCCCCGCCTCATCGCCCTGACAGGTGGGCCCACACACATGCACGAACACACACACATACGCATACACTCATGTGCACTGACCAAAGCCATGTGGCCAATACAAACTCAAATCAAACTGCCATTTTGGTTCCTCCATTCAGTGTTGCTTAGCAACGAGCAATGTCAAGACTTTGAAAAAAAAAGCCAAGACTGATAGAGCGTAGATTGCAAGCTGTCCAGTTAACGTCACCAAATGTTCACATAAAGCAGTAATGGTGACAGCTTGACATTGATCTATGGCTCATGTGTAGGCGATGGTTTACTTTAGGATTTGTGGGGCAGAGCCTTCACCTCAGTCAACAGAAATAAAACATTTTTGGACACTGTTTTGTGCTCAGATGCAGTGAAGTATCAGAATGTTTTAGTATGCTGTGATGATTTTTCACACAAAAAAAACATTTATATTTCCTGTTACTGTGTTGAAGTTGGAATGCATTTTTTATTTGGGTCTATTTCAAAACATTTCACAGAGCAATATGCTGTGAGTGAACTCGTGAAAGCCTTCAAGGATGGACAAGATATAGATGGAGACGTTCTCACCTATCTGGAGCTTGCTCAGGTGCTGAGCCAGCCAGAATACTTCATTCTATCATTATTTTGTCTCGATGTATTTGATATGTAATAATTATATTTTAGTTCCATACAAAGCAATTAAAATATAACACTAATCCCTGCACATCAAATTTTTAATATTATGCCAGTTACAAGTACTGACTTATTTTCGTCTGGTTTTCTAATAGTTCCATAATGCCAATCAACTTGCTGCATGGTGCTTGCATCACATCTGCACTAATTACAACTGTATATGTGCCAATTACCGCAAAGAGATCAAGTCCAAATCACCAGGTAAGAACATTACCAGCGCACTTGTGCAGTGACGCTGAATCAGACTGTGTGCAAACAGACAGTAATAGAGTTCTGTAGTATTCATTACAAAAGAATCCTTTTTTTCACTGCACAATCATCACTACACAAAAGCTTCAAATTCAAATTCATAGGTTTATGCTGGGGACACTGGGGACATGTTCCCACCACCTTTTGTCATGGCTAATTTCATACTCACCACTTTTGGAAAGATTGGTAAATACTATGTTCCCCTCACCTCCCCTCACCTCACTCATTGGCAAATACAATGCAGAACATAGATGATGGTGGCCAGTCAGATTCAGAATCATAAAACTTAATTTACCCCAGAGGAAATTGCTTATATTGTGACTGCCCAGACACACAAAAACATAGAGACAAGAACAATATAAAATATGAAGTCTAAATAAATCCAATAAGAACAAAATACTCTATATGAAATACACTATGCTATATACACAAATGCTGGGGTATTAATACTATAGGTAAGTAACTTACAGTTAAGTGAATTACTAATAACACAAATATTGGTGGCTACCCATAATAGAGATAAGTAGTAAATATTAATATAGACATATGCAGTGATGTTTCACACGATAAGACTATTGCACATAATAATATGATGCGTGTCACACGTAATGATGATGATTTAAACTCAATAAGAAATTCCACAACAAAGCAGCATCAGGTTATTGCACATGTTATTGTTTGTATGTATGACAAAGGAAGGAATTATAGAGTCTGATGGCATTAGGGAGGAAGGAATTTCTGTGGCGTTCAGTTGAGTACTTTAAGATGGGTGAGTTTTTGGCTAAAAGTGCTTCTCAGTTCAGCCGCAACATGTTTTTGTAATCATCAGAAACCACAACACACTTTTGTAAACCAGTTTTTCATGCTGATTTCAGATATGCTTTCAGGTTTTTTTTTTCAGTCACATCAACTTTTTGAATTATGAGTAATATTAGATTTGCAATAGACTTGCATGCGGTTTTTATTAAACCGCCGGCACCAGTCAAGTAACTGTTTCAATATTTTCAGATTTGAAATGAGCATGAAATAAGATTTTTCACAGATTTGAAATAAGCATGAAAAACACTACAAACCCCACATACACTTATCTCTGATGATTTTGACTTGTTGACCTGTGTCATTATCAAGTCATCTGTGAATTTCTGCAGATGGCAGCTATCTGTGTTGTACTTGAAGTTGGTTGTGTATGGGGTGTCACCTGTCATAGATGCTTCCTTCTTCTCATTCAGGAGGGCTTTGATATCTTTGGTGACCCATGGCTTTTGGGGGAGCAGCATATGTGCTTCACTGGTACAGTGGAATCAACACAGAAGTTGATGTACTCTGTGACACAGTCTGTGAGACTATCAATGTCGTCTCCATGCGGCTCAAAAAGACCTTCCCAGTCCATCGTTTTCAGACAGTCCTGCAGGGCTGCATTGGCCTCCTTAGACCAGTCCCTCATTGTCCTTCCCAGGTGGTAGATAGGAGAGTAGAAGGTGCACCAGGTTATGGCCAAATATGCCCAGAGGTAGGATGGCTGTACAATGGTATGCCTCTTTGACATTAGCATACAGCAGGTCCAACGTCTTGTTTTCTGTGGTGGGACAGTCCGCAAACTATGTGAAGTCCACAAACTCTGTTCAGAGAGACGTGGGTGAAGTCCCAGGAGATGAGAATGAAAGCGTCCAGGTGTCTCGTCTGAAGTCTCACGGTTGCATTGGCCGATGGAGGAATCAAAACAACATCAATCTTGTTTGAGACCTCCCTGGGCATATGTTGTAGTGGGGCTACAACGTATGAATGTAGCCCCACTACCAACAGCTCAATGTCCAGGCTGCAAGTGCATTATTTAACAACAGTGTAAGCTGTGTGGCACCATCTCTTGTTAACAAAAAGCCCTCCACCCTTGCGCTTTCCACTGTCGCACCGAGATCCAAACACATGAAAAGGCAGCAGTGTCCACGACAGAGTCAAGAATACTCTCATCACCCATCCATCATCCCAAATTCACGTCCTTGTGTTTGCTGAACAAATTTGCTTTTTCTAGTAATGGCTGGGTTAATATAAACTGCTGCTGTATTTATTCCATTTATTAAATCAATGAAGCTTATTTAGAGGACCTTTGTTGGAGATTGTTATTCAGTGCATTTGAATTGCAATTTCAGCTCAGTTTGAGCTGGTACTTCTAGATTCTTTAGGATTTGCAGTTAATGAGGTGCAATGTTAAAGACAAACATGAGTGATATGGTTAATAAAAAGAAATCTTCGGGTGATTTAATGGTGCTTGGGGAAATTATCTTTCCCCAAAATTCAAAAATTGTCACAAAATTGTCGTTTACATTTTACCAAAGAAACACCCTCAAGTACAATTAGTTCTGTTGGTATCAGTTTTGAATAGGAAACAAAAAGCATAAAACTGGACCCTTGGTGCTGGACCACTGGCTAATGGAAATAGAACAGTGCCAGTTTTCTCTGGCAAAGGTTCTAGTCAAACTGTTTTTCCTTTATTCTGAATAATGCTATAAAAACAGACCCATAGGCGCATCGTCTCTCCGTTGTTTTTGATAATAATGTGTTTTAAAGCAAAATTTTCACAAAAAAGCAAAACATTTTTTACCTTATCCAAAATGTAGCCAAGGTATATTTGAAGTCTAAAGTTTGCTTATGTGCACACACTAATGTTGTTGACATGCCTTGGCACTAGCACTGTGCAACCTGCGTGCCTAAATCATAGACTTTCTTATGGGATTTCTAACACTGTACATCATACTGTATATCAATATTAATAGACATTCTTTGAACCAGCTCATATCAAATATGTTTTAAAAAAATATGGAATTCTGTTTCCTTTTACTTCATATTTACTGCAGTTTTACTACATTTGCATTACTTTCCATTTAATCTCATATTACATGTATTTTACAAGCAAAATACACTTACTGCCCATATAAATAATTTTAAACAGTTTGCTCAGGTGCTTAATATTTTAGCATAGTACTGTATATGCAGGATTCCCTCACTTGTTACGTACAATAATGAAAATTATGTACATTTGATATTCCACCCAATTGTCACTTTAAAGCAGGGAGAATATGTTATAATTTTTATTGAACATTCTAATTTTATATCTATATGATGCAGCCCTATTACTCACTGTCACTCATCGTTTTGTGTCTGTGTGTGGTAATTTGAGCAGAGAACCAGGAGTACTTTGAAAAGCATCGCTGGCCTCCAGTTTGGTACCTGAAAGAGGAAGACCATTACCAGCGAGTGAAGAAAGAGCGAGAGAAGGAGGATGTGGTTCTGAACAAGCATCACACACGTCGCCGCTGGTGCTTCTGGACCTCCTCTCCTGTAGTGGCCTGAGAGATACATGGCACCTCCCTCAGGACCACCTGTAATACAGGTCACCAAACTGTATGCTGTTGTCCAGTTCAACTCAATTATTGTTGACTTGGAGCTGATGTAGTACTTTGATTAAAACATCAGAATTTATAAATCAATTAATTCACATAATAATAATTAAAGATGACGATTAGAACAGTAATGAAAATAATAATATTCTGTTTTACTAGAAATTGGAAACAGAATGTTAGACATACTAGACCAAGGGTCGGCAACCTTTAATACTCAAA
Source organism: Bryconaethiops microstoma (assembly GCA_037577275.1). Lineage (NCBI taxonomy): Eukaryota > Metazoa > Chordata > Actinopteri > Characiformes > Alestidae > Bryconaethiops > Bryconaethiops microstoma. The sequence goes on from JBBJLS010000109.1 coordinate 26,732,477, forward strand.
GAGCCATTTGGACCCGGTTTCCACAAAACAGAAAACACCGGGAGCCGCAAATCTTTTTTCACATCTAAAATGAAGATAACACTGCATATATTGTTTTTCACTTTTATGCTATATATAAAAACTAGGCTAATGTGTTGCTTGTGAAATTTTATTTATTCAAAGAAAGCATTTTGAATATTGAGAATTTTAACGTTACAAGATCACAATAATCTTCAAATTTCGACATACAATAAAAAAAAACTGAATAAAAATAAAACCTAGAATGGCTGACAGCGTCAATTGACGTAATTTCATCATGACATAGTTTCATCAGAATCGCGTCTATTAACCTATTGGAGCAACAAGCATGCTCTGTAAGAGACAAATAGGTGTGGTGTAGGCACATGGTGTACACAATAGGTGTGGTGTACACACGTATTTTTGCATATTGTTGTTTTATTCTGTAGTGCTTGAGAGACACCATCGACCAGAATCACATTCCTTATATGTGTTCGCTCACATACTCGGCCAATAAACGCAATTCCGATTCTGATTCTGACTGGTGGCGACTGGTGCTATACGACAGGTTCTGGGTCCAAAGTCCACTGGACACATCCTGTGTCTGCTGGCTGAAGCTTGCGTGGATGTCTGCCGGCAGGCTGCATGACTAAACGCCCGAACATACTGCAGCGGCACTGTATCAGGAAGCGTCATGTGCGAAACTGGGCACTGCGCCAATTGACGCACACAGCCGTTATAGGTATAGCCAGTTTTCAGCCGTTCTAGTTTTAAATGATTATTTATTTTCCAAAGCCACAGGGAGTCGCAACATAAGGATGAAAGAGCCGCATGCAGCTCCAGACCCATGGGTTGCCGACCCCTGTACTAGACCCTACTGACAAAAGATTATTAAAACAAAAAATTATGGTTTTGCTTCTTAATGGGAATTGGATCAATAGAGTTCACCAGTTTTCTGTACAATAACTGAAGATAATTTTGGAAAACAATTAACTGTATTTACAATCAGCCACACATCACTTGTTAAACATTAGGATCCTTTACATTGTGTTATCAACCCATCAGAAAACGCAAATACCATTACTAACCACTAGAAACCATTAAAAACCCAAGAGGAATCAACAGAAACTTTAATTGGTTTCTATTTCTTTTTTTGTCCCTAATTTCTGTTGCTTTGTCTCTTCATTGCTTTAAGTACCAAACTTTTCTGCAGATTTTTCAAGTGCTAAATTCCTATGCTACTACAGTATTCACAGCTCACACTTGAATTTAACAGTAGCTCACTAGAATCAGTTTTTCTGAAAATCTGCATTAGGATTACAATGCTGATAAACTACCTAGTCATATATAGATGCTTGTGACACCTTTGACCTCAAAGATGGAGCAAACTGTCAGCTTGGCAAAGAGCGTGCTTGTTGTAGACTCATAAACTAATGCTGTGCATAATCTGTGCATGACCATCTAAGGTCTACAGCATCTCCTTTTGGTACCAGCCCTGTGTAAAAGATCAGGTACATCAATGCAATAACCCATTAGGTCACAAGGGCCAAATCGCACCAGTGGTCAACCACCCTTTCCTAGTGCCAGGGAATGCTACAGCTCAAGTAGCTCGTCCTGTATTTTTCTACAGCCTCTTCCGTTCCTTAAGCATAGCACAGCTATTGCTGAATGAATAGTTCAAACTTATAATTAGAAGGGCTTAGCACTATGACTTAGTTCAGGGTTTACTTGAAAACAAACCAACCATAACCAACAGGCATACCCATCCATAACCACCAATCACATCTACTACCTTCACCATGATTGTGCTAGAAGTTACGTATACTATAGAGGAATGTAAGGTTATTTACACATCAAAGATTGTCGTAGTTGTTAATGGTTAAAGTAAATAGGGATTTCCTCACCACATTCATGACTAAAATGCGAGATGACAAATGTAAACGTGAAACTGCGTTCAGACGAAGAATGCTGAGGATTTCTCCAGTACATCATTTGTGTCGGTCAGTGTACTCTTGGTATATGTACTCTGCTGTTAATAACATGTGGGTGTTTGTGTACAACACACCAGATCATTGTAAATGTATCACAAACCAAGTGAGACAGGTGGTTTAACTTGCCTATGGATAAAGGGGAAATTTAATACTTGAAAAATAGAATGTTCTTTGTCATTAGCCATGTAGGTTGTCTTTAGTTTTACTAAATAACCAGTAGATAATGATGCTGACTAGTACAATGTGGTTGTTCTTTCTCAGTGATGTTGGCAGAATTGGTGTTGACTGTCATTAGCTGCTACTGACCAAATGGCTGGTTCATTTGGTTCTTGCTATCAAAAGGCCTTTGATCTTGCAGGTCATTATCTTTAATGTTGGTTGTTTATTTGCTCATCTATGTATTTATTTATTCATTTATTTATTTATTTTATAAACACAATGTTATTTAATAAACTATCAAATTACTTATGCATAAAGTTGTATTTCTGTTTGTAGCATCATGCGAGTGCCATCAAATGTATTTTTAAGTGTCCAAAAGAAAATTGGTGGTATCATCCACCCATTCAGTTCACTGCATAAAGTTCATCCAGAACCAGAGAGCAGGTTAGTGTGTCTGTTGTCTGATTTTTACCAAGTTACTGCCAGCTAAGTTACACAACTTAATACACAATAAGGACAAACAGTTAAGAGGGTAAGGGCCTGAGGAATTTTAAATATAAAGAAAATTATATATAAGAGATAAATGAGAGGACTGGTTTTTGACTGAGCCTCAGACGTCCTCTTTCCCTGTTACATTTGGTACATTTTAAAATGTGCACTGTAGCTGGCTAATTCGCTAATGTTGCTATTTATATTATAATACTATCGGATTTTACCCTTGTTCTTGTGCTAATTTTTGTTACTGTTTTGTTACCAGGCATGCACCACTGGGGCGGTACCACTCAAGCCCTAGAGTGGCACCCTACATTAAGGTACCCATGTCTTTAGTATCTATAGCTATTATTGTATCATATTCTCTTGCAGTTGTATTTTTTAGGTTGCACTGACATCATGCACCGTGGTGCATTGGGAAGCACTGTCACCTCACAGGGTCCAATTTCAAGAGGTTCCTTTCTGTGAGGAGTTCTGGTGACCTGTCCAAGGTGTTTTTCCGTTCCAGTGGACCTGGTTAAGGATGAGTGATTTGGATCATAGACTCCATACTCCCCCTGAAATGAAATGACCAACTACTTTCCAGGCAGCAATATTGCAATAAGATAAGATAAGAGATAATCTTATCTCTTAGATAATCTTATTTTATCTTATCCTATCTCTTTCCAGGCAGCAATATTGCAATGTCCTCCTAGTGGGTCTTCCAGCTTGCATGGTAAGACCCTTACAGCTGGTTCAGAATGCAGCAGCTCAAAACCAACCCAAAAGGTCTCATGCCTCTAGTAATTGACCTACAGTGGCTACCCATGCCTGCCTGAATTAAGTTGCCTACAGAGTGACATCTAGGTCTGTACCCAGCTACCTTAATCCCATCATTGAGTCTTACGTTCCTACTCGCTCCCTGCGCTCCTCCAAGGAACGTTGTCTGGCTCTGTCATCCCTACGCACAAGGCAAACCCAGTCCAGACTCTTCTCTTTTGTGGTTCCCCGCTGGTGGAATGAGCTGCTTAAGCTGACAGGAGTAGGAGCTCTAGTTTCAAAAACCTCCTGGAGACTCATCTGCTCAGAAAGCATCTACTCTCCTAATGCACGAATCTTACATAAAGATTTAGCACTTATTATTTTCATGTGGTTCTCATACTGTCCTGATGCGAGAATGTTTCCTTATATTGTTAGTCACTTTGGACAAAGGCGTCTGCCAAATGATGGTGATGTAATGTATCGTATTTGAAACCCCCTGATAAGAGGTTTTAAATACATGCCCATCATTATGTTCTAACAAATAAAGTATACAAGGTGGCAGTTACAGCATTCTTGTCATAAACAGAACAGGGAGGACCCAAACGCGGAGTACAAACTATGGATAGCTTTATTCCAACAGCCAGAAGGCAGCAAGAGAAAACGGAAACAAGCAACAGTCCAAAACCAGAATTTAGTCTGATAGACAAACAAATCCAAATCATTAAACAAGAGAACTGAATCATGTGATATGAGCAATGGTTGTCAAAGTCTTGTATGTCAGTCCGAAGAGCAAACAGAATAGAAGGGTAAGGAAGAAGCACAGTGGACAAAAACAAGCAATGGGAGAATGGTTCTTACACAAGTAAGAACACTGACAATACTTAACAAAGGTTTACATGTAAACTGGGGTTACTGGTACCAGTGAATCAGGGTTCATGTTATTAGAACTCAGGCTGTGACTCTGATCAAGTCCTCAGAGGTCTTTGTGGAGATGTGAACAGGATTCATGGAATGGAGTTGAATTCAGGTGGGGAGAAAATCTCTGGACTGGAGTCTGATTGTGGCCTGACAGTCTCCTTTTCAGTTCTTTGAATAGAAGAGTCGGATAGCATGGTGTTGCTCTCGAATGAGTCAGCTCATTTAAGTGAATGTTGGGAACTAACTCATTTTGAAGAGCCATTTATTTTTAAATTTAGTCAAATAGCATGGACAGGTTTTATGAAAGTGACCATTCTGTCATGTGTGAACTTCCTTTGTATTTAACCCATTCACCAAGTGAAGCAGCAGGCAGTTAGGAACACAGCACCTGGGGAGCAGTGTGTGGGGACAGTACCTTATTCAAGGGTACCTCAGAGGTGCTTAGCAGTCTTGGGAATCAAACCTACTGCTTCCTGATTGGAGGGCAAACACCCTAACCACTAGGCTACTAGCTGCCCTGTCTCTCAAAGTTCATCTGGGGAAACAATTTAAGAACTTTGTTAAGATTTATTAAAAATGAAATGATTGATAATATCGCTAAACAGATTGATCTGCCTGGCTGTAAAGAGCTACCTGTATGGGACTTTAGATATACAGCTCCACAGCTGATAGCACCTATGAACTTTTCCGATAACATGTTAACACAATAAATAAGTGTCTTTTCAGGTACTTATTTCAACAAATGAACAAAAGCAATAGCAGAGTGGAATGCTGAGATACTCCATTGTAGCATGAATTTGCGATCTGTATTAACAAGAGCAAGAAGCTACAGCCATGAAGCCAGAAGCAATTACTGTATATTTGCACTGTAGTTTTACTAAAATTGTACCTGTGCTGCCTTAACATTTGCGTTAGCTGAACTTCAAGTAAATATCTATTAAATGATACTGAACATTAAGTTGATTGTAATAGATTCTTAAACTTAACCCTATCACTAACTGTAACTTCAAGAATAAAACTATTCCTAAACCTAAGCCTAGGTGTAATGCTGGATGATAAACTTAATTTCTCCTGATAGTTTGTTAACAATTAAGGTGTCAAAAGCTAATCTATAGGGGCCTATTTTGTGCTTTCATACAGATATAACAAAATGCACTGCTTTAGGGTCAAAATAGGCAGTTAATAACAAACAGTTGCACCTTAATTAATCACAATTAATTAAAAGTAAATTGTTTAACCTCCCTACAAAATTCACATAAAAATGATTGTGCTGATTTCAATCGTGTGTAGTGGACGCATTTTAACCAGGTGTGGTATGAGATCTTCTTTCAGATGACTACCATGGTTTACATGTAGATTTCCATTATTTTGGGATGCTACTTAAGATCTTTTTGCAACACTGTCTGGCATATTATATAGGACCTCAAGCATGGCCTAGATGAGGTCAAGTTTGCAAAAACACTTTAAGGACCTTAAAATCAGTTGATGTCTTTTTTTGAGCATGCGCATAGGAATAGTCGGATATGGCATATAAGGGCATGTGACTGTAAGCCCACTCTAATCCATCTGGAACATACATGCGAGTGTGAAGAGCTATTCCGCTTTACCCATGACTTTAATGCTCAGGAAAGACTAGAGAAAATCTCTGTTATGTAACTGTGCCTTGTGCAGGCACTGTGTGCATGTGTGTGTGTGTGTGTGAGAGAGAGAGCGAGAGAGAGGTTTTCATGTCGGCTGAGGACTCTGTTAATACTGTGGACTGGCAGACTGAGCCAGTCCTTCTGCAGCTAAAGGGCGGGAAAGCCAGGAGTCACGTGTCCACTGTTACCAGGGTGACAGTGGGGATGGGAGACATGTAAGAACATGTTAGCTACTCTCAATAAGAACCTGCTTTTGTGTGGATAAACTACCTCTACATTTCTCATGACTGTACTTAACACTTGCTTTCATGGGTTAACATGGCCTAGTGATTTCTGTGGAATAGAAAAATGGCATTTTTAGTTCACATTTTAATTAGTATCATCATGCTTGTTGTACTTTAAGTCTTTTTTACTGTTAAGGTTTGGTTACAAATAAAATCTGCATACTTGGGATTCTATATGGACTACATGGACAAAAGTACAGGGACACTCGTGTTTTTCAGGGTTTGGACTAGGCCTCTTACTTCCAGTTCAGGGCAATCTTAATGCATGACTGTGCCTCAGTGCACAGAGCAAGGTCCATAAAGACATGGCTGGATGAGTTCAGTGTGGAAGAACTTGACTGTCCCGCACAGAGCCCTGACCTCAACCCCAT
>JBBJLS010000109.1:26739169-26758417 GCA_037577275.1 Bryconaethiops microstoma
CCCCCCCCCCCAACCCATTTTAACCCCAAGACTCATAATAGCACCTCTGAAGTACCCTTGAGCAAGAGACCATCCTCACACACTGCTCCCTGGGTGCAGTGTTCCTGGCTGATCACTGTTTCACTTGGTGAATGGGTTAAATTCAGAAGAAGACACTGCATGGTGCTGTGCTGTGGTGTGTTCACGTATGACAGAATGGTCACTTTACACTTAAGAGTGAAATGATGTGGCTAAAGCGGGCAGTCAGCCCCCTCTGTTGGCCAAAACATGCACAATGCAAAGCATCTTCCTGTCTGGTCTTTCCTTCCGACCTATTTTCAATTCACAGTTGAAAACAGGGACATTTCTGTGGACAGCTCCAGCTAAGGATAGGCACCAAAAATGGAGACTGTCTCCAGAAAATGGGAGCATCTGTAGTGTCTTTGATAGACAGTGGTTTAGTAAGCAGGCCACGCACCACAGTACAGGGTTAGATTCAGCTCACTGATGCTAAAATGACCCTTGTTCAGAGGACAAAGACTCATGTCTGAGAGTACGAAGTCAAGTGACTGGTGTTGGAGTGACAGCTGAAATCAAAAGTGTTCTGGAGTGTGTGTGATTCTTAGCCGCCACAGAGCCAGTGTTCTATGTAGTTTTTGTGGTCCAGATTTCCTGGTACTAATTATTCCCCACTTTTTATGAGCAGTGCTTATCAGTAAACAATTTTGTGTGTAATGGCTAGCTAACCTTATCTCTGACCCCGTCCTTAACTCTTTTTATTTTGAAGCTTACTCTAGCTAATGTGGCTGGGAAATTCACCCAAAATAACCTTTCTAACCCCAACTTTAACTGTTGTATTTATCCAATAACCTACCTTATTAACAGCTGGCTCTCTAGCTAGTTATCTAACATACATGTTTGCAGAGGTTCCCCTGTCTTGGGCATAGTTAGTGGGGTTGCAGCTAGGTACTTCTGGGATAGAATGGAATTTTGAAATACCAAATAACTTTTGTTTTTAAATACAGCATTATACCTTTTCACCTTTATACCTTCTAACACTAGAAGCACTTTGTTAGTTTGAGGACCTTTATTTTTGTAGTTAGGGTTAGTTATGCTTTAGAAGGTATCAAGGTGAAAAGGTATAATGCTGTATTTGGTATTTCAAAATTCCATTCTATCCCAGAAGTACCTAGCTGCAACCCCACTAACTAAGCCCAAGACAGGGGAACCTCTGCAAACATGAATGTTAGATAACTAGCTAGACATCCAGCTGTTAGTAAGGTAGGTTCGTTTACCATTGGATAAATACAACAGTTTACTGCATCGTAGGTTCAGAGTTGTAATTTACTTACCCCACTGACACAGACTCTAAACCCCTCACTGATCTTTGCAGACATACAAACACATTTTTGCCCTTTTACACTCATTTGCACTGCTTGTTATTTGTCTTTAAGTACCTGTTGGTTTTATTACTCATTGTACTCAGTGTTGTATTTGTATGGAGCTCCATTATGCCAAGGAAAACATCTTGTTGGGCAAGCATACTTGGCAATAAAACCTATATTTTGATTCTGGAAAGTGTTTCTCTGTTTCTCTCCTTTTGTGTTATAGTATAGCGAAAGTGTTGAGATGTTCCCTTATTGGACAGTTCTATCACAGGATCAAATAAATGTGCTGTTGGACCTCTCTGTGGACCAAATCCAGATGTGAGTAAGCTAAACGTAAAGCAGTTCCTTGTTACCAAGTTTTGGCTTTATTACTATTAGTGTGTGAAGATACGGTGCAGATTAAATGTGTGTAATATTAGACCAACATAAATTTTAGGCCATACTTTCATCTATCAGTCGATTCATTTGTTCGTTTTTTTCCAACAACCTGTTAAATGCATGTTTAGTAAGAATACACACTGTTTGTCCTGCATTTTAACAAAGTGTTCTTATAAATTTGTTTAAACGAAACAAAACTTGTTCCCTTACCTTTGTTTGTTGTTTCAAAATTTTGCGTATTGTTTTCATTTCTCTCCTTTTTAGGAAATTTCAGCATATACTTGGTTTGAAAAAACATCAGACATGCTTGAAGGAGGCAGCCTTGTTGGACTACTTTGTTGCAGGATTTTTGTGGGCCAAGGAGAGGAGATTCACCTGTCAGCAGATCTCATTTGTCATGGATCTTTCACAACTGGTGGTTGACAATATGAAAGGTATTTGAATCAGGATGAGTTTGATTAATTTGAAATTACTCTCAGTCAGGATTTGTTTTGTTGAGTGAAGTTTTATTTGCAGTATAATCATTGCTGTATAAACTCAGTCAGCTCAGACCATTTCACCTGGTTCACTCTTATTTCAGACAAGATGCCTTTTGCTGGGAATTTTAATGTGTTTACACAGAAATTACTCACGACCAGAAAATCATCAGTAGACACTTACATAAATCCGTTATTTGATCTGGATCAAATCAAATCCATTACGGATTTCTTCAAGAGCAGGTAATATTTTTGTCTTAATCTCACTTTGTTTTAAATCGCATTGCCCTGGATATGCAGTAATTATCTTTGAAATATGTGTTGGAATATAAATGAGATCATACTTCTTTGCCTTTCTCACGTAATTAACCACTGCAAGTGAGTTACTCTTCTGCCTGTAGACAACCTGCAACAACCAAATTGGATCCCTTTTATATCCTCTATCATTAATACTATGCATAATTCATAAACTGAAGCATGTAGGCTTCTGCTGTGCATAGCAAGTTGCACAGACATCGTCAGCATTGGAAAAGTCGAGAAAGAGGGGAGGGAACGCAATCGCAATGGATGTTGGTATAATCAGTAATAATAAATAGATTTTTCTGAAAACCCCAGGAACCTGATTTTCTTCAGGCCTTCGTCTGAAGCCCTCATTAATGCCTGGGTCTTATTGGGTCATTCCTGTGGTGTCTTAATGCTTTCATTGTGCTCTGTAAAAATGGCCTGTTTGCTGTAGCAAGAAGGAAAACATAGATGAGTGTAACAAGACAAGCCAGTTCTGTGTTTTAAATCCTTTAAACACCATTGGTGTTTTATATGATTCACTTTAGGCAGCACAACTTTTAAGTAGACCTAAAAATTAGTAGGATTTATGCTAAACAGTTACCTATTTTATATGTTTCTTATACTTCATAATGTTTGTGCACATCTGAAAAGGGCAAATATTGTTAGGTTTGTCAAGTGCACTGAACACCAGCCATATTTCCTGGATGAAAATTGTGAGTAACAAATATTTCTCCCTTACTGACTAGGCAAATATTAGTCTGTTCTAATAGGATTCAACTTCCATACATTTTTCAACACATCTGCACAATTAAATGGTAAAGAAGTAAACAAAGTGATGCAAAGTAATGTTTTTTTGTGAAATGGTCCATTCTAGAAAAAGCTACCAAGTCACTAAATCTTACTATGTTGACAGTGAAGATGATAGGACCCATTTTTAAAAGTGTTTAATGCCTTTAAAAACCATTTTGAGAAAGTTTTAACCTACATATTATTTTTAAAAACAAACTCAAGCCTTATAAGTACATGCAAGGATGTTTTTGTTCGAGGTTTGTTCAAAGTGAACTATTGTATTTTTTGCTATTCAACAATTATCAGTATTAGGCGAAGGTTCACTGATTGATTTTTGATAGTAAATCAATTTTTTTTGCATTGTGACCTATCACCACCACTGCAAAGTCAATACATTTCTCTACACTGCAACATTTCACATCAAAACACTTTGAATTACATTGTTTACAGTGCAGTGAATTGTGCAGAATTTGGTGGATATCCTTTTAAAGCATAATCAGGAAATATGGCCTATGTAAGAGTTTTCTCTTCTTTTGTGAAAATTCATTGCCTTTTAATGAGTACATTGCCTTGGAATAAGATGGCAGTGTTTACATGTGAATTAATAATATGAAGTGTGTAGTTTGTTCATGCATATAGTGCATTTTCTTCATTGAATTTATTATTTACTGTTAATCAAAATCATAATTTAATCAAAATATTTTTGCGTTCTAATATAGGTCTGCATTATTTACATTATATTATTTACATGATATGATAAATGAAAATCCAAATTTCCCCTTTTAGAAAGGATGACTCACATTTAGGGTATTTGGTTGAAAAGTGATTTAACCAATGCATTTAATGTTACTTAAATATTTACAAAGTAAAATTCTGTAAATTCTTTTTGATTATATGAGTTTTTGGGACAGTAGAAAGCCTCCCACCCAGTGGTCGGAAACGAATCATGCAACTGAACTCTCATTAAACACACATAAGGATAACTTCTTCCTGCTTACTGCAGAGGGCCTTCCTTGTTGTTTTAACACATCAATAGCTTTCCAATAAGCCTGTGTGTTTAACTGTGTCATACGCTTCAGTCTTTTTCAGCACTACAGACTGTACCAGTTCCTCTTCTTCAACCCAAGAGATGAGGTGCTCATAGGAATGGAGGTGATTACATATTACTTTATTACCTACACACAGAAACACACACACAAACACTTAAATGTGTGTGTGTATGTAGCACATAGCACCTGCTATATACATGGGGGTTTTGTTGAGGTTATTATATTTTGTTGAGTTTATAATTTATCATACTGGAAAATGTAAAGCTATAAATTAATTGCCTTTTAATAAATACATTGCGTTGGAGTAAGATGGAAGTGTTTACATGTGAATTAATAATATGAAATGTATAGTGTGTTTATGCATATAGTATATTTTCTTGATATCCTCAAAATCAACAGTATTTTTGCATTCTCATATAGGTCTGCATTATTTACATGATATGATATTTAAACGGCATATATATATATAGGGGTGTTAAATTAACTCGATCAATCAAAAGTTAATTTCGATCAATTAATCATAAAATATAATGCATTAAAAAAAATAATGCTGATTAATTGCACCACGTAACATTAACCTGGTCTGATGTTATGTTGAAACATGCTACCCAGCTGTGGGTAGATGGGCCCTGAGGACTTCTTGGGCAGCTGAGTCCAGCTCACCTTACTCCGTCGGCTCCTTGCCCATGTGCCCGCAGTGACTCCTTGGCTGGTCGGTCCATCTGTCAGCACGAGCCAAGGGAAAGAGGCGCAAATGCGGGATTCCATTTTTACTTCATTTACAAAAAGGCACAAGGGCATAAACAAACCAGAAACATGCAATACGGCAACAGAAGATGGGAGAATGACGGTGGACGGACACCAGTACTTGAAACAAAGGCACTTAAATATAAAACAGGACTAGAGCAAGAACAAATCAAATTTCCCAATCACTTAACTTAAACATCTGCGGCTGTGAACATTCACCCAGCCGGTGAACACCCATGTCAAAATAAAAGTTCTATAAACAAAACAGAATGAGCGGCCCCTAGCGGCCTTTGACAAGGGACATGACAAAATATTTTTCAAATGTATTTTCTCAGGAATCAAATGGTAAAAGTAGTTTGTTAAAAGCATATTTTGTGTGTATTTGAGCCACAGATATTTTTAAGCAATTTGAATACTACATCAAACGCCCACCCCAATATAATCAGGAAAAGGCATCTAATCATTTCCAGCAACGCATTGTCATTTGACTAGTATTAGGAAGCACATGGGGAAGGCAGAAACCTAAATAGTTTCTGGGAAGGGCAGTGACTTATGTGGAGAGGGGCCAGCCTTTTCCTGTTTTTGTTCCCACTGATAAGATATCTCTCATCCACAATCAAACACAGCTCAGTTGCAAAGGCTCCTTTTATTTTTTATTTTTTTTTAACTCAGTTGCCATGGACTGCCTTTGATGACAGAAACTGTTGCGGAAACGATGTCTCTCTACAAAGAGGCAGTTTTGTTTCAGAAGTTGTGACTACTTGCATCCCCATATTTGAGCTTTGCGTAGTGAAATGTGGCTGCCATACTGTTTCAGTTTTAGCCCCATTTTTTTAAATTGCTTTGCTCTGAACTGTCATTGAAGCTGACTAATTTATTGTACATGTTTTTCCATATTTTAGGCCACAATCATGGTAAATTATTGTAATGGCACCTTTCAGAAATGCACAGAGTGACTCAAGGGCCACAGATAATGGCTTGCTCATATTCATTTATCATCATTTTAATGGCTGTGCACATGTGGTTAGAAATCAGACATTTTCGAAGGTGAGAGATGTTTAGCCACCGGTCACTTCTAAAATAAGATAACCAAGATGCTTTTGCAAATGAATGCAGCAGTAATTTGCCATCCCATCTCGCCCACGTTAGATCCTGCCTCGTCTCCATTGCTTCTCTGTTTTGCAGGTGCTGAATGACATTAATGAGAGTCATCATCTCTCTATGTTTGAAATTCAGCCCCAGACTGCTTCTCAGCTGATTTGCTCATCCATTATTAACATGTAATGATTATGTTCCACAGTTCACTTTCAAAATGTCAGACAGGAGGAAAAGCATATTGCTAATATTTTTCAGTGCAAGTGCCCATTAATATTCATGTCCTAGGTGTACAGTGGCTGTGGAATCTCTTAAAATTGGGAAAAGTCATTACATCAGAAATGCGCAGTGTTGGAAGAACAAGCAGCAGATTTGTTTAGTGCCTGAGTGTTGCTTTAAGCTGCTGTGAGCAAATAATGATATTTGCTGTTGAGCATCCTGCAGTGAAACAGGGAGGGGGGGGGGATCAGAAACCAAATCTAGGTCAAGCACTGCACCACAGATATAATGGGTCCCGAATGTCATATAACACAAGCGTTTTTTATTTGTTTTGATGGAGAGTTCAAAGCGCTGTTTGAATATTAATGTCTTCCCCCTCTATCACCCCCCCACATCACTCTTTCCACTGGAAACATTTTAGTGAACCAAGATGTTTAACAAATTACACAAAAGCAAAACAGGACAATGAATTGTGGCAAGCATTCTATTTTTGTCACCATTAAACCCATGTCATTGACATTTAATCCATTTATCTCAAGAGATGAAAAAGCATGAATCATGTCAGTGGGGAAAAAAATGGAGCAATAAAGTAATGAAGGTGCATTGTTCTTCTCCCTCTCCCTGCATTTGACATTGTAATTATTGTCAGTATGTAAACCATAGAGCCTTTGTTTTTCTTATTGAGCTGCGCTTGGGTTCTGGGTAAAGGGTTTGCTGCCAAGTGAACTGTAAAAGCGTTCCAGCCAAATGACGAGAACTCTTGAGCGCTTATGCGAGACTAAATCTCTTCCAGTACCTTTGAAGAGGACAATATTAAGTGCATTGCTCTCTTAATATTTTATTGCTGGGTAAACCAATCTATTGTTATTGACATTGCTGAGCATGTGATTGTCACTGCATTTTAAAAAACATTTAGGCTAAAGATTGCAAAAAAGTAGGGCTTTAAGCACTAAAAGAGGAGCGTTCACATGAGTAGTCGATAATAGAGATTTTTTAAATAACATATTGATTTTTTATATTATTTTTTATATATATTACGGTAAGTCAACCAAATCCATGTGCACGTTGATGTGTTCAGTGATTGTGTGTGATGTTGCAGAGAAGCATCGAGGTGGCCAATTCAGCTGACTTTGCTGCTCCCTTGAAAGAGGGAGTGCCAACTGAAGTGTACTTACCCTATATGGCTCCCAACTGTGCCACATTACCCGCTCAGGTAAAAGCTTTGCATATATTTTTCCTCTGAGGTCAAAGTTCTTTACATAGACAAAAGAAGAAAGCCCATTTATGCGTGGGAAAATGTGCTGTATTAAATTTACTTGTTTCAGATGTGTATATCATTTTCATTTGAACATAATACATTAGGGTTCAAAAGACCACTGTTGTCCTCTTTATTTCTTCTGTTTTGCACTACTTTCTAATTTAGTATATTTTTATTTCAAATTATTTTGTCAGTATAATAGTGTGAGTGAAGAGTAAAATCTTTGAAATTATAACATGAATTTTTGAATGTCTTTTTATTTGGTTATTTTTACATGACCGTTATTGACCTCTCTTTATTAATTCATAATTAAAAAGGTTTTATTGCTGTGCCTTTAAGACAAATATGTAAATAACTTCTGTTCTGAGCAGTGTATGCATGACTGAAAGTAAAAGGAGGGCTGCTCACACCGTTGGCAGTGTGGGTGGTGATGTATTCAATAAAACTGACTGCCCTGTATTGTGTCTTGTTCAAAAAGCTGTTTGGGCTGAAACACTACTTTTAACTTCACTGCGAAGGGGACACTGCTGTAGGCTGAAAGCATGGTTATATGCAAATGCAATGTTCTTTGTGGCATCACAAAAACAGTAAATTCAAAATGGACTGTTTTGGCAGCCTCATTTCTAAATACGGACTGTGGCCCTTTAATAGTGCCCTGGAACTTAATAGTGACATAGAAATAATGCAGAATTACAAATATTTTGTCTTCCTTTTACTTAACTTAGTTTAATTTGTTTATTGTAAAACTTTTTACAATTTTAAAGGACAAAGGCATATCTTTTAAATCTGCTCAAATATATGGACTGCAGATAGTGCTCAAAGTAAATAAACAGAAAGAAAATGATGCTAACATTTGAAACACGTTAATGTAGACCATAATGTTTCCAATGCTTAACACACTGGCTCAGGCAGTCATGTTGTTCTTGTACTACATAGTTCACTATTTTAGCCTCTGATATGAGCAGTTAGAGAGAAAATGTGTTTCACATGTGAATCATTTTGAAGAGGAAACATGAATCTGGTTCCAAGTATGAGTAACATTTTTCCTTTTCGCTCACACCGTGCTGAAATCCATCTGGAAAACACAGGCCATGCGCCGTAGTGAGGGAGGAGAGTGACTGTACTTCACAAACAATCCACTCTCTGTCCTCAGGCCAAAATTCCTCTCAAAAGCCCCCTTTTTCCCCAAAAGCACTCTTTGATATATTACTTTATATGTGAAAATGTTGAGTGCACTGTTGATAGACAACACACACATGCTGATTTAGCCCAAAACAAGATTGCAGAGGCACACCTTCAGTAGAAGCTCTTAGGAATGTGCTGTACTGTCTTTTGACTTGCAGTTCAAAGCAAGGCCACATGTAGGGGCTATACCTCCTTTAATAGCTTCCTTATGGAGTCTTTCAGCAGAAGAGACTTTGTATTTGTCAATGCCATATTTTCCTACACCCATATTACCTTGGATGTAGGTTTTATGTTTATTTAAAACATTATCTTGTCCAGGGAATAGTTACTACTATGTGTGTGTGAACAATGTTCAGGTGCGTGCAAAATTTTAGACATTCAAATAAGCACACGTCCTGTACAGAGAGCACGCTTCTGTACATTTTAATGGACAATCACTGCCTATTTGCTGAATTTACCATATTGAGAAAAAAAAGTACCCTGTGCAAAAGTTAAAGTACATTTTATCTTTTATATACAAGCTAAGCTCAGCAAATAAATTGTTTGCTAAGGTTTACAGTCTTGAAATACAGAATAAAACATCTAAACATAACTTTTGTAATGTAATATTGTAATATTGAATGATATTGTTCTCCAAAGTTTGAATAGCCCTGGTGTAAATAAGGTAAAGGGCACATATAGTGGAAAACTGTACTATCGTATTCGTTGTGAAATAAATTAGTTTAATGTTGGATGTACAGTTCAAAATTCATAAAATAAGTGAAAACGTAAGTCTATGTTATTTTCTGTACAGTATTCTGAAGTATAATAACGTTGAATTCACTTCAGGCACTGGACAAATGTCTAGAGAAGAATGAGGAAAAGCCTGCTGATAGTCAACAGAGAAAAGGACTTGGAATCATAGAAGGCTTCAGTGTTGAAGATGTGCGAGAAATGCTTGGGGAAATGACCAAAGAGATGCTTGCAAAGCTGCAGGTACACTCAAACAAAATGAAACCTTAAAGCCCTTCTAAAGCTGCCCTTGATGTATATGCCATGCCCCACAGTGAGCACCCATAGTACTATATAGTGAAAAGATTGTATGTTTCTATTCACTTTGCAGTTTTTATTCTAACACGTATGCTAATTAACTCTTAGATATTAGGGGCCATGTTGTGAAAGGAAAAGCCCACGGGGAGAAGCTGCAGCCTGGAGACAGGGATGACATTACTGAGAATATCACATCTGAGCTCATACCTTCTCACAGACCTCCTCCCTCCAAGTGATTATGCCAAAAAAAATCTAATATTAAAACTTGAGTAATGATCCCCATCTTAATATCATTGGTATTCTCTGCATAACATGGACTACATTAGACAGCTCCTGGCAGATATTCTGATTAATTTTATGGTAGACTTAAAGTGGAATCAAATTACTGGGTGTGCTGCGGTTGCAGAAAACAACCCTGGCAGATTGCTCAGTTGTGTCATCTGTACCATACATTTTCACAAGCCGAACATTTTTGCTTTAAACAGTCTCTCACAGATAAAAAAAATCATGTTGTTGGGATTAATCATTGTAGAGTCACTCGAATCCACCTGCCCTGGAACATGACAACCTTCTCTATCCCTCTCATAATTTATGTCATATGGCAGGCAGTCTGTAAGTCGAGAGGCTGTTTGTAGGGACCTGTGTTTGAATTATCTGTTGTAAGACTGCTGCTATTTCCATCAATTCTCCTGAGGTTATCCCACTTTAATGTCTGTGGAAGGTCAATTACATATTTCACTCAAAGCCAAATATAGCTTTGTGTGAAATGACTGGTAAAAAATCTTGCCCAGCTCACTGACTGGCTGTTATGTGTTTGTTTGTTTTTTCATTCCTGTTCTCTTTTGTGGCTTGACATTAAGCAGTGTGCTTAGTATCACAGTCTGCTCCAGCTAGTTTGAAGGGTTTGATTTTGATGTGGATTAACTCCGCCACTAGAACTGTGCTTCTTTCTCCAGTGAGTGAAGCTTCATAACATTAGTTTTTTTTCTCTCTCTTTCTCTCTCTCTTTCTCTCTGGGATATTTTAGTTGCGAAAGTTCCCAGGAGTGTCATAACTCATGTGGATCTCATCATACCTTATATGGTAGAAACACTGAAAAAGGCAAATGCTGGAAATGCTGTGGGTGACTTCCCAACCATATTGTTACCATTCCAGATGTGCGCTGGAGGCATTTAATAGGCCTGTGTGTACAATGAGAGTCAGGGAAAGGAAACTTCACTCCCACTATTAAAGATTAGATCCCTGCTTTTTAACATTGCCTTGTGGCACACTTGTTTGTAAACTGTGTATACAAGTTTGGAGTGACTACAGTGTTTTTGTGCTGAGCTGAATCAATGACTTAAATGTTCATGACTGCATGTCACCAAAGTGTTTATCTCATTCAGGCTGCTGCTTTAGGGACTTTAATGATTCAATGCATTCTTGTGTGTCCCACAGGCTGACTTCACAGAGAAGCTACAATTTCAAGAGGAGTCCTACACCTCCCAGTTAGAATCTCTGAAGAGAGTGGCGTCCAAATAATGCCACCGAAAACCTGGAGGGAGATGTTGTACTTTTTAAATTTTATTCATTAAACCACTCAACCAACCATTCTCCTGTCATTTATAAAGCAACAGAGTACAGCCTTATGAATGCACTTACATTCCTGAGGGCTTACACAATCAAAGGGAGTGTGATCATTTACTAAGAATGTGTTTTTGTTCCCTTTACATAGGTCTGACTTACATCAGTGCCTCCAGTGTTGACAGCAGATGTGAATACATTTCTTTCAGAAATACATTAATTCTTAAATAGCCATGGTAAATTGCATGGCCAGGATGTCCTTTAACAGCTAGTGACCAAAAGGAATATCTAATTGAGTGGATTGTATAATGTTCGTGTGGAAATTTTCCCACTAGTCATTAGCTGTCTAAAGGCAGCCTAGCACTATGGCAATGCAATGTAACTCACAGGCTAAATAGCTGAGTTGCAGTATAAAGTGATGTATTATTAAAGCTGAATAGTGGCTTTTCCACAGCATTTGAAAAATATAGCCACTTACAACTATAAATATACACTGCAGTATCTCAAAAAATGCTGATAAAATGTTTTCTCCCTTTCTCCTTATTGCTCTCTTTTCAAGCATGCCATCCAGTCCATATGGTCAATGTTTTGCCTCAAGTACATGTTGTTCAAAGGGGAATTCTGACAGTTTTTCACTATTGCATTTTTATGTGAAATGGGCAATGTTCACAGTGGTGGTAATGGGATGTACTTCTCTGTCATTAATGCTTCTAAACTAAAAGCTACTCACAGAAAGTTATTTTATGAAGAGGTTACAAGTGATCTTTGAGATATGACGATGGATTTGAGATGAGCTTTTGGCAGTTGCTGGTGGAGAGGTACATGCAGGGTGTTGTAAGGTACATGTAAGGCAAAATAGTCTTATAATTTAGTCTTATTATACACTGTATTTATTTACTTAATAGACTGCTATTTTCAGATGCCATACATTTTTAAAGATATCTTCAGTTATCACAAGATTCCATTAATATTTGCCTGTGTCTGTGACACACTCCCTTTTTTCTGCCTTGTTGATTTAGTTTTTCATTAGCCCGCAGGCCTTTGTGTTGACACAGCAGGAGTAAACTGAGATACTTAGGCTGAATTCCTGAAGAACATGTTCATACAGCTTGTTGTTTGGAACCGTTCTTTTTTGTTCCCAAACTGATTGATAGAGTCGTAACAGAGCCAAGAGCTCAGTGACCTTTTCCTCAGTTCACTGAGCAGATGAAAAACAGTCCCTCTGCTGGCCAAGAGTCCACATTACAGATAGATCACCCAGGACACACGAGACTGTGGACAGCTTTCACCTGCTGTTAACGTTGATAAAAGAATTTCATAGGGAGGGGTCAGGCTTTGCAGTGGTTGTATCATGAGCCCTGAATTTGAGGCTGATGAAACAAGCCCCGCTAGCGTTCCTCAGGGAGCCCCTTTCAGTCCGGTGCATAATCCCAGGCTTTAATGGCCCGCTCTTTTGCGGCAGCGTAAACATGCGCTTTATGTGACGTGTTTACATTTCTCTCTTTGGCAGTTGGTACGGTCCTGTCTCTTGTCAGTGCCATTGGGGATTTTCTCCATGGTTGAATGTCAAATAGAAAGCTTAGTTTATAATATGTTTGCAGTAAAAGAACCATATGTGGTTAACCATCAAGCTAATTAAAAATAGAGGCATCACAGTCTGTAATATCTTACTGAAATATCTTACATCTTGCTCGAGGATTCAGAAATGTTATATGGCAACCAGATTTATGTTTTTAATCAAGAAATTCACATGATTCACACACTGACAACAGAGGCTTCCATGCAAAATATTTCACAACCACCTCAGTTCATACAACAAAAGCTTTGTTACTGACGCAACAGGACCCAGCCTATCAAGCATTGAACATGGTGGAAAATAACAAGGTCGAATTGGCTGAGAGACGCATGCTGGTTACTCAGCCTGCTTCCACAAAGTATTGCTAATGCACTAATCCAAACCTTCGTCACATCCACATAGGGGCTGTTACTTAAACTTGATTTTAAAAAATTCTCTATTCCAATTCCCAATAATCTGCAATGAGTAGTATGCGTTCTGCATGATGATTTAGAATATTTTAAATTCTACACACCTTTCTGTCAATAAGCAAAGCCTGATGGAGACTGTTTATGTGCCACATGTTCTTTTTATATATATGTTAAAAGGCCCATACCAGACATTTACCTTGTTTATTTTTCCCTAAATATATTAAATTTTGCATGGCAATTTTCCAAACTTTCTTTATCCCTTGGACGTAAACAGGTCATTTTTGTTACTGTGCAGTGTATAGATGAAGGAGTGGATACATGTACATTTATTGATCTTTGTAAGATCACAAAAAAACAGTGAATTTAAACCAGGCTGTTTTACAGGTCATATGGACTGTATGGACCTAAGAGTAAATGTAGTATGTGTTTACATATTACATAATGGTCTTTCATTAAAAATACAGGGAAATGTGGTTTCCAAGGTATTGAACCAAAGGCATTCTTTTTATCTATTATCTTTAAAGCACTTTAGAATCTATGAAAAGATCTGTGTGGTTTGTTATTGCCTACCTAAGTCCAGTTTTATTATTTGGCCTATTTTTCAAAATTCTTTCATAATTTAATTGTCAAAATAGTCTATATCTGTTTTATTGCTAATATATAGTAGACACAGAACTACAGTTCTATAGAACTTCTGAATTCAAACTGTTTCCTCATTTTTGCACCAGTCCATGCTTCCTTTGCTCCCCTTTGGCCTACATAGTGATCTCATTCAGAATGCTATTAATTGCTATCAAATGCCTTTGTGAATACTTCCTCCTGTGCGCAAGTGCATATCTTTGCCACCCTGTGAAACCTAATCTGCTTGTTTCTCAAGTGCCCTGGCTGTGACAGGGCTCAGGTTTGCCTGTAGAATAAGACCTTGCTAAAAATGAAATGGTTGCTGAAGGCCAGGCTTTTGAACAAGAATGTGTGCCGTCAGCAAAGGAACCCTTTTTTGCTTCCAGCTTCAATCATAACAGTGAGAGCAGCAAAAAAAAAAAGTGTATTTCATCGAGCTCACTTGCTCCTCTTTAAGCAAATGAGTTTATTACCTCTTAAAATAACCTCGTAATTTAAAATATGAGTCACAAGGCGTTTTGTGGTCATAGAATGACTACAGGCATCTGCCAGCTCAACACAATGAAGTCCAGAATACTGAATTGTGATCATTTTCCTTCCTGTTGATGAAAGTAATTCCACTGTTGTTTTGTGCAAACATAACAGGAAAACATAAAAGGCTTTTAAGACTGCCTGTTGCTCGTGTGAAACCTTTCAGCAGCATTTCATGTCTTAAAAAAGGGGGGCTCTTTAAGAATTCTTACAGGCTTCTATACTTTGAACCATGACAACTCAAAGAATAATTTGAATTCCCAAACACCAGATTATATTCATTATGATGGTGAGTTACATGTAGGCCTTTGTAGGAGAAAATAGTACCTGAAAAAAAATGAAAATTTACCTCTATTTTACTACTGTCTTTTGCAGTGTTAGGCACACCCATTTACATGCGTTTGCAGTGGTTGGCACACCCATTGATATGTCATATGTTGTTTTGCATATATTTTTAAAGGACCCAGTAGAGGGCATTTTCCTTGATTTTTTTTCTTGCATGTATGTGGTTTTATGTACCAAATACAGTCATAATTCATTTTTACCTTGTCATTTCCAACCTTTTTTTTATTCCTTAGAATTAAACAGGCTGTTTTGTTACTGTGCTAAGATTGATGTATGTAAATGATCTCCATTCTGATTGGCTGCCCTGTATTGCTTTTCATTCGCAAACTTGTCTGGAATGAAGTACCCCATATATCCTTACTGTGAATGAGTGGGGCTAGCAGCTTTAGGTTGAAAATGTAAACATATACATGTAAGTGAATGTAAATTAATTTCAAACAGAATTTTTGCATCTTATTTAACATATATGGGCTATATGAACTGAGGGTTTTTTTATGTATTACAGTAAACTCATTAAGCTGTTTTATCAAAGATTCGGCACAAGGCTTTGGCTTAGAATTTACGGTATATACGTTGTAAATGCATTATAATGGAAAAGTATAGACAATATTAATTGACCCAAAGAAATGGTTCATTATAGATTTTTCCATTATCAACATTACATTTAAAAATGTGTGCAGAGAAACGTGTGGATAGTAATTTGTGTGACCTCTGGTTCCTAGCAAGTGAATAAGTTTATATTAGCTTTACCTCTTTGGTAAGAGTACTAATCATGTTTATAGGATAAACTGGAAAAAGGAAGAGGTTTGAAAATCCAACCCTGGTCTTGGGTCCTGAGAGCAGATGTAACATTTTTTCCTTGAGGAGAGGAAAGTTACAGGGGTAATCCAGAATGTTTGACTGGTAGCTTTTTGGCTTTCCACACATTCCTAAATTACCATGTAATTTAAGACCTTGTTTTCATTGCAAAAACGAAGGAGAGCCACAGTCAATTCACTGCAGTTACAGTCATATTACAGAGGACAAAAAATAATGTTTGCATTGTCGCAGGAAACTATGCGAAATTGTGGTAATAAAAAGTGGAGACAGGCGTGCTCTGATATATAAAACCCTTTTAAAGTGAACAGGTTTGTTGTTTTGCCTCGATTATTGCCTCGGACTCATATCAATGCAAATGCTGCAGATCACTTTGCTTTGTTTCCATGGAACTCGTGGCATTTCAACTGCTGCTCCTGATATCATTTACATAAAAATAGTTCCTCTTTAGAAACTTGACACTTTAACACTAACAATATGCTTTTCCTCTGTTCTGCAGCCCAGTTCCGCAGCCCCAGTAGTTCAGCCCCATTATCTGTTGCGATAGTTTATGTTCATCTCGAGTCCTGTTAGGCGCTGTTAATGTTGCTTACATAATGAAATTCACTGAGTATATAAATCATTAATTCCTTTTCGTTCAAGCCACAGAAAAGCGGCTCCACCCCAGGCCTTCATTCTCTCTCGTTTTTTTCCCCTCATTGAATCTTTTGGTCGCTTTGAGTGTTTCAGTGCCTTATCTGGAGAAAAAAAATTCTCTGTGTTCATATTTACCCCTGCTGCTTTTAAACAGAAAAGAAAAAGGGGAGACAAAACATTTGTGGCAGTGGACTTTTATTGACATTCTAGTCCTTTTCAATTTTTATCAAAAGAATGCAGAATGTCTCCAGCGAGTATTGTGCTCATACACGTGAAAAAATACCCGATTCCCTTGTTTCTGGCTGCCTCTTTTAAAGCTTTGCCGTGTAAATGATTTGATAAGGCCTCTATTTGCTCATATGTCAGCAAGAAGGTCAGAGTTTTTGAGGTCAGGATCTTACGAGCAGCACTTGGTTACGTTGATAAGATAAAATCGCCCTATTGTGTTTTGAAAGCATCCGATAGATGTGTTACATTTATTTGGGCCAAGAGTGTACACTGAACACTTGATATTTCCTGTCAATAAACTAGAAGGCCCATAAAAAGGTCATTACAGCTGGAGCCAGACAGTAACTTTCTTTGTCTCATGATTGGAAACACAAAGCGCGGGTGCTTAGTGATTCACATATGGAGTGGCAAACATTTAGTTGTTGCGCCAAGCCTATCCGCTACACAAGTCTATAGAATGGAAATGGGATTTAGGTGTTAATATTAGCATGCCACCACACACACATAATGCTTGTGGAGACTGCCTGAAGCCTTTTGATCCACATTGTGAAATGCGTGCGTGGGCGATTGTTCATGTCATAACCTGGGACACCTAAGAGGAATGTCTGCTTTCATGAAAAGAGGAAAAAGTACATCGGGGAGGGCCGGCCAGGACAGACTAGCATGGAACATAAGCCGGTAGCCCAATAAGAAATTTCAAACCTCAACGAGGCCTGACTCTGCAGTTCGCCGTCCACACTGCCTTCCCCTCTCTGGCCCTCGCTCAAGGCTTAATCCATATTGGGAGTGGGCTAGCGTTAAGGTTTATATAATGCAAAGCAGTTTTGCACCTCTGTGGCAGACAGAACGTGTGTTGTATAACAAGTCGAATAATGCATTTTTAATATCAATCCTTAAAGCGTGGGAGCTCCTCTGTAATGAATTGCATTATTACATGCAGGAGTTTGAATTATGCAAAGGCTTCGGTGGGGCTTGCACTGTATGGTAATGACTGTATCCACTGCCTGCTCAGTTAGCATATTCATCCTGTGTGCGGAGCGCGATCAATCATGGCCACATCATGGAGAAATAAAGCAACGTCTCCAATTAGCTTCGTTTCAAAGGAAGGCCCTTTAAGCAGTAATACAATCAAATCCAATATGCGCCTGAATGATGGAGCGCGAGTGCAGCTGTAGGAGTAGACATGGATATTGATCTAATATTACCAGGCCTGTGTCATATTCTCCAAGGCACACACCAAGTGCTTGTCAGCGAATAGATTCATCTGACTTACACAGTGAGTGAGGGTGAATGGGGGGCTGCCATTCATCTGGAACAATGGGTCCGCCACTCTGTTAACCTGTGAGGTGCAAATAACACAGGTCACAAGGGCTGTCTTCACCAGTTGTAATAATTGCCCAGGACTAACATTTCTACTATTATGCAATAGAGCACTAATTCTCTTTTAAAAACTCAGCAGGTAAAACTTCATAATGCACAATATTTAGTCAAATTTTGGTGGAAGTCCTGTTTGAGGGTCTGTATGTGGTCCACACTTATGTGGTTCTTCACCTTCATTTGTATTTTAGCAATCAATGAATAATTCACACTGTAAACCTCAATTCAAATCAGAATCAGAATACATTATTGATCCCAGAAGAAATTGCTTATGTTATGCAAAGACACAAAATATAAAGTCTACACAAATCCAATACAAAATCTTTAGGAAAAAACTCACAAGTGCTGGGTATAAACACTATAGATAAGTAATTTACAGTTAAGTGAATTTCTAACGACATTCACGGCAGTTAGGAGTATGTCACTGCGCATAATAGAGCTCAATACTACATTAGTAGAGATACTCATATTCTCGCATATATTAATAAGGTATTCCACATAATGAAAAAATTCAGCACCAATTTAGCGCACGTCAAGACTATTGTAAATAATGATAATGTTTAGGCACCTGATAAGAACATTGCACAATTCAATGGTTATACCAAAGAAGTGTCAAGATTTCCTTGTTCCAAGCATTGATAGCAGGTGCACACACAGACACATATTTTTTCCCAAAACTAATCAAACCAAAACAAAGGCACGAGGGCCAACATCAGCAAACCAAAAGAAAAAAGGAAAAGCCTCCTCAAAGCTAGGGCGACGGTGGACCGACAACCTGGGTCCACCCAAACTACACCCTGTTCCAAATTATTATGCAAATTCTATTTAAGTGTCACAAAAATTTGATTTTTTGGTCTTCAATTAAACTCATGGATGGCATTGTGTGTCCGGGCTCTTTGGATCACTGGAAGACACCTGTGACAATTAGTTTACCAGGTGTGCCCAATTAAAGGATAAACTACATTATTAAGTAGACCACAGTTAGCAACCAATATGGGGAAGAAAAAGGATCTCTCTGCTGCCGAAAAGTGTGAAATATATCAGTGCCTTGGACGAGGTATGAAAACATTAGACATTTCATGAAAACTTAAGCGTGATCATCGCACTATCAAGAGATTTGTGGCTGATTCAGAGCACAGGTTCATGCAGATAAAGGCAAATTGAGGAAGATTTCTGCTAGATGCATGCATTGGATCAAGAGAGCAGCTGCTAAAATGCCATTATGTAGCAGCAAACAGATATTTGAAGCTGCTGGTGCCTCTGGAGTC
>JBBJLS010000109.1:26758517-26770103 GCA_037577275.1 Bryconaethiops microstoma
ATTGTAAGTTTTTTATATAAAAAAAAATACTGTTATCATTAGGAGATTTGTTCAATAAAATTTGAATTGCACTCTTAGTAGTTGATAACATGAGAATTATTCTAACTGTTGTTTACATCAATTATTTAGATAAATGAGAAAAATATAATTTGCATAATAATTTGGAACAGGGTGTAAACTTAAATACATAACTTAATCACTTCCGATCACACCGGTAGCTGAACTAATCACATAAGCAAACCCATGCCTGGTGTGCCCAAAACAGCAAAACAAGATACACAACTCAAAACAAAACCCCACTTTAAGGGTGGCCGCTACCGTCACTGCCTCTAGGCCTGACAGTACCCCACCGCCTACAGTGCACCACCGGGGTGCCCAGGAACCACCCAAAGGCAGAGGAGGGGGAGGCGGAGGCAAACACCCATAAGTACATCATAAGTACTGCTTTCCCACAAGCCCCACCCGGCTGTCTGTCCCAGGATCTCTGTCCTCGGGGCCAAAGCCCCCTCCTGGGAGCCCTTCGGCGGGGAATTCCTCACTGTCCTTGAGGGCGGAGTCCCCTAACAGAAGTCCCTCTCTGTCCTCGGGGCCGAAAAACCCCTCCTGGGAGCCCTTCAGCGGGGAACCCCTCGCTGTCCTCAGAACTGGGGCCCCTTACCTGGAGCCCTTCCCTGTCTTCGGAAGTGGAGCCCTCTCCACGGACTCCTCCGGAGCACTCAGGGAGCCCCTCACTGTTTTCGGAAGTGGTGCCCTCCCTGTTACCTCCCCCAAAGCCCTCAGGGACCCCAGCCCCCACCCCCAAAAAAATTCAGGGGAAGACCACTGGCTCCTGTGGCTGCTACAGGCCCCTCTGTGGCAACAGGCCCTTCTGCTGTGGCTACAGGTCCCTCTGCTGTGGCTACAGGCCCCTCTTGGGTCTCTGCTGTGCTATTTGGCCCCGCTGTAGCGGGTAAAGGCCCCGCTGTAGCGGCTAAAGGTCCCTCTACAGTGGCTAAAGGCCCCTCTATGGCTAACAGCCCCTCTGAAGGCCCCTCTGCGGCATCCAGCCCCGTGAGCTTCTCCAGCTGCCTTTCGTTCTCCACTATCTCCTGCTTTAGGTTCCTCGGAGGAAGCTGTCGCTGCGTTGGCTGGGAAGGCGGGAGCGTACATGGTGCCGAGGCAGGACGTTTGAGGGCGGTGGTAGTGACCTCTTGTGCTACGGCGGGTGCGGCGACCTCTCGCTCCGGGACCCTCGAAGCCTGCAGGTAGAGCAAAGAGCGCCCACTTCCGGCGCCTTCGCCGGGGTGCTCAAGGCGGGCTTGCACGCCCGCTTCCTCCCCACCTCCCCACAGGTCGAGGGTCAGGACCTAGATGCCAGTGGGAGGCCAGTGGGAGGAGTGAAAGAGCACCTGCGTCCGGCACCTTCGCCGGGGTGCTCAAAGCGGGCTCCCACGCCCACTTCCTCCTCACTGGCGGAGGTGCCTGCAACCCATTGCCGTAGCGGCGAATTCCCCCATTGAGCTGGTCTTGTTGCTCGGGGGACAGCTCCTCACTCCTCCACGCCATGTCTGCGGTGCCTTGGTTAATGTGGTCTGTCGTCTGTCATGATTCCCTTCTTCCAAGCATTGAGAGCAGGATCACACACAGACTTCCATGTTTTGCTTTTCTTTTCTTTTTTCCCAAAACTAATCAAACCAAAACAAAGGCACAAGGGCCAATGTCAGCAAACCAAAAGAACAATGGAAAAGCCTCCTCAAAATGCTAGGGCGACAGTAGACCGACAGCCTGGGTCCACCCAAACTAAACTTAAATACATAACTTAATCACTCTGAACTAATCACATAAGCAAATCCATGCCCGGTGTGCTCAGGATGTCAAAACAAGATACACAACTCAAAACAAAACCCCACCATCACTGCCTCCAGGCCTGACAAGAAGTCTATAAACAAAGTAAACAAAGAAGTGTGTTAAAAATGTATTAAGTTAGAGTTTGCAAAATCATCATTTTTTAAGTTGCTTATTTGATCATTTTTGAAAATTATCATTTTTCTTAGTAGGTGCTTATTTGAAGTGTTCCTAAATGGCTCAACTGAGGGATGTCTTTTGTGGAATAATAAAGTAAACACCTGAATAAAGACATAAATAAATTCATTCGGCAGAGCACTTTTCGTTTTCAGAGAGGACTTAGTAATCTAATGTTAGATAACTAGCCAGTGAACTGTGTGGCAGTTATGTTAACTGGTGTGTTTTGACGATTTTAAATAGTAAACATTAACAGTACTGGTATCATTATGTTCGTTAGCTTTCTCAACCTGCACAACATGAATTATAGTATAGTAAACATTAGCAGCTAATGTTTGCTGGCTTTGCTGAGTACCATCTTGAGCTCCTTAGCCTAGTAGTCAGGAAATTCTCAAAGAAAATCTTGTAGTTCTTAACAAACTTAACAAATCTGTAATGTTTTCAACAGTATGGTCTGTTGCGTGAGACAAAGGGGAGACATAGCTAGCTGGTGGGAAATGGCCAAAATTAAATCGGGGAGAACACTGGCCTAAAACACACACAAAAAAAGCAACAACCCAAAAACAATGAAGAGTGCAGCCAGGACATCCCAGCGTTCTTAGGGGTTTAGTTTTTTTTCTGTTAATTAGCTTGTATTATGTGTATTTTTCAGCAGTTATATTCAAATTAAGTTGTATTTAGGGTATAATCTTCCTTTGTTTTTATAATCATGTAAGTGTGTAACAATGTAATTTGGTTGATGGTCATTTTACTTTCTTATAATACATTGAACAAAAATTGAATAAAGAAGAATTACAATCGTACTCACGCATGTTAAAATATGTTGGTAGTTTGCAAACTTTGGTGTTAAATATTTAAGCAGTCACTCATATAACTGACTTGTAATTACTTTAAGTGCCAGTGAATATTGATTAAATCTTGGACAAAATTGCAGTGCCAATGGAGTATCCCTATTGGAAACTCTTTAGTCTAGGATTAGCCTTAATCTGAGTGGGAGACTGGCCCTGAAGGTTTATATTGTTGCACTGTTATGATGATTAATAGGAAAGTGACAGTGTTTCCTTTTTCAGCGATTAATTTATGTATGTTATATAAATGTATAATTGTGTGTGTGTTTGTGTCTGTGTATGTGCTTACATTATTTATTTTAGTTCTGCTATTGTATCTTTACAATAATTGCCAAATCAGTTTAGTTTAAAGATTGATAAGTGAATAATAAGACTCAGATTCAAGGGTTAAGAATTTAAAACAGCTACAGGAATGTTTTGCAGCTGCTGTGGTACTCAGTTCGTATGCTGTGTTATGTGATATGATTTTACCCGCATTATCAGAAAATCACCAAGGCAACTGGTGTAAAGGAAAGCTTTAAATATTCTGCCCAAGTATTCAAAGCAGAAGAGACAAGGCGTAATGTTCCCTGTGAATTCCTCTGTCGATCCCCAAATTAAAGTCATCCATCCGTGTGTTAATGATAGCCCTCCGTCAAGTTGAGCTGATGACTATTACTTTCCACAGTCTAGCAGATAGACCAAGCCCCATTAACAAGAGTATTTATGATGTACTTATGGGTGTTTGCCTTTGCCAGCCATATTGTCTCGAAAGTAAAGTGTTTTCTTTCCGAGCAAGCAGCAACCTGCAATTGGTTTGCTCAGAAACCTGCAAAGCGAATCATTTTCAAAAGCACAACGGACACAGAGGGGTCTGCTGGTTGTACTATCCAGCGGGAGTCCATGTTTCGCTTCTCTAGGAAAAGATGAAGTGCAAGGAGGGCATGTGGTTCTCATCATTCTCATCAGTATGTGGAATAGCAGAAGCGCTTGTTCAACTCATAATACAGAATCGTTTAAAACTGGAAAGACTCTACATAAGAAATTAGTCAAGAGGGCTTCACATTGAGGAGCCTTTTTCTTAATGACCGAGATCAAGAAGTGGATAAAAAAAAAAAAAGAAGAATAACACAAACCACATGTATGTGAGACATGAAACTGTTCCTGTTTGGAAGGGGAGGTTGCTGGAAAAACTTGTTCCTCCCTTAGTTTATGTAGAAGATAACGTAAAGATACTAGTGGCTGCCTTTGAAGAAAAGAACAATATTGCTTATGATGATGTTGCTATTTTTAGCCCAAACTGATCCATTGCATTCACCCCCTATTGTCATTGTGCTTGCCAATTCCATAGATCATCCCATTTACTTGTGTCATTGTGTCCAAACAAACAAAAAAAGGAACAGATGGTGCCTATAAGGATGACTGATAAACACTCTTAACTTCCCAGCCATCTTTTAACGGTAAATTGGTGCAGTGAAAGATTAGGAATATTTGGTTCCCATAGCTAATAAATAAATAAACATGAGAATGAATCCAAAACAGGCACTCTGTTTCATCTGATGTTTTCCTTATATGGCTTTCTGTGGCCCAGTGTGCTGCTCCACACATGTGCTTTGCACATATATTCATCTGTTACTCAGATCTGGCAGCCGATTTTTTTCTTTTTTGGCCCAACCTGAAGACTTCTATAACCAATTGTTTGTGGACGAGCAAATAGGCATTATGCATTTCAAATTATCGTAGCATGCAGACATAAAAGCTAGTAGATGTGAATTATCTACACACAAGAATGGTCATCAATCTTAAATGTAACCGACATTTATATAGAAACAGGAGATAAATATTTAAAAGGCCTAAATGCCACAAGGGATTTTTAGACGATTAGTCGTGCCCTTGAAGGGTTTAAATGTCTTCACCTGCAATAACAGAGAATTAATCACCAAATAAAAAACGGTCCGTGTATATGTTCACAGATAAGTTCCCTCTGCTTTGCTCTTTTAGTGGAACTGGGGCAATGGGGGAGGGAGTGCAATACCTGATTCCTGCCACCAGTGGTGGTATGGAGCTCGTGGTGATTTGTCATTAATTTATATGTTATCTCCAAAGGGGAGAAAGGGAAAAAAAACTGCTGACATGGTTTTCGCTCCCACCCGGCGAATTACTAACGGTTAAGTGAGCAGCACTTGAATGGCCTGGAGCAATCTCTTTAAATGCTTTCTCCCTGGAATCCAAAACCATCCTGTGAAACCAGAGAGGACAATGGATAATTATATTGATAAAGAAGAACGCTGATGCGATCCCAATGCTTTATTGTGTTCATTGCTCTCAATATTCAAAGTCTGGCATAGAAATAAAATATAAAATATTTTGTTTTATGCATTGTTTCAAAAAAGCTGATAAGTGGATCAATCGACTGTTAACCTGGACAGCACTTGTCCATCCAGAGTAACATATTGATTGACACACCAAGCACACACACACCCACACACACACAAACACACAGAAGAAATTCAATCCCCCCCCACAAGCTTTCAAACTGCAAATGTGCTTTGCAGCTCAGATAGAAGGATTAGGCTATCAATCTACTCTACTCATGTTGTCACCAGCCAGGAGAAATCCATGCAGCACAGCAGATACTGAAGCACACAATCTGTAAAGCAAATTATTCTTAACGTTGTTGTCCTGTTCATTTATTATCAAGGCAGTCTGAGCAATCAGGAGGGAGTACAATATTTAGAGGTGCTTGTAAAGATGGCCTATCAGCTTTTTATGGCACAAATATCTCTGGCAGCTCGATTTTCAAGGGCTAAAATGAGAAATATAACATTGTTGACCTATATGGTGAATACAGAGGACAGTCATCAGATTAACACTTCAACCTTAAAATCTGATATTCTGTCTTAACTCCTGTGTGCGTTCAGTATAGACATTTTCTTTGTCAAAATTTAATTCTGTCTCATATGTTGGCCTATCTCTGTTATCAATTCCTCCTCACTCTCCCTTCCAACCAACTCTGAATAAACTGGGCTAAGCTTACACTTTGAGCATCACACACAATGACTGAAATACAATGACAAAAAAGGGTCACATTTCTTTGCAGTAGCAAATATCTCTAGCACGATCATGCCAGATGCTTTGGTATGTTGGGCCCTGAGAGAAAGTGAAGCCCCTGCTGGGCCGATCCTCAGCCCCCTTGTGTCAGCATGTGACAGCGCAGAGCCTTACGTCTGTGTCGGATGATTGATGGCATGGTTGAATGCCCTTGCTCTTACTGCTCACTGTCTCAAATAAAGGAGCTTAATCATTGCTCGACATGACTGCACCATGCCTTCCTCCAATCACAAAGATCCACCTTACCCCGTAGCTTGTTGTAAAGTCTCAAGTTATGCCGGTTTGGCCATTGGTAGACTATTATGCTGCTGCCAGACTTAATATGGGGGTAGGTGGTGGTGGTGGGGGTGAGAGTGCTGTTCTGGCCCATTATGGTTCTATTCATCATATTAGTCCTGTACATTACATGTAACATGATTGGATGATTTCATTACAGTGCCCTGGTATTACTTTACATTGACCTATGTTACTAGTTAAATTAAAGCAGTCACTTTAATGTACATCTTTTCTTTTAAATGGAAAACTTTTCCTGGGTCTAAAGGCCATTTTAATTCTGCTTTATTAGTCCCTCTTACTAATACTTGGATTGTTTGGAGCTGCTTTGAAATGCTTGGAATATGAACTGAATATTAAAATCCTTTATATATTCAGTTAACAGTTTCTCACCATGCACCTCCTTCTTCTTCCCCACAGTGGTTAACCCCATCAGCTCAAGTTTCTTGTGACTGCCAACTCCAGTCCACAATTACAAGCCGTTCTCCTCGTGACTTGAGATAAAACATTGCATAAGACACAGACACACACACACACACACACACACACACACACAAAACGCTGACGTAAACGTTACATCCTGTAATTTAGGCTATAGGTTAGCTGATATGCTGTAACTTTCTTGTTATTTTCCCTCTTCGTTGCTGAAGAATTTCGTCTGAATTTATCAGACTGACTGCCTTTGTCACATCGTCTCTTTTAAAGGCTCAACATTCAGCGTGTATTTACTGATATAGATCAGATAAACCTTTATGCCCTCTCGGTTAGAAAACGACAAATAACAACAGCTCTATTTCGACTTGCCCCTTGACACCATATGGCTGCTATTTTTTAGTTTTTCATCAGTAACTCCGCATTGGCTCCGAACACATGAAGCTATTTGGCTCCGTCTATATGCTCCAGATCCCGAACATGTCTGAAACCAACTGATCACACTTCAGCACGTCCGAAACAATAACACAGACAGTCTGGTCGTTTTAAAGCAGTTCCTGGCTCATTGTTTTGTTTCAAGAACCTGTTCTACATCGGTCGTATGATCATTATCAAGCCCCCCTAATGGCAGCAATTCAGGGAGAGAAAAAAGGGCAGCGTGCAGTGTTCATTAATAACCCCCCCGAGCAGGAGATTTTCTGCATACAGTTATTGCTGATATTCTCTGCTTTTCTCATTCCACCCTGAGCTGGGGTTGTGGCGAAAGAGTTATCTTAGTTACAACAGACCACAGATGCAGAATAAAAAAGGTTAAAAGACCATAAAAAGAAATCAAATGAAATAAAAATGAGAAAAGAGTGCCCGAATCTCTGCAGGTCTGCAGGAAATGCTCTCTTTATTACACACACATACAACGTCCTCGACACAGGTCCTCACAGATACATAGATTCTTGCTTTTCATTTTTATGATATTATTGACACTTATAATGTATTTAAAAATTACTCAGCACATGTAATATTATCGGTTTACTAACATAATATATGCAACATGCAGCTTTCCAGATCAGAATGTCCAAAGGATTAATGAATCGACAGCGACCGTCTTGTATTGGGTTCGGAGTGGCGCGTCTGCACCGTGTTCAGAATTTAATATGATAGTTTCGGGCACGGAGCGTCACCAAAAGGGCGAAAAACGACACGACGACGCGTGAAAAAATATTAGATCCCCATTGCGCACATTTTTTGTGCCGGGAGTTTCCTCGGGCTCGATCTCATATTGGGAATCACCGGGCAGCCGACGGCTCGTATATTTCGCCCTTCCAGGACCGTGCAGCGATCCATTCAAGCCAACAAGTTTGGAGTGAATGTTGAGTTTAATCAATTCAGAGCGTCGAGATGGAGCCCAACTCACTCATGGTATTATCATCATCTGCTGTGATTATACCTCGTTTTACACGCATGTCCAACCGTGACAAGCGCCTTTTAAAGGCACACACCTTTAGCCACCCGCTACCGAACGGATACAGACACCTCAAGCCGAAAAAGTTAACGTTTATATTTACTGATGGTTGTGTTATCAGTGCTGAACGGTCGCTGCTGTGTTTGTGTGTTTCGATCCGTTGCCGTGGTGGTCGGGGGGGTCTCATAACGGTCTATACATTTGAATTGATGTGACTTTGCCTTTTCGGATTCGGGACAACACATAACAATGTGAAAATTAACCAATTTTCTCTCTTGTTGTGTTTTCTTTTCTCCCCCGCAGTGGGTCGGCTCGCCTTGTGGTTTGCACGGACCGTACGTTTTCTACAAGGCGTTTCGGTTTAACCTTGGAGGCAAAGCGAGGATTTTGTCCCTTGGAGACTTTTTCTTCGTCAGATGTAAACCCGAGGACCCGGTCTGCATCGCGGAGCTCCAGCTGCTGTGGGAGGAAAGGACGAGCAAGCAACTTTTATCCAGCTCCAAACTTTATTTTCTCCCAGAAGACACTCCCCAGGGAAGAACTGTCACTCACGGCGAGGTGGGCACACATTTGTTTATGTTGCTGTTGTTGTTTCTTTTTCTTAAATTCTAGACGCGCCTCACGTTTCCTGCTTCGTAAAGCGACTGATACTCTTTCCACACTTGCTAATCGATGAAACACTTCTGTGTATGTGTGTCGTGGTATGTGTGTTGCTGTTTTTTCATGTCTAACGTATTCCGCTTTCAGTCGGCTGTACTGAAACTGCTCTACATGAAGCGATTTCCTCTCATTTTAAGTCATCTGATATCTCTGCTCGGCCGGTTATTGCTAAACTAAGGTCAAATCATGTCTGACAACAGCCCGCTGCACTCTATTGTCAGACAGTCGCAGTGTTCACTATGTATCAGTTTTTAATCACCCGAACATGAGCAGCTTGAACGGCGTGTGGGTTTATTTCTGTTGTGTTAAAAGTTGCCTCAGTGTGATTTTTTATGATACTACGTCGTGTCATATAGCTACAACAGTGCGGAAATTACAAAAGGCAGGAGCAGCTCAGCGTGATGTGAGCTAATACAGTATTTGCACTGGTGCACATGTTCGAGCGACAGAAAAATACATACGAGCCAAGGACGAACGTTATTGCCTGCGCTAGGAAAAAAAGCTGATCGACACTAAACGTTTGGACCAATGTTTCAAAGCACTAAGACGCGTGTGCTACATGCCGGAGAGCAGCAGTGTAATTACTGCTATTATAAATTTGTTATTAACGCATTCGAAACGCTTCTAAGACGAAATCGGCGAGAATA
Source organism: Bryconaethiops microstoma (assembly GCA_037577275.1). Lineage (NCBI taxonomy): Eukaryota > Metazoa > Chordata > Actinopteri > Characiformes > Alestidae > Bryconaethiops > Bryconaethiops microstoma. The sequence continues at coordinate 26,767,928 of JBBJLS010000109.1, forward strand.
ATAAAAAGGCAAATCAGATCTTATCGAGCCAGCGATACCTCAGAGAGGACATATTATGAATATCAGAAGTGCTGCAGCTTTTTAGGGCTACATCGCTTTGTCCCAGTGATCTGTGCTTAAATAAGGAGAAATGGATGTCTATTTGTCATAGGGATTTAACCCGTCACATGCAGAACGTGTTTAGTTTTCTCCTTCCTGTACCCCCCCCCCCCCATTTGTGTTGCAATACACAACTGCTTCTTTTTATTTTTTCAGCCCAGCTGTTGGCTTACATGCTCTGTGCTTGTTTTATCTTGCACCGCGGGTGCAATCACAACGCCAGAAAACAAGAAGTCAACTTTTTCGTTCTTTGTTATTGTACTCCCTCACCCCATCCAGAAGACTGGAATATCATTTTTTCTTTTTATAATAACCAACTGGTTTTAAATGAAGCCTTGTGTCTGGGTGAAATGTCAAGGTTACAGCTATGAAATGATTAAGAATTATCAAAAGGTGAGCCGCCGGTAGTATCGCGTGTTAAACCCACTCGCAGGCTGTTGATACAAGAGAGGGAGGTGGAATCGAGGGGTAAAACATTAGGACTTAACGCTCTGTTTGTTCACTTGATCAGAGTCCTGTCCTCTTTCCAATTTGACACCACCGAGTCTCCTCTAGCGACCTGCGCTCCTCCCCCTGCTCATGAGCAATGCCAACTATTTGCTTTTCAAATTTATTACGCACACCCGATTGCTGATCTGGAAACGGCAGAGAGAGATAAAGGAGAGAGAGAGAAAGATAGGATTACAAAGCCCAAGGACAATGCTCCTGACTTTTCAGACTACTAGCGTACTTCACTGTGCAGAGGGAAATAGATTTTTATCTGTCAACAGCTGGTAGGTGACTATTTTTAGGTGGAATGAACATGTTTAGTTGAGTCTAAGTCCAGTTCTGTTCTGGACATTCCAGCCCAGGACCAAGCAGAGACGGATACAGTCTTTTGTAGTGTGCGTCTTTTATGTAGCTGCTAAATAAGACATGCAGCATTTAAATACCAATGAGATAGAGTGTCACCCTAACCACCTGCAGTAACGTGAGCTGTGCAACGCCTCCGCACCGACCAGGCTTGATGCACTCAGATTGTTCAGTTAAATTACATTTGTACATTTGTACTAAGCAGTCCACACACTGCCTCTACATAAAGACAACAGAAGAGAACAGGGAGGTGTGCGTGTGTGTGTGTGTGGGTGTGTGTGGGTTGGTGGGGGGGGTCCTTTCTTTTCTTTTTTTGTGTCACACTGGGACATCTTGTTCTTGTAATAAATCGTACACAGCAACATTTAGTGATACTTTCTCCTCAAACGTTTGGAATATATCTGTATTGTTTTTAGCCAAGGCTGAATTCTGCTAAGGAGCGCTCACAAAAATAGGGCCGATAATCGCTTTTCACCCAAAATGACAGCCAATGTGCTAATGTTTAGCGAGTGTGTGTGTGTATATACACGAGCAGTAAATAGCTGTGATTGCTGGGATAAAAGCCGGGCACTGTGTTTCCAGATGCTTTTTTGTTTCTACACCCAGGTGATGTAATTTCCCCTCTGGCTGGAGTTAGTCATTCATTAAGAGGATAGCAGTGGTGGCTGTTACAGCGCAAGGGCCTGCAGTGTTTTCTCTCTCCGTCTCTCTCTCTCTCTCTCTCTCTCTCTCTCTCTCTCTTTCTCTGGCACTCGGCCTATAGAATTTAACACTTATGCCTTGAGCCTAGAGAGGGCAACATTACACTCTCGTTCAGACATGTGCTGTTTTACTTTTTGAAGTAACTATCAGCTCTAACAGGCATTTGCAAACATTCTTTTCCTTGAGTGCTGTTGATATTCTACTTGCAGAGCTATTTCTCTATTTCTCTAATTATTTTCCTCTCCACTCTTTCATCATTCTGGATTGGCTGTCTCCAGAAAGATAGGAATTCTTTTTTTTAGCTGTTGCTGTTAAAGTGAGAGAACTGTATTTTTTTTTCTTATTTGTGTTTGTGATTATATTTCTGAGAATATATATCTAATTTAAAAAGAAAAACATTTTTTGGTGTTCGGAGAAGCCTACTCCCACAGTGTGCTTCTCTCTCTCTCTCCCTCTCTCCCTCTCTCTCTCTCTCTCTCTCTCTCTCTCTCCCTCACACACACTCACACACACACACACACAC
>JBBJLS010000109.1:26784128-26819064 GCA_037577275.1 Bryconaethiops microstoma
TATATATACACATACACATATATACATGTATGTACATATGTTTGTTGCACTAAAGAATGAGGTATAAATTGCACAGGAAATATATCCCAAGTGACATGTTGCACCATACTATAAACAAATATATATATATATTGTACAAGTACAGCACTACTATGATTGCACATTAGGGAGTATTCTGAGTGAAATGAAATATTGAAATAATACTGTAGACTATAAATATAAATATCTATTATATATAAATAATATAAATAATATTTTTTTGTGAGATTCTTTTGGTACTATTCAGAATTATTTGAAAAATACACTCAATACACAAATGTGACTGGCGGAACACTTTTACACAGAAATGGAATATGCAATACACAAAATATGTTTGGTATTTTTACCACTTTATTCAGTGTTATTCTAACCAGATGTAATAGATTCTGTCTGTACAAATAAATGCAGTGGATTTGTCAGCTTCAGAGCATTGGTGTAAAAATGCAATACTGCACTTTTGACATGTTCATGTGTTTTTATGTCTGTCCACCCATCCGCACGTCCCTTTCTCACATGCTCATCAAGCCTTAATGGATCAGGCATGATTAGCCAGAAGGAAAGTAGACAGACAAGACTGTGGACTCTGTAGCATCCAGATCTTCAGTGTCAAGGGCCGATTGACCAGAGCCCAGTTTGTGTTTATCCCATCCCGTTTAATGCCCTGATCCCACTTTGATCTGTGACGAAGGCTCTATTTGCTTTCAGCCAGCCAGTTACCCATCATCATCAGCAGCAACAGTGGCAACAGAAGTAAAAGAGATGGCAGTAATTCATCTTCCATAACAGTATTTGGCATTGAGCCTTTTACTGTATTCTCTCTGAGAGTGAGGAGGGATGTTTCAGGCTCTCATCGTGTTGGGGGATGCTTGCAGAGCCTGCCAATTAAATGACATTGACGTCAAAAAAGCTTCAATGCTGCATTTGATTTGCAACAGAGGATCTGTGCGAATTTCATTTTCATATGTCCTGAAAATGGCAGGCTGAGAAACGTTTGTGCTAACACAGGCGGGAGGCTAATGCAAAAGAGGGTGAAAGAGAGAAAAACAGATGACACGTTAGCACTCACAACCAAGATAATATATTCCACACTAAATACAAATTATGTTTCTACATGCAGATTGGAAGCAGGAAATTGTGTCCTGTGTTTGTCATGCAGATATTCTGAGCATATTTCTTTATGTTTTAAATTATATTTCAGTTGCCAGCTTTTTCTCAACAAAATGGACTGTGGGTGTTCTGTGCAAGAACAGCGTTACAATTCAGTTAAAATGAATGAAACAGACACTTGGATTCTGTGCTGATAGTCAGTATCCCATGCAGACAGTATTTACTTCTGTGTGACATCGTATTTAATTCTGTGTGATTCAAAAACTTAAATGTAATAAAACTGCATCATGTTTCTCAGTGTAAATTTTCTATATTTTTTCCATCCACCAATTCCTTTTTTATTGTTACTGTGTTTTGATTATTGGCCAATTGGAAGTTTACAGGGGTTTTCCTGTATTATAACCCATTGATCTGCTCATATCATTATTCCCTCTATGACTACATTGTGGATCTGTGCCAGTGTTTCTAAATCTGCAAACCTTGGGTTGATGTGGAAAAAGTCTGTTCATTTTCTAATACTAACGACACAGGTTTTTGTGTTTTTCACACAAAAAAGAAGGCGGGGGAAGAGCAATAGTATGTGCCATAATTATTCTGTTTGTTTTTGTTGCTTTGCTCCATTTCCTGTGCTTCCAGTAGGCCAGTCTCAGGCCCAAGTCTTGAGATAGCGGCTGTGCCAGCTCATCATTCAGAACAATGTGCACGTCTCCCTGGGCTGACCTTTGAGGAAATGAATACTTTCATTGTCTGTCCATTAACTGAGACTGAAACAACAGTCAAGTTATTGATGTGACTTTCCCCCTCCTCTAACATGAAATAGGCCCCCTAAAAATTCAGAAGCTCAGAGGAAGGGTGGAAAGCTTGTTTAAGGTTAATAACATGGAAAATAATTTATCTGACTTCTTCATATTTTTCCCTTCCTTAACAGCTACATTTTTAAATGGGGGAAATTCAGTTAAATGTTAATACCACAGTGCCCTGTTATAGTAAGTAGCCCACCACTTCCAGGCAGTCCATTGTGGATTTATACACTTGAACCTGAAGGGGCCGGCTGTGTTTGTCAGAAAAGTACAATAGTACAATGCAGCTTTTTATGGTGTGCCGTGCCAAGCCCCATTCATTCAGGATGACTAATCTGTTATTATCACCAGCCAATCATTGCATGTCGGGCACACACTTGTGGTAGGGGTGGGGGTAGTTGCGAAACTAAAGAAGTCTATCCTTAAATATTAAACGTCCTGGAATTTGCACAGTTTGTATCTTCAGGCTTAATTAATCCCCTGTTTGGCAGTGGACTGTAAATGACATTCTGTGTACCAGCACCGCATGATTATTGTGTGCCTGAATAATTATGTACTAATCAAATACATCTCTGCTCATGCTTCATTTAATATCCAGAAAGGAACCTCATTGCCACTGTCAGATTCTCCTGAAGGCATGATAAACTGAACTTGGTGTGTTACATTAGGAGTCTGTAAAGAAGTAAAAGAGGGCTCATTGTAAGGGACTATTGCAAACAGATATGGACAAAATATCAGTATTGTAATTTTATTGCCACATATTGCGATTGTGATGCTTTTCATTAAATTTAAAAGGCATGAAGACGTCATTTCGCCAAAACACCCAGTAACTCACCTGGAGCTGTGATTGGTCACCATGTCAGAAATACTGTAATTGGCTAAAGACTCAGTATTGAGATTGTTGGCAAAATGATATAATGGGGCTGCAGTTCAGTAAATATGTGTTGTGTGTGTGTTTTTAGTGTCTATGTGCATGTTTAGTGTCTATGTACGCCCTCACCACAGCCAGTGCCAAGTGTCAGGTTTGCAGGCCTTTTCACAGGTAAGGCATATAGAGCAGTGTGTGACAAATATCCCACCATGGCCACCATACCCAGAAAAGCTCTTTGGGTTACATTTATCTAGTCAGCTGCGCTCTCACAGCTCTCCTCAGCTGTTGTGAATGAACATGAACTGTGTACTGTGTAATGTACTGTGGCCCTGCAATGTGCAGCAAATCAGGGCCAGCCCTACCGCCTGTCAACTTGACCTTTGGCACTACCTGAGAGTGAGGGGCCAGTAACCCATTAAATAACTGCTATTTGTGATCACTCCTGCCTTTCCCCCCCAAGCATTTCACACCATGTGATTAAGTACATATATGGTCTATACCAGTATTAAGTAGTTTTAGGTCAGCGTTTCTCAAACTACGGGGTGCGGACCGGTGCCGGTCCCTGACAGGGTTCCTGCCACGGAGCCTCGCTTCTGCACCAATCAGAATTCTGTCAGCAAGTCTGATCGCAGCACTTCTGTCACTGCGTTTCCCTACCCACCCCCTCGACTCACAACCTGCCCTGGTACTAGACCCGTTCGCCAAGCCAGAGATAAGTGATCATCACCTGTGGCCCAGGATGTGATCTTGTTCGATGCTGGGTTACAGTTGAGATTCGTCCAGCTGTCTCTGTCCGAGTTCTTGGTCATTTATGCAGGGCCCTGCAGCCCTAAAGCCTGACAAATAAGTTTCAGAAATGCTGTATTAGGTGACACATAGTCTCTACCAGTATTAACTAGTGCTGTATGAACTTTATTCTATATCTAGCAAAACAAATGGTGGCAAATTTTACCACCCTAAGATCACTGCACAATTCTTCATTTTTATCTACTTTTGTAGCTGTAAAACAGCTAGGGAACACTTTTATCAACTTTGATCAGACTTGACCATGGAGAAATTAAAAATAAAACTCCAGCACAGCCTACATCTTTTGTTTATTTTCTCAAACATAGTAAGCAGCGGCAGACCATTCAAGGCAGCTAAGAATCCATAATCATGCATGTTGTTTTTTGTGCATGTGTTTGACAGCCCCTGCAATTATAAGCAATTTCTTCTTTGGGCAGTAATTGAAAAAGACTTGTCTAGCAGTAAGTGTGGATGAAGAAATCGACACAATGGCACATTGATAGTGTACTATCTTCTTATCCCCTCCTGGCATCTAATCCATTCCTTTGTGTCACATTCTAAATACTTTTTAATTGGTTTCATCGAGTAATGTCATTCTTTCCTGCCATTCTCTCAGTTCAGTGTAAACTGTAATCATTTTCTCCCACTCGTGTCCTAAAATTCTTTGCAGCAGGCTTGCCAGCAAACACAGTGTGCTTTCCATTTCACTAAAGCTCTTGTCTTTGTTGCTTTTTCTTTGACGCCTGTATCCTGAGTTTATACATATTTAAATTGCTTATTATAAACGAATATTTGTGCTAAAAAAACAAATATTTGTGCTTGGCTTATTATTAGATGTAGGATGGCAGACTAACTTTTGAGTTTGGCCATGGATTAGTTCACTTCCCTTGGTCTGGATCAAAGCAGAAATTTTAGTCTTGTTTGCTTAGTATTCACACTGGCATATTGAACACCAAACCAAAACAAGTTTATAAGTTACATGAGTAAAAAATAAATCACTTATTGGGCAGATTTGATTATTTATATCCACCAAAGTACCTGAAACTTGCTGAAACTTGCTGTTCTCTCCTCTGTCTGGGCTAATTTTTTTACTTGTCTTGTTTTATCTGTCTTGTGATATTTTAGAACAATAAGCCATTAAAGGCCCTGCATTACTGTTGTATTGCATGACATGAGGAGATATCCCTGTACCACACAGCCTTGAGTAGCTTACTGCTTTTCCAAAATAAAGAAATGGCATATACTGTTGCTCCTACGATTCTTTGATTTAAGTCAAATATTGAATTACAAATGAAGTCATTAAAGTTAATCTTACTGATTGCCATTTGATGACAAACAGGAAATCCAGATGTCATTAAGGCTGTTTTCACATATAAGCTTAGCAGATTAAAATATTAACACTGAAAATGTGTTGGACATCATTAAAAGAGAGGAAACCTACACCAGCAGGATCTCACAAATGAGCATATGTTTGTAGTTACAAATTTGAAAAAGTAATATCAAACATTCAGTTGCTCAATTAATAGTGACAGGCCTAATTAATAAATATGATAATTGATGTGTGAAATCAAAGGCTCCTATATCAAGTATTTTATAATATCTTCCGGTGTGCCGCAGCTGAAAACAGAATCTGTCTGTTATTAAGAGATGATAAACACATATGCAAGAGCAGAGTCTGAGAGTAGACTGAAACTAATTCCGCTTATTTGGTCCAGAGTACTGTTCTAGTTGCAGTATTTTTACTTGCTTGTATTGTACTAACAGAGTAATCACTCCAGGTCTGCCGAGTCTGATCCCGCATCAGATTATATAAGTCCAGTATGGACCACATGCAAAGATCAATTACTGGAACATTATAACCATATCTAATTCATGCTTACCAATGTAATTGCAATTAGATCAGCCTAGTCTTTAGATAGGTTGCTAAGTTAAAGTGCACTTAACAGGCTATCACTAACATAAGAGGATTTCTTAACTTAGTAACAGACATGTGGGACCTGAGAATGAAAAAACAATCTGTCTTAAGGACGTGTGTCCCCTGGACTCCTCAGATTTCAAAGTGCTTTTGAGCAGAGCGGCTATGAAACAGTGTTTCACGTAGCAAGTTTTAAACAATTCATAGCAGTTTGCCAGAGAGCTTGTTCAAATGCAATCAAAAATACATACGAATCCTGTGACTTGCTGTCATATCCTATGAAGTGCCGGTACTGTCAATCTGTTGTGTGCCTGCTGTAAATGCGCTTATTGTGTTTCATGAAAGATGTATTTTCCAAAACAAGTCACTTGTTTCATTCTCTAGCCTTTCCAGGGACCTAGAGAGCGTCTTTGAAGGGGTTTAATCATTTTGCATTGAACATGGACTGCTATACTAGCTGCTTTACAGCTTTATTATACTAAATTTCTGTAACTCAAAAGCAGTTGCAGTGCTCCATGAAGGTCAGTGCTAAAGCCTTCCTGCAGCATGATTTCAAATGGAATGCTCATTTTAAAAGACAAAGTCACTCATATATAATATTAAATTGCCTCAGGTTATTAGATATATGTTTACTTAACTTGTGTCTTTTGGACAATTAGACCCAAGGCAGTTAGTTCCCTTAAAACATGTGAGTAAGCAAAGCTTCACACTTGAGCTCTGAGAAGGCAGATTATATCTGTTATAATCTGTTTTTTAACTTTGACCCATATTGTGAACATATTGTGCTCTGTGTAATATACAAGTTTATCAGAGTCTAAAACATCAGTAATAGTGTTGGTATTGCTTATTTAAATAAATAATGTCATTATTATTTGAACAGTTCTCCTGGTGAACTTTCTGTTGGTACACATTCATGGGTGGACTCATATTTATTAGACTCATAAGGCCAGTCCAATAAAATATCAGTGGCTGACATAAATCATGAGGAAAGTGTTTTACATGGATATTGGAGGGATAGTGTGGAACTACTGGACTTGGCAAACTGATCCTGGAGTTGGGACAAAGATTGAGTTGAATAAAGAGCAACATTATGGAGGTGTGCTGCAGAGTGGAGTGCACCCCACCGCTTATGTACGTCTCAAGCGACCCAAGCAATCTGTTAGGCTTAGATCTTTCGCTGTTGCTCTTGGCGCGCAAAAACGCAATCACAAATTTAACAAGCAGGCAAGAGCACATCTCAGTAATTGAGCTCAGGAACAAACCAGTGCTGTATTTTTCCAGGCACCTGCTTTCAATTGAATGTTTCCTTGGGGCTCAGTGAAAATATAACATGCTTTCAGGAGACTCCTAGCACTCCTAGAGAAAGATAGGCCGGTTGGAGATATACTGGTACAGGATGGAAGAGAAGGTTTGAATAGGGCCGCAGCGTTCTTAGTCACTTTTAAATAGCCACATTTTTCAGAAGAGAATAAGCACCCGGTTGAAGGCGAATTACAGTTATTAAAATATGAAAAGCTAAATATATTGAAGTAACATGAAGCCATAGCAGCCATTCTGAGCCCACCATTCACTGATGGCCCCACACCTGAGAAATAACGACAAACGGTTTTAGAGGCTGATGCCCTGCTACTCTCTGTGTCCTGGCTTTGTGTTAGGTTACACACAGAGGACAGTTAAACAGTAGCATCAGGGATCTAGAATAGTCTGCAAAGGGGTAAAAAGTAAAGAGATAGCTGGGCAAAAAATATCAAATTGACAAAATTTGACAACACTTATCTTGGAGTCATTCAGCCAAAACATGTTTGGAGTTCATATATTACTGTGCAGCTTGTAGGCTAATGTTGCTAACAAACGCTAAAAGTCAATAGTCACCCAATTTAACTGTGAATCCCTGAAACTTCTCTAAATCTGCTCAAATTAAATCCTGCTGTTGGTTAAGATAGCACAGCTTCAATAACGTAGTTTAGGACAAATTATGATTGCAATTAGGGCAAAATAGGATACTATTTTGTTCATTTTTATTGCTCATGGCAAGACTGTGTTCTAAACCACATCGGGGGGTGGTGGCCTAGTGGTAGGGTACCTTCCTCTAGATCAAGAGGTCGTGGGTTCGAATCCTACCTTCAGCACCACCACCACTGGGTTCCTGAGCAAGACCCTTAACCCCCAGTTGCTCCCTGTAGTTAGGGAATGGAAGTCGCTTTGGATAAAAGCGTCTGCTAAATGCCGTAAATGTAAATGAATAGTCTATACTACCTTAATTTAAAGCAGATTCGGGTATGTATTCAAAGAAAAGATTGAGTGATGGTTCAGTTCTAGTGTTTATTAGCAATGTTTGCTTCTCAGGCGTAGTTCCTAACAAGAGAAAAAAAATGGACTCCAAGCATGTATTGGCTTATCGACTAGATCTTGACCAACTATTCTATGATACCACCATGAAAATAATAGTTTGGCCTTTAGCACTGTGTTACTAAATTTGTTAAAACATTAACATATTTGGCCTGTTTCACAGTCCAAAACATTTCTGGATGAGGTTTGTATTGTCTGCGCAGATTAGTGCTGTTGTGAATAACCTGTGATATCATGCATTTTGGCATTCAATCCAAGAAACAATTAAAGCAGCGGTATCCTGTTAATGACCCAAGCAGGGTGCGGTGGTTCAGGCTGTTGCAAAAATGAATAGGCTGACGTTATGTGGCCCAGTCGATGCTGTGGTTGATTTGTGTGTGGTAATAATTAGCGTGAGATCTATTGTACCCAGATCATTCCTTGGTAAAAACCAGAGCATCAAATATTTTGTTGTTAGCATTCCTTCCACCACAAAAAAACTCTCTACACTGTAACTGGCTAACAACACAAAGTCACTCAGAGACCCAGTTTACAGCGCTCAAACATGCACTAAACAAATCAAGCGCATTGATTCATAGGTTTATGACCGAAGTGTAATTGTGTTAGATGTTATTGATGAGAAGCGTTCCATTAGAACAGTTGCTGTGGCAATGACATATATTTTCCCCTCCATTCCGTAGTGTGAAGCGTGTTGGTATCAATAATAACACATGCCAATAACCTTAACATTAATGCTCATCTGTTTTAGTAGGCCACTGTAACCAGGACGGATAATAAGCAGCTTCTGCCAAGAATATTCTCTTCACTGTCTCTCCCTCTCTCTCTCTGTCTCTCTCCCTCTCTCTCTCCCTCTTGCTCACTCTCTCTAGCCCTGTGTTTGAATTGATAGTTTGACCTGCATGTTTCAAAGAGACAGGTAACTATTAAAGCTCATTTGTCAAGTCTGATTCATTCGACAGTGAGAATGCATTGAGCTCAGAGGGTGGGGCTGTACTGGAATGCATCTCAGCACCTCTGTTTGACTTGCTGGGAATCCACCAGGCCATTTAGAGAGGCTTTGAAGCCTCTGCATGTACATTAGTGGCCACCATGCTCTGGAAGTTGTTTTTCTTGAAGCTTAGTCATTATACCAAAGGCGTCTGTTGTGGGGGGCGGGGGGTAGGTTGGGTGATACAGAACAATGTCTTTGCGAGCACTCAGGTTTTCAAAGGGGCTTTTGATGACGCTGGCATCCAGCGCTATCCAGATATTTGTAATTGCGGATGGGAGTGAAAAAACTCAGGCTGGAGCAGATGCATTGAGAGAGTTCTGACAGGTGATTTGGAGATACAGCACTATAAACTTCCATAACAAGCAGGCAGGCACGAGAGCAACGCCTGTACACAGGCATTATCAGATGTTTATCTGGGTCATGTAGTCTTTCATAGTCCACGCATCATAATTCCAGTGTAATACCTACATATTTTGGGTTTCTTCAGAAATGTGCTGTGGGTTATAATTGGTGAGTTTCTGTGCTTTATCTTTTTTTTTGGGATTTGACTGTTTTCTTTTGTCATCATATGATCTCGTAACCTGACATTTCTCTCCTGCCTGGTAAATAATGAAGCCAGAGGTCTATTTTTTTCATATCAAAAACTTCCCAAATCAAAGCCCCTTTGAAAATAAAGACCTTTCACAATTCATTCTGTGATTGATGTCACAGATCCTTGGGCCTACCTACTGGAATTTTATAGGATGAAATAACATGTATTTTTACCACATATGTCCACATTTTTATGTTTAATTGGCCCTCCTTTGCAAGGGCACGAAGTGGAGAGGTATTATGTAAATATATTCCCACAGAGGGCCATTTGACATTTTGTGGAGCTGTAAACGCAGAAAACATTGCCATAGTTAAAGAAACAGAGTCCCTTACTGCAGATCTGATAAGACGGGAGGATTAGTCACACAGATCTGATGACTTGATATGGTGACCAATCAGTGCCTACCTGCCCTCCTTTTCCTCCACCTCTCGAAAAAGGCCTCTTGTCAAGAGTATTAAAGGAAAATTGCATAATGTGATTTCCAGTGCTCTCTAATGATAGTGCAGCCCTCACCAATTAAATAGCAAAGAGATAAGAATGCCTTTCTTTGGGAAAGGTTAGATTTTATGAACGAAATGTGTGTGTGGCAGGGGAGCTCAGCTTGCTGTGTCTTCTTCTCTTTCTCCTTGTTCTCTAGCCTCTGCTCTGGCCCAGAGTGAAATCCAATCAAAGAAATGTTCACAGCATCCCTGGATGATTAACACAGGTCGGGGTGGCCCATAAAAAGCTGGACATTTTAAGACCAACGCTAGCTGTGCTAATTACAAGTAAAAATGAAAGTAGAAAAGACACGGGTAGGGAGAAGGGAGAGATTGTTTTTTTGAGGAGTAAAAAATTGTTTTTCTTTAATCTATTAGGCAATGGAGAAACAGTCTTGTTATAAATGGACAGTAATACTCTGTTGTTTTATGTATACAAGGTAAAACAAACACTGTAAAATGCAGGTTACCAACTGAATGGGCAAATCCCACTCACTGCTCAGTCAATATCTTTGAAAGTCATCTTCACGGAGATGTCCTTATGTGTTTGTGTGCATTCAGAGCAGTATGGGATAGAAAGAGTAGAGAAGCAGTCATTTTCAGCAGCTGAAAGACATGCAATAAAGGTCCTATAAAAGGATAAATGTTTAGTTTTTTCATCTATCTGGCACAGAGGAGCAAGGTCACTCAAGTTCATTTGAAGTCAGCATAGTTCCTTCAGCCAGAAGCCCACATCAGCCTGCCTTCCACTGCTTCAGTACCCTCCCTCTCTCCAAACATTAAGCGGAATAATTTGATCATCCGTAAAAACATTTTTGAAGAGTTCCAACATCTGTCCAACAAACCGCCTTGTAGGGCTGCATGATATGGACAAAACCCAAGTACTGCAGTTAGGACTATATTGATATATATTGGGATTGTACCATTATACCAGTATATTAAAAGCCCAGTTTAACACGACATGGTTAAAGATGTCAAAATCTGTGTTATTTTAATTAAAATAATTAACATTTGTTTAATTACAAGGTTCATTTGGTTCATCAAAATGCTCACAAAACACTTATCCAGAACTGTAGTCGGTGCGCACAGCACACAATAAAATAAGATGTGATTGGTTAGTGGTCTCGTTTGCATATTTTTTGCAATATATGTACTGCAGAAGGCCATGTTCCGAGAATAATTAAGAAAGATTATGCCACCTTACTTCCGTCAACGTCAAGCAATTCTAATTGCTGGCAAAGCCATAATCGTTATAATGTTCATGTGGTGCCTCCAGGCCATTTTTTCTCTCCTGCTTTGCCTGTGGAGTGACAGATGTAAGCTCACTTTGACTGTGTGAAGTGGATCATGTTTTATGGCTCCCTAGCAGCCTGTTCTGAGTTGTCCATGTCCAAACTCTGGAGTACTCCAGTCTAGTTCCACCAGTGTCTGAACATTCTGAAGCTTGCATGATGCATTACAAGAGCCTGTATTTTGAGCTTAGGCTTAGGTACTATCTGGAGTCCAATTTTTTTTATTGTCTTTTTATTTTATTGTCTTCGACGCTGCCTGGGCATGTCATGATGGAAGAAGGAAGTGCACACAGTCTCTTGGTTTTTGCTCTGATCGTGCAGGCCTGAATGACGTGGCTCCTTGCCCAGAGGTTTTTATATTGCCAATCCTAACAGAGGGCTGTCATGTTAAAACAGCAGCTTGGGCTGTAATAAAACATCATGTCTTGCACGTCTATATTTCAAACCTGAGCAGAGGTCTGCCTGGCTTATCTTTGCCTCTTGATAGATAAGCATCATGGATTCAAGTAGCAGCCTCTCCACCTTTAGGCACAAGACCTTAATTGAATTACAGAATTCACAGACCGCTGGAGATGATGGCGAGTGTAAGCATTGACCTTCTGCACTGCTCAAGTTAGCTTAGCAGTTCATACGCCTGTTGTAAAATGTTACTTGAAAAAACAGCCAACTTGTAAGTACCATTTACTAAAGTAAATGTAATGTAATGTTTCAACGTATCTGAGCCTCATGTTATCTGCATTAAACTGAATGTATTTGCTGATCTCTCTTTGTCTGTGCACTTGCAGGTGATGATGCAGAGGAGAAGAGGGTCTTGGTGCTAAGTTATCCACAGTACTGTCGCTACCGCTCCATCATCGCACGGCTCCGAGAGCGACCAGCCTCCCTTCTGACAGACCAGGTTGTGCTGGCCCTTGGGGGCATCGCCTCACTCACCAGCAACACCCAGATCCTCTACTGTAGGGACACCTTTGAGCACCCCACACTACTGGAGAATGAAAGCATCTGCGATGAGTTTGGTAAGTAGCACATGCGTGGAAATACAGGCGACTGCATTAATTGGCCTTTTAACGGTTTACCGTTCACTAATATTTCTATTTGTCTACAGTAGATTTTGACCTCTTCGCGCAGATGCGTTCCACTCTTCTAAGACTGGACAGTGTTACAGTGCTAGCTAGCAACGTAAAAGGAATGATTTGGCAAAAAAATAAAATTCACAGTTTTCCACTTACCCCGAATGTAGTTGATCAGCCAAGACACATTTGTAACCAATTTGCATCTGGCTTTTTATTTAGATACCGTCTCGTCAATGCTGTTTGGCATTTTGTGTGCGGTGGACAGCCATTTTAAAACAAAGGGTGTTTTCACAAAGCTCAGGAGCAGAGGTGTTGATTTAGAAGGGCCTAGTTTTGTGGTAGTGGCCATCATAAATACAGATGAATTTGATCGGTTTACTCCAGACCTGATGGTGTCTGAAATGGCTTTCTATGGTGGTGAAGGTTTTTCATTTTTATAGCCCACAGAAAATCATCAAGTGTGCATCACAATTATGAAAAGCTGAGTGGGTTAAGAGTAGTTTTGAGGACAAGTTTTGGTGACTTTCGACTTCCAATGGCTGTTACTAGCGTTAACCTTGCAGTTCTAAACTAAGTACGTTTAGAACACTAAACCTATCTTGCCTGATCAACTACATCTGGGAAAAGAGAAAACCGTAAATATATTTTTGACCTATTCCTTTGATTTCTGCTTCTCTGTTTTACATCACTGTTGTGTGTTCAACCTGTCTGCGGTAGCTATAAAGGAATGTGGGTAGTGTTGATACGTCAACTGCAGACTGATTCAAGTGTTACTAGATTAGTGTTTAGGTGACACTTATATGACTTCTGTGGAAGAATGAACTAAACAAGTACATGGCTGGGTGAATGAATGAATGAATTTTTGGATGGTTGACAGGGAAAGTGATGGATGGATGGCAAAGCATAAAAAAAAAAGAATTAGCAAAATTCACCTGTACAACCTTTTGAGAAAGAAAACTAAAGCCCAAAATAACTGACAGAACACATGTCCCTGTGCAGGTTGTGCTTTATCTTAATTACCTGACGGGTGCACAAGAGCCTTCGGCATGATGATGGTCTCTGGCACTGGAACACAGATAAATAACTTGGAGCTGGTTTGATCATGCCAGTGGTAATTGAAACAGACATGCACTTGGTGTGGCCAGGCCATCATCTCTAAGCCAAAACGTGAAAACGAAGTTAGAGGGGTCAACGATGAAGCATAATACTCAGCAAAATGTATAGCTTGCAGAAGCACATGGGCTGTGCTCTTTGTTATTTGTTATTGTTTTTATTGTTATATTGACATATGGAAAGACGCAATCTAACCACTCACAGTGTTTTTTACTGTGCTGTGAGTTCTGTGAGGACCTTGACAAGTCACAATCTCAGATGAGTATTTTTGTGGTGGTTTTGAATAAGAGTATTCATGTAATCCAGCAAAAGTAAACTATAATACTATTATTATAGTTATAGTTATAATAATATAGACCGTATCACACTACAAATTCACCAATGTGATTTTAATATATTGCATAAAAGGCATGTCAGAATGGCAGTATTTAGCAATATAATAATATAATCACCAGACTAATGTATAACCCTATTTGATTGCAGGAGAGAGTTTTTTGGAAATCCGCTTTAGAACAATGATACGATTACTTTATGACGCTAATCTCGGGATCTGTTGTATGCCTTTCTTTCAAGTATAAATGTTTGAAGTCTGCATAAATTATACATGATTATACTCATAACAGCGATGTGAATATTTCATTGACTACCAAGTGCTGTGTTTTAAAAAGCTTACTGTACTTTATTTTTACTTGTTGGACTCAATTTCAGTTCCTTTGCCAAAGGGTCAGCTCATGAGCATGCAGGAATCCAGATTAGGCCCTTCCAACTGGCTGCATATTTGGTTGTTTACATAATAACTTGCAGCAAGAGCAGATTTGCGTAAATGGCTCACATTGTGCTTAATGGTTTATCTGTTGTATATAAAGGACACATGAGCCGGCTATGAGTAGCCTGGGATTTCTTTAATTACTGGAAAATATCAGAGATGCAAGCTTAATTCTGTTATAAACAGCACTTCTTTGCTCTGTGTACACACAGTGTTTGTTCTAGAACCTGACAGCTTGCGGAATTGCAATTCTTAGATTAAACTGCCTTTTCCACCAACCTAAGCTTTACACCATGTAACAAGCCATAATTTTTTTTTACTTACATGGGTGTGTTATTTATTAAATTGTGAACTGAGCATATGAAGTCATTGTTTATGTAAAAGGGGTTCCTGAGTACTGGGCTGCTTGCAAAGGAACAGATTTGGTTTTAGCCATTCTGAAACACATCAGAGACAGATGAGAAAATCGGAGAAGGGGGAAGAAACGCTAGAGGTTTTCTTTATAACCAGGGTGACAGTTATTTGGCAAAAAGTATTCTGTGTTTAGCCTAGCCGTTGATTTCTGAAGTGAATAACAGGGCTTCCAAAGCCTTGGCAGGTGAGAGAGGTGTCCGACAGTTTTGAGAAGGTTTCAGTACATTACAGAGGAAAGGCCAGTGGTGTAGCTTGCAACTGCTCTCACTCACACATATTTTTAGTAAGTCGATCCTGGACATCCCCTGCCAATTCCAGTTTCATCTGCTCCATCTTTTAATGGAAATATCCACAGAGTTTGCCTTGCTTGCCTGCTCCTTTTGCCACATGTCAATCACTGTCTGTCTCTCCGTCTGTCTCTGTCTTCTTTCTCAGACTACCTAAAGGAAGCAAGGGCTAAACTGACAAAATTACCCACAAATGATCATCACAGCCAAGTGAACAGAAGTTGGGCCTCGCTACTGAACAAATCTTACATTTGAAACATAATTGGAATGTGTATTCTTAAATTGTGCAAATGTTCAACAGGGTCAATACACCCCATAGGCAACTTAGCTTTGTTGACCCTGGCCCCTGCAGGTCATGTGACTCCTAATGGCAGCCTGAACCATCACACCTGCCACATTTCTCTTTGGCTGTCACACATTTTCAACCACATTGTTGATATCTTACCTCCTGTGATACCGCCTTTAAAAATTAAACGTGTTCCAAAATATAAATAGCATACATGGTAGGAATGATCAGTCATTGAATTTATATATATCGTTGTATATGTTTAGAACTTTTTTTCTATCACAGCATCAGAAAGTTCATTTATAATAGTAATAACAACAACAACCACAACAACAACTACAACAATAACAACAACAAAAATAATAATATTAATAATAGTATTATTATTATTAATAATAATAACAATAAGCAATAAAACAAACCCACCACAGTTTAGTATTATTGGTAATACAAGGTTCATTCTTTAAAAAAAACTAACACCATGAGACAGTTTGCATCTGAAATATTTTCAATATGTACTTTGTTGTTTTCATGCAAGAAATGCACATCCTCCCTAAAAGGCACAGAGATGTGTTCTTCTTGCATGAAAGCAAATTCTTACAAAGGCATGGGGAGTGAGAGAGACAGAGAGACAATAAGAGAAAGAAAGTGAGAGAGAGAGCGAGAGAGAGAGGAAGTGCCTGTTTAGAGGGACGTGGTTAATGGTGGGGGCCTGAATTATTGAAGAGTGTTTGTACGTGAATGCTCTGTAATGGCCATGCTGTTATTCGTCCCCCTCCTGATTCATGTCCTGTCTCTGAGGAGGTTTATTTTTAGGAAGACAGTATTATTATGTGGGCATAAGCTTAATGATTGTAGAGTGAAGAACAGACCTACTGCATAATAGCTGCATTATGGAGTGGAGAGAAAGGAAAAATGGGTTACATGTTTTTTTTCTCATCAGAGAGAGAAAGCATTAATGTTTGCTGGTTGTTCCTGTTGTTAGGACACATGTTTTTTGACAAGCGATGTAATGTTCTCTCCCTTTGAGACTGGTGCTTTGAGACTGGTTAGCACCATCAGGTTAAGGATAAGCAGTAACAGGGCGATTCTGGCCAGGGAAGTACTCAAGTTAACTAGTTAGCATTTTTTTAATGAAACCCTTCACAGGCTAGCCATTCCAGGTAGGGGGCACAGTGTGACAGGAATTTGAGATGTATGATTACTGGCCTCTATTGGTTGTATAGCAATGGGGAAGAGAAAATCATGTTTTCTAGTGGAAACTGTAGGGGGACTCATGATCGAGGAACCTCTTCTTTCGCAGCCATTGTTCAGGAATGTCAATAATTTGCACTCAACTTAAATCAAATTGCAGGCCAGCAGCACAGTCCACTATTATTTGACTGAGTTCTGAGCCTCAAGTGAGTGTTACCATCCTATCCTCCGGCTCATTTAGTGAATTGTTTACCATATGCACTACAATAGTATGAGCAATTTATTTTCTTCCCATGAAAATAAGCATTTGCATTGTGTTTGTGTGTGTGCATGTAAGTTCATTCGTTTCACAGACCCTTGCAATTGTATCTCTATAGCCAAGCGCACCTCTTTTAGAAGATGATAAAGGAGTAGCCTGAAAAAAAATCATGAAAAGTTGCCACGCACGTTGTTGCCAAGCACACATGGACTGAACCCATCATTGTTGCGGTCATTTCATGAACTTTAAGAAACCACCTTATAAGTCATTTGCAATGCAGTGAGAATGCTCATTTCTTCCAGCTCCTATATTCAATTTCCTGTGGGGTGTTAATATTAAGCTATTGGTGTCACACATCCATTTCAGTATTTTCATGGTTAGATCAGTACATACTGCTGATCTAACCATAAACACAAAGAATCAAAGTGTGTAAGAAGTAACACCTATACTCATATTGCTGTTTTAATATGAATCTTCCAGTTAGACTTCAATCATCTGTCAGTATTCTCTGTGGTCCATGTGAGTAGAATAACAGTCGGTTCGCACATTCATGTGTCTTCAGAATGTGATTTGAGACATGTTTAGCCAGGTCTTATAGCAGTGTTAATGCATTATTCTTTTCAAGCCACATTTGCAACCAAAACCCTTCCCAGTCCTGTCATGATGCTTCACCTGCTGTTCTACTTATGGGGAAGAGACTGCGCCTAGGATTACTGCCGCTTAATGTGGGCATCGCTCCCCTGTTCATCTCATGACAGGACGTGGAGGAAATAGGGGAGTTGAAGACGGTAAGTGACTAGGTTGATGCAGTGAGGGATCTAATGACCAATGTACCAGGGGGGTGAGTTTCTTGGGCTCTGTAAGCAGGTTGAGCTGTGTGGATAAACAAACCTTGTGCTGCACTTGGTAAAAGGTTGATCGCCATGTCGTAATCGCAATGGGGAGGTAGTTCGACGGCCTTCACTTTATTGAACACTTCTGCCAGGTCGTAGTAACATTCTGGGGTCCAAGATCCAGTGGCTCGATGTTCTTGGTATCATTGGGGCTAGCCACTATTTGAGGTTGCATGAGGGTCCCCACTGGAGGATGTGACCTGAAGTCCAGGATAAATGGGGATTATATTTGGTCAACCAAGGGTATCCTAGGATCAGGGGGAATTGGTAAGGGTGGCGGTGTTCGGCTATGGGTGAGTAAATCCGAGGTCTGGTGAGATATGGGACTGGAACTGAGAGGCTTCCCATTGACAGAGGTGATGTTAATGGGTCAACCCTCATTGCCAGCTGGATCATCTCTTCCAAGGAAGGTGGCAACTCCCAACCCAGCAGTTCTTCCCAAATGCGTGGAGCTAAGCCTTCGTAATAGCATGTCCGTAGGGCGGCTTTGCCCAAGACCATTTGAGTGGCTAAGGTTCTAAATTCCACCGTATATCAGCCTACTAACAAGCTACCTTGGTGGAGGTGGTATAATTGAGATTTTACCTCAATCCCGCTGTCTTAAAGGTGAAAGGTGGAATGTAGTTCATGCATGAAAGCAGTATACGATTGAGTGACGTTTGCGCTGGAGCGTAGCAGAGCGCTGGCCCAATCAGAAGCTTGTCCAGGAAGACGAGGGGGTAGGAAGATGATCCGTGATTGGTCCGTGGAGTAGTGTGCAGGTTGGAGCTTGAAAACAAGGTCGATTTGGGTGAGGAAGGTATCATACTTACCCTCAGTTCTGTTCCATTTATCGGAAAGTGACACGGAGGGTTCTGGTAGCGCTGGCTGATTTGCATATTACTTGTCACAAAAGGATTTTAGTCTGACTAGACAGAAACACATTTGACTGAAGGGTAAATGCAGGTGGTCACAACATCATCAGGTGACAATCCGAATACTAGTTACATTAAATGATCAGATTGGTGGCTATTATCTTCCATTACACATTAGCATTGTAGTTCCAGTGCAGCACCAAAGAATCAACCTATCCTATCCAATCGACAACATTTGGGATAAAAAAACAAAGTGTACATTGGAATTTTCTTTTACTAGGTTTAGTTTTGCTCAGTGTATGATTGATACCATATTTCAGTAAAGGCATCTCAAGAGGTTGGCTTGTTGAGGAGAGTGTGAATATTTTGCCTCCATTGCCAAACCTGTGTGTTTGCTATTTTAATGAATAGAGGAGTACAGAGGCTCTGGAAGGGCCTTTAAGGAAGTGGGCATTGGCTTCTTGTGCGAACATGTGGCTCATGGAACATTTGAATAATCAGATGCAGGGAAAAGATTTATCATCCCGGTCGCGTACAAAAGAGACTTTTTTTGAATATTGAGAAACATCACGCTGCCCCACCCTTCCATCCCCTGCACTGTTTCACAGAGGAAGGAAAATAAAAAAATTAGAGCCAGAATTACCTATTACCCAGTTCCTTTTGCAATCGGATCCAGGTCCTCAGGCGCGCTACTTAAATAAACAAAGCTTTCTCTCAAATTTGATTCAGCATTAAGGCTTTCCAGAGAATATAACGCATTTCTCTCTCCCCCCCCCTCTCTCTCTCCCTCTCTCTCTCTTTTTCCTCTATCCTGTTAGTGGCTATTTCTGTTCAGCCACATAGGATATGGAATTCCTTGTTGTCTACAAATCAAGTCCTGGTGATTCGTTTGCTTTAAAATATGCTTTGTGTCCCTCTACTTTTTTACTACAGAAGGAAGACTACCCAGTTTGATCACAGGCATTTCTCCCTCTCTCTCTCTTTCTCTCTCTCTTTTTCTCTTGTGTTAGTCTTGTGCTAGGCTGCACTAGATTTAATGCAAGTTATTAATGCCATCCAGATGTCGGAGTCAGATCAATTTCAGCCGCGTACTCTGAAAGCATGGACAAGCTGGGGCAGACTCCATTCACACTAATCACTTAATACACTCAAGAAGAATTGTATGAGCAGTTAAGTAAACAGAATGTAAAATGATTACTGTTTACTCCTGCGCAAACCTTACAATTAACCTTGACACAAGGTTTTACAGTGATGATTTGCATTAAACGAGGGAACAAAAAGACCTGCATTACATTTCAGCTTTTGACCATAGGTTCTTTTCACATTCTAATGTGCTTTCTTTATCTGTGTTGCCATCTTTATGGACTACTTTTGTTTGACGCATGTACTCTGATGCTGTTTTCTGTATTAGGTTTGATGATTCAGGGCTTTTTTTCACCCATTTTCCAATCTGGATTGAATTACCAAAGGTCATGCATTTTTTAATAGCCCATATGCCTCATCCATGTGTCATACTAAGAATTCAAGACCAAAGCAAAAGGCTGGCTTTTTGATCCTAAATTAGATTTTTTTTTTTCTCCCTATGTCTTCACTGCCTGTTTGAAATAAAAATGCCTCTTAAAATGTTTTCCCCTGAGTGGACTTTGCATAATTGTCAGGTGAAGTAAAATATTCCCTCTCATTTTGTAATGAATAGCATACAAGCTGTCCAGATGCACATGACTGTTCAGTGTGCAGAGTGGAACCTTAACAGGGGTTGCATGTGTATGTGTAAGAAGCATCCTGTTCACGTACTTAGAGGTTTTCTGTTATGACCACGGGCTCAGTATCATCAGTTTAAATGTTTTACAGTGCCAGGCTTTGCAATTCTCTCATATGCCAGATTGTTTAGTGGTTCCACATTCTACATGATGCCAGCTGATAGAGTTTTAAGTGTCATGGTGGACATTTACAAAACATCCTACACCCTTGTTGGAAAGGAAACTTAAAGAAATAGCGCAATAATTTGTTCTTTGTCCCAGCTGAATTCAGTCTGTCAAAACTTAATTGTTTTCTAAAGTTTGCTTCTTCAGTTTTGCACTAGAACTGTGGATCTTTTGTTGCAAGTAATAGAAACTTTTGTACACAAATTAGTGTTGTGTACACTGCATTCCTCAATTATCACACTTGCTTTAAACTGTAGCAAGTTAAGGAATTTCAAGTACTCTTGCTTATGCAGTTTCTGACACTGTATAACAGACTTTTATAGTATGTTATGCAGAAAGCACATTAGGTATGCAGTTTGCATGATTCTTACATGAGCTTCCGTTACTTGTTGACTACACTAGTCTTGTGTCTCCTTTGTGAAAGTGAAGAATTGAGTACTTTTGAGATGAGTAGAAAATATGTCAAGCAAAAAATGTAAAATGTAAATTCCTGTAATGAGCACAGCTAAAAATCTGCTTTTATATACAGCTGGTGGTAACAAAGGCTCTGACACACAAATGTGACTTCCGACTTCTGGAAGAGGATAAGATGGGATGTAATTTTTTTATAACTGGAGTTTTGGAATATTGTGTTGTATATTCTATTGCAAGAAATGCTTACAATTGTTACGACTACACAGAGACGTATGAGACCTCTTATTGTGCTCTGATAATAACATAAAGAACAGGGTGCTCACTTATTTAAGAATTGTTTAAACTTTTTACACATGAACTTTGAAAGGTATTCAGTTAATGTATTCTAGAGATTATGTGTTTTGATGGGCAAAAGTGCTAGATCGAATACCAAAAGGAAAATATATCAGATCTAGTCCTGAAATAAATCAGAACTAATTAGTCTGAATTGCCATGGTTTTTGTGGTGAGTTTGAGTATAAATTTTTACAGGACATGAGAGGCAAGCTGATGGAAGGCCATCATCAACTGGCCTTAAGTGGCACTTATTCTTTCTAATCAACGCAGTTGACCATGTCACCTGGCATGCCAAGGTTCCAGGTTCTTCCGTGTGAGAGTTTGAAAAAATGCCTCTGTTTGCATTTGACTACATTCTGCAATACAGTCATATAAACTTGAGCCAAACTTTGAGGGAATATAGTATTACGACAGTGTGCAAAAAATGTAAAATAATGCAAAGACTGAGGTAGATGACAATACATAATTATGCAAAAATAGCAAGTAGCAGCAACAGGATTAAAATAAATGTTTAACGTGGTGCTTGAGAGATAAGTTTTGTTTGTTTATGGCAGAACAGTTTAATGTATGTATGCCGTGTGTTTGAGAAAAAGGAAGCTGTTCAGTTCAGTGTGTGTGTTTGTGTGTGTGTGTGTGTGTGTTTGTGTGTGTGTGATGTACAGTTTGTTATTCAGATCTGATTTTGGAGTCTTGATGGCTTGTGGGGAGAAGCTGTACTGGTGGCTTTGCTGATGCAGTGTGTGGTGTAAATGTCTGCAACAGCATGCAGAGAGACCCCGATGATCTTCTCAGCACAATTCGGCACAGTTCTGTACCATACCAGGATGCAGCTAAATACAATGGCCTCTAACTGTCCCTCTGTAGTATGGTGTGAGAATTGGTGCGCTATCCTCAATTTCTGTCGAAGAGTCATTGATATTCAGTGTAGAGTAATCACAGAGTGTTCTCCTACAGTCAACAACCACCTCTTTTGTTTTGTACACATTCGGAGAAAGGTTGGTGGCTCTACACCAGTCCATTAGCTGTTGCACTTCCTCCCTGTTCACCACCTCATTGTTCCCACTGATCAAACCCACCACACTCGTGGCATCGGCAAACTTCCTGATGTGGTTTGAACTCTTCGTTGCTGCACAGTCGTGGGTCAGCAGCGTGAACAGCAGAGGGCTGAGCAACCAGCCCTCTGGGCTCTGCGCTCAGTGCGGTGGTTCTGGAGATGTTGCTCCAGGATCCAGTTGCCGAGGTACGTGTTCAGACACAGCAGTCTCAACTTTCCTATCAGACAGGGGCGCCGGAAGCAGTTTTAATGTGGGGGGGAACGCATCGGCCTATGTCTTTGGGGGGGATTTGGGGGCATGTTGGATGGGTTGCTGCACATGTGCAAGTCTCGGTCCTTTTGCGGGGGGATTGGTGCGCGAGTCTCGCCCGTTGTCCAAGAAACAAAGACTCGGGGGGACGAAACAAATGATTTTGAAGAGTGGGGGGGACATATCCCTCTCTGGTATAATGGTTCCGGTGCCCATGCTATCAGATGCTGAGGAATGGTGGTGTACGAACAACATTCTAACCTAAGTGTCCTTTTTGTCCAGATTTTGTCCTCATGACAAGCCTCTTAAAGCACTTCATGAAGATTGGTGTGAGTTTGACGGGATGGTAGTCATTGAGGCATGACACCGAAGTCTTTGGCTTGGGGATGAGGGTGATGAGTTTGAAGCACGTTGTAACAATGGTGGTACTCAGAGAGATGTTGAATATGTTTGTGAGGGCATCTGCAAGCTGATCTGCACGTCCTCTGAGTTTATGACCTGGAATGTTGTCTGATACGGCAGGCTTCCGTGCGTTGACTCTAAGAAGAGTTCTCCTCAGATCAGCCATGGTCATACAGAGCACCTGGTCGTTGAGGGGGCGTGGGGTGGTGTTCCTCACTGCAGGAGTGGTCTTTCTTGCTTTGTTGGGACAGGGTGGTCTTCCTTGCTGCCATGTCTTTCTGTGTCTCAAACTGTGCGATAAAGTAAGTCAGTACATCTGGAAGGGAGGCCTCACCCTCAGGTGGAGATGGTCTGGATATTTTGGCACATGTGCACACTTGGCTGCTCTGATGGCAACGGAGAGGGTGACCCTTGCTGTTCTCAGGGCAGCCTTATCGCCTGACCTGAATTCAATGTCACACTGGTAAATTCCTGGGGCAAATAAAATGTTCTCCAGCAGTGGTGAGCTTCTGTCTGAGCAGAGTGTTAGCACGCTGCTAATCTGTGTAGCTGTGTCTGAAGCAGCTTCGTTGGGCCTCTGTAAAATCAAAAGTACAGCAGTCTCTGAACTCACGCTGAGTCCCCAAACACGCACACACATGCACTTGTTCACTCATTTAAACAGTCGTGTCTAATTCCTTTTTTTATCTTTAAGCCCATAGAAATGAATGACATCATCACCACAAGCCCCACAAAGTTTGTTCAATATGAGCCATCAATTTCTGTTTATGCTCTGTACCACCTTGATAATAACTCAGATTGTTTAAAACTCTTCTCTCAGGTCCTGTTAAAGAAATTTAGGCTTGCCCTGTTGAAATGAATTATCTGTTAGACTTCACATTTGAGGCTACGCTGATTATTTTTAGCATCCTCCTCAGTGATTTGGACTAATTATGCCACTAGTATTTCCCTTTGGTAATGAAAGCTCATTCTTAGCAATAAGTCCTCGGGTGAAAATTGAAGAGAAGAAGGTTCTTGTGTTTGTCGCTGTTCTCTTCTTTTGGATTTCCTGAAGGGAGCCTCATGCTGGTGTTATTAAGTTGCTGCACAATCATAACTGTGATGTGCATAGATTCTGAATTCCATGCTGCAAAAAGAAAAATATTGAGCTTGATTTTTGAGGCCTGCATATCCCCAGTAGACTACTTACAGGCAAAATGAATTATTCATGCTAAAAAATGGAACCTTCCTTTCAGGAGCTTTGAGTGTGATTTATTATTTTTTTAATGCACCAGTACTAGTAGCGGAAATTTCCGGTTTATAGACAGAACTTGTTGGTAGAGTGTCACTTTAAAGCCTGACGAGGCACTTTGTTTCACTTTCAGAGAGAAACATGGCCTGCTTTCCTCGGCCCGGTGTGTTTGGATGGTGCTTTTTGTGTGTGTGCTGTGATTCACAAGGATGTCAATGCGTTCCACCATAAACATTTAATGAGACTGTAGCAGCAGACGTGAACGAAATGTGCAGCAAATTCTCAGATAGTAGCTTTTAAGCAAGCAAGGGGGTTCAAGGACTGTCTCTGTGTGTTGTAGGGCCATCGGGAAAACATTACTTCCTTGATATTGGACTGCTCAATTGCTTTGTTTTCATTATATATATTTAATCTCTCTCTCTCTCTCTCTCTCTCTCTCTCTCTCTCTCTCTCTCTCTCTCTCTTTGTATTGCAGTCTCTCCCTTCAACTCAAGAGGCTTTTACTAAAGGAATTTGAGGGGGGTTGGTCTGAAAGTTGGCCCCCAGTAAAAGCTTTTTGCTGGAGCATAATAGTCAGAGCTATGGTGATAGATGGTGTCACGTTTAAAGATGTTATTATGCGAGGCTGCCACAGGCCATGTGAAGTCATTTGAAATTGTAATTTGATATTTTGGATAACGTTGGCCTTTTTTTCCTAGAGACTGTATGACTATATTTGATTGTATCGACTCTTTCAACACTACACAGGTCCCAATACAGCTGATGCCTCTCTTTCTTTCTCTCTCTCATCTTTCAGTCTTATTTCCTTATTATGCTATTTAACTATAGGCCATTGGCCTTTTAATAAAAAAAATATAGATGTGGATCTAGGTGGAGCTGAGTGTAAATACTGCAGTTGTAAATAGCTTTTTATGTTTTCTTAATCAAACATGTTTACAAAGGGATTTATCTGTTTACATCTACTCTGTGAAATTGTAACTGAAGTGAAGGCAGATTACGTTGATTGAATTTTTTATTTTTAGCCAAGTTTGCTAAAGGAATATCCCAGCAGAAGAAGCAAACACACACACACACACACATACAAATATATATATATATATGTGTGTGTGTGTGTGTGTGTGTGTGTGTGTGTGTGTGTGTGTGTTCTTTCTTTGGCACCACACCACACACGCACACTCTATATCCCTTTACTTCCTGAAAAGGCTTTTCTCCTTGTCTAAACAATGCCCAATAAACACTGCAACCCATGGCTAAGCTGCTCAAAGAGGAACTTCAATAGCATGTGCTTGTCACTCAGATGTATATTTATAGTGCTACATTCCGATGAATCATTTTTCCCCATTGCCTCTTTTCTCAGTTTCATGTTCCAGTGTTACTGTCATAGGAGCTGGTGCAGCGTTATGTTAGCAGCATTTCAGAAATGAAACTGCATCAAGATGTACCCGTATGGCATGGCAATTAGCAACTGTCACTCGAGCACCATTAGGGACTTTGTGCTGTTGCCTCTGTTGACTTGTTAGGGATCAAGGAATTCAGCGCAGGTTCAAGAAACTAAGATGTTCGAGATTTGAGTGTGTAGTGGGTCGGCACAAAATCATTTGTTAATCGATATCATCACCGGTACTGAAGTGATATTGTAGAAATCTGCAATACATGAATAAGCTTATAACCAATCACTGAATGTTTTCCTGTGTGATGTGAACAAACCAACCAACCAAAGATGTTTCTCTGGGACATGGCATTGAAATAATCCAATCCAGGAAATAATTTTGGTCAAAATAATGAAGGCCAATCCTATATCTCACCTCAGCATTCATCATGTTTTTGATTTGTGACTGTATGGGGCTTTATAATTGCAACATGATGTTTTGTCCATGTCTTGTAGCCATAAAAAGAATATTGCATCACCTTAATTTCGCATTTCTATAGTGATTTGGGTATCACTTTAAGGACTGTGTATTTCTGTAAAATATCACATATTTCACAGTCATCTTCGATATCATTCATCCTTTGGTGTGTGTGTATTACTTTTTAATATTTCATGTGTACAATTAGTGAAATGGGGCCCTACTCCAGTGAGGGCATCAGTATTTGTCTCTGGTCTTGCAGAGAGGTGGTGTGGTGATGGCTCAAAAATAATTGTCGGGCCTCTGAGTAGGAGCCAGGTTAAGGGGCTGGGGCGGCTGGGAAGGCCAGAGATGGAGGCTGGATTAGTGGTTATAACGCAATGTGAGGGTGCAGTTCAAATCCCCTTATGTGGTCTCTCTAACTGTGATGTGCATTAATGAGTAGTGGGGGCACTCACCCGCTCCTTGCACATACATATCTACACTTGCTCAGTCATGCATGACTAGGAACAGAGAGAGATTAGTGTTGCCAAACATACCCAAACCTTTTTCTTGAGCTAGGTCAAGAGACATATTTAAAGTCTTATTCTGGTGGGATGCATTTGATATTACTTTCTGCTGAGACTTGAACTTTTGTGACTACAGTTACAGATGACTAAAGTCCTATATAATGATAAGCCAGAATTAGATATTTGTCAGTGATATAAATTATACAGTAAGTTTTCACATTTGAGGTGCCAGAACATTATTATGCTAACTGGCAAGAAAATAAAAAATAAAAACAGAAAGAGGTCACTTTAAGTCAGCACTAGTTCTTTTTTGAATGTCCAATAAATTAAGATTCAAAGAACTCTAGTGACCAACAGGAAAGCATTAAGACAAGAAAACAGAGAGAGGGATAGAAGAAAATGAGCATAAATGTAAATTGAAATAACTCAGAAAGGATGATGACAGCTCAGCCAGCAGGGTGGTAGACAATGAGAGAGTTAAAAAATTACACAAAAATATGTTTCCACAAATGATACCTGTGCTGTGGTCATTGTTATATATATATATATATATATATATACATAATTTATGATTTAAGCTATAATTACTAAAAATCACAATGAACAATTGTTCCCAAACATCTGTAGGCTGATGAAGGACGACAAGAACTTTGTGTTCTTTATAGAGCACATTTCAAGAACAGTTCATGTTCACCAAAGTGCTATACAATGCAGACCAAAAACTTAATCAAAGTGATAATATTAATAATATGAGTGTAATATTTGCTCACCCAGTAACCACCATGATGATAATTTATGCTAGCGTCTCAGTGCCGTTTCCTGTGTTGTGTTAGCATCAATCAGTGTTACACATCTGTTTTCCCACACTGGGTTTAATACTGATAATTTAGGCAGATCTAACCAGCAATGCACATTTTTAGCATTTAAGACATTCAAGTAACATTTTATTGACTTTGCATTTACATTGCAGTTTTACACTGCGTTCCATTTACAGTGCAGTTTTACACTGTGTTCCATTTACATTGCAGTTTTACACTGCATTCCATTTACATTGCTGTTTTACACTGCATTCCATTTACATTGCTGTTTTACACTGAATCACACATTATACAATGTATTTTCATGGCTTGTTGCATTAATGCAGAATTTGCGTTAATCGTAGTTCATATAACCCAAATTCTACAACAGTTTCAAGTGTGGCTCAACCAATCAAACTTTTTGACAATACTTCTTAAATAGAAGCTTAAACATTACTCATACACTGATGCCATGATATATTAGGAAAATATTAGCCACTGTAAACAAATGCTTTACTTTTTCTTTTACTACTATTGCATTGGGATGGCCAAATTCCCATTCTGGGTTCCTGGGTGAGTGAAGGATGCCAAAGATGTGGTAGGGGTCCCAGTCACTTGCCTCTGTCTTTCTCCAGATAACGGTTGTTGTGGCTATACTCTGCTGTTCCAGACTTTGTGTTCACGTTGCATACCACTCTGACATATCAATATCCCAGGGGGATGCCTTTGCCCCGTGTTATATTTCACTGTAATTAACTGTCATCATATTGAGTGGTTTGGCTGCTTGGGAAATTAAAAACGGGGCCTTCCATCCCGAATAATAGGGTAATAACCCTCCAATTTGGTTTCAACACATTTGTGTTTATTTTATTAATTTTAGATTGTATATGTTTGATATTTATTAGAGTGATATCAGTTAGAGGCCCTGGATTGACTCAGGAGAGCCTTAATTTGAGTTTTGCATAGCATAGGGCTGTTCATGCAGAAATAATAGACTACCATTTTGAAGAGCTGTGCAATTGCAGCCTTAATAGCCTGCTGCTTCAGTTAAACAATTAGTTGGTGCATTGTGCCTCCCCAGCCATTGTGAGCAGAGGGGCTGCAGCCAAATCATACATCATTCTGTGAATGGGAGCTGTTTCAACAAGGTCAATTCAAAAGGCATGTACAGAATAATTACAACACAAGAAGCTCTCATGGAAAAAGGCCCAGTGCTCTGAATGCGCTGGTGTTGAGGTAAGAATGTTTGAACTATGTCCTGTTCATGATATTTTTCGCAAATTTCAGCATAAGGCTCTTTTGCCCTACCTGAAGAAAAACTGATGAAGCATCAGAAATCACAGAATGCAGCAACATCAAACAGCTTCATAGACAGATTGCAACACCTAAAATATCCCTGTGGAAGAAATCCAACAACAATACAAAGAAAATCCAAAAGCGTTCGCTAATTAAAATCATTCCCAAATATGTGTAGAATTAACCACCCTACCTCCCCTTGGGATAATTACATTTGCTGAGGGGACTGTTGTGCTGCTTCATTATTTTGACATGTCATGATTAAACACTCCTGGAGTGGTTGCGGCTTCGCCTCTTTGTGACAAACTATTATTTCACAGCTCCCCACACTTTAGTCATTTTAAAGGTCAGTTCCAAGACCTTGTGACATATTCCCGCTCTCTCTCCCCAGTTCCGCTAGGGTTCTGCTAGAATACACTTTACAGAGATGGCAAGATGGTTTATTACCGGCCAAGTAACTAAATTACGCTGTGTGTGCTGAATACCAATGCTTTCTCTCTCACTGTCATTCAGTGGCTGAGCTTTTCAGCGTCCCCTCTGCCAAATTCCAACACACAATTATGTGCTGTCTCAAACTGAGAACCAGAGAATCAAAGAGAGGCAGATACAGTGACCATGCTGTATACAGTGTATGGTAGCCTATTGTTACACATAGCTACACCCTAAAATGTAACTCTGAGGAGAATTGACAAGCTTTTTGAGTCTGAATTTAAATATGAATAGCAAATCTTGAAGTTAAAGCGTAGGGTAGTGCAATATGCTCTGCTGATGTATTGTTTGAATATTGAAGAGGTTACTACTCACTGACCTTCTGCTTGTTTTGTTGTGAGTATGTGGATGTCTTTTTTTTCATAATCGGAATGAATGAGCAGAGTGCAAACAATAGTTCTTTGACTTGAGTTGCTTAATTACCTCTTCCTGGAATTACTTATTTCCCTTCTTTGTGAGTATTAATAAATCATGTAGCTTTAGCATGTAAGAGGAACATAAGTGCAGAAATTCATATTAAGAAAATCCTGTTTATGCATGGTTATTTCACTCTTGCTTAAGTGTTCAAAGCAACACCTGACGTTGACTGTAATTGTTCTTCACAGACTATAATTAATTCTCCTTACAACATAGTGAAAGCTAAGCGCTGACCCAATATCCTGCCTCTCCATTTGTCCCGACCTCATTACTGGAACATTTTATTTATACATATGCAGACGTATACGGATTTATGCAGATGTCCTGTCAACCAATGGAGCTGATCTGCCCCCAGGTGGAGGCATGGCCTATGAGACGAATAGAGGCTGTCATGAGCGGTCAGGTTGTCATCCCACCAGGCCCTCCTATAGGGCCACAGCAGGTTAACTCTGTTGACCTAACGCACCAGGAGAGCAGAACTCACTGATTCAGATTTTACAGTGATATGCAAATGATATTGCCCCATTGTATGTGGTGGAAAAAGTCAAGAGAGGGAGGGACTAAGGAGTCTTGCATTCTTCAGGTCACAGGGAAGTGAGGGGCAATGCCAAGCCCTTGGAGCTGATCCTTTGTTATCATATGTCCTGGGATGTGGAATGGCATTAGTGGGCATGCATCCATCTGTGCAGGGGCCAGCAAGCCTGGACCCCTCATGCTGAAACTGGGACACTACCATATCCATGGCTTCCCTGCCTGGGCCCCAGTGCTATGCTAATATTGTACAAAAGAACACATGCAAGTCCTGTCTTAAATATGCATTAAAACAGTGCTCAGGCCATTTCAGAAATGTCACAAATCAGAGTGAACAAAATGATACAGTTTGTCTGTTAGATGACATGCATGAGTTACAAACAAGAATGAGTTTCCGTAGCTGCCTAAAAAACATGTCAAATTCATGAAGAGGCAGAGGCATTTTCAAAGAAAAATTAGGACAGTGTGGAGCATTTTCTGCTATGGAAAGTGGAGCTCACAGAGAGCAAGAATTAATTCCTGTAAATTCTATCACTTTTACAGAGCTTTTTCACAGTTGTGGCCTCAGCCCCTTTACCCATTCGCTGCTAATTCTTAAACAAAGCTATAATATTCCATCTCTCTGTGATAGCAGCGCGATCACATCAGTCCCAGACAGCCTTTTCAAACGGCTCACGTATAGTTTTGGGGTGTTGTGGGGTGGGTTTGTGTGGTGCACTGACTTCAAAGTTATATTAAGTTTCTGGTAAATATACATGCGCTGCTGGTAGCCAGGTTGTCATGGGGATGCAGTGGAATGGGGTCTGCTCTCAAGCTACATGATGACGTTTAGCACCTGGCTTTGGGCCAGCCATCTCAAATCACACATGCAGATAACAGAAGGCTCCTTCTCTTTTTTCAGCCAATCTCCTCTACCTCCAAAGAAGTAAATTTTAGGCTTAGCCTAATGTTAACATTTAGTTAAAGAAATGGCTCAAAAATGTACATAATTTTGCACTTAACCCAAAGTCATTCAGTTTAGACATGTTTATTTAAATTTGTACTGGAGCTTATAGCCAGCTACTAGTTATTATTGTTGTGCAAACTACATGCTTAATTTATCACACTTTTGTCTCGAATTTGTACCAAATATTAAGTAATTTCAAATAGACATGTTTAATGGTTTTTAAAAGGGTGGGGTGGTTGCTGCCACTGTTTTTAACTTTGAAATATGCTATTGTTTAATGTTTGTTTGATGAGATTTACCAAGCATATCTCTGCTGATGGACTGTATTTTATTTTGGCTTTCATTTGAACTTGTCGCTTTAACTCAAGCGAAATTGCTCACCTGGCCGTGTGAACAAAGGCAGCTCGTAAACAAGAACGTTTACATGCATTAGGAGATTAACTTTGCTTAAGCTGTCATGAAAATCATTAGTGGCTGGAGCACAGTGCAGTATTATGATGTGCCCTCCTTTTGTGTTGACTTTGACAAAGAGCACATGCTGGGCCTTGTAATTATATTCAGTGAAAATCAAAGTTTGAGAGGCAGGCAGAAGATCTTTTATATGCTGCCCTATCTCCCTGGTAATCGCAGCCACCATGGAATTCACATTATGTCAGCAGGAGTGAACAAACAGCAATTGTTATATTCAACCTATCACTCTCACACTCCCTTGCTCTCTTTCTCTTGCTCCATCTTTTTCTATGCCATTCTTTAGAGAATGGCAACCCAAATTGGATGCATGTAAAGAAAATTGTTAATGGATGTAGGTACTTTTTGATAGTTAAGTTCAAAGAATGTGAAAAATGTCTTTCATGTTGTTTGCATGATTACTCTGCTTGGTGCGTTGTACATTTATATCTCCATTTGCGCTCAAATTATCTCTGTTATGCTAAATAAAGTGCTTATTTCTAAAATCGTAACAACTAACCTTAATAAAGCTCTCATCTTGCTGTTATCATATCTCAACAGCTGTCCAGAATCCTACGCTGACAACATAATACACTTAACACACTGAACATTTGCCTGGTCTATCTACAGTGTCAGACCTGTGCTATGCAGTGGAGTAGTATATGTGTGTGTGTGCGAGAAAGACAGAGTGAACTACTTCAACTGCATCTGCTGTGTCATCTGTAACTTGCACATTGCACTGCTGTCCCTGAGTCCCCTCCTCCACCTCAAATGTGACAGGACACACAGGCAAGATGGAAAACCTTCCTAGGTTGCCTCAGATTCATATACACGTATATGCAGGCATACATAACTGATAGGACTGCAATAATTAATCAACAGTCTATTTCCTTGATTATGAACAGATATTTCACAAACAAAACAGAAACGCTAAATAATGTTCATATGATGCATGTGATCATTCTGACAGAATGGTATCTGTATGGTGCTATAACTTTGATGGTGCCCTCAAGGGTACTTAAGTAACTTTAGTTAGGGAACATAATTATACCCTATTCCTTTGAAAATATATGTATGTATATTTTATGACTCCATTCACTCCTTCTGATGCCCAGATTTTGTATTTTATTGTTCTATTTTAAGGAACCTTGCATCTGTAAAACTGAATGTAATCTGTCTTTGAAACTTTTGAAAAAGGTTCACAACTGGACCGTAAGGGCCATGTTGTACCTTTGAGGGTCAGTTACTCTGTTTGTAGCCTGGAAGAAAAAATTTTTCTTTGACTATAACTTTTTTCTGACAGTATAGAAGTAGGTGTGGCCTAAACCAGAAAAAAAGCATGAGGTGCCAGAAATGACTATATTGTGACAGCTAGTATCAAGTACTAACGTTATTAACATGCTTACAAAATACAATTTACGCAGCCAGTCATCTGGCAGCCCTTTGGAATAAGCATGCCCAAACGCTCACTGACGGACCATTTGCTTTTCAATAAAAGTATTGAATTTCAATACCCAGCCCTACTGCAAGTTTTGATATTTACAATATTTGATTCAATATATATAAGATTATTATACAAAAAATCTTAGCAATTAGTTAGAATTTTATAATAGTCCAAAATCAATGCAGTACATTCATTCATTATCTGAGCCACTTATCCTAATTAAGGTCGCGAGTGGTGCTGGAACCTATCCCAGTGGTCAAAGGGGAAAAACCTCATGGACAGGTCGCCAGTCCGTCACAGGACAGACCCATAGACACAAGGCAAACCCTCGGCCTCCGCAGCTAGGAATCAAACCCTTCTTGGCCTTAGCTGACAGTGCTACCCACTGCACCTCCATTTCACCAATATAAATGAATTGGGCAATATAAATAATTTTTGGTTGCAGCCCTAGTTGTAGGTGTAACATAAACTCTAGGTGTCTGCAAGGCATACCTTCTCCCCTCCCTTCCGCCCTGCACTGCGAGGAACACAGTTACATCAGCAATTCTAATGCAAATATTACCCTGTGCATCCTTCCCCTCCCCATGGACACCAGACAATATGTTTTGATGAATTTACCATAGGATGCATGGATTATTTGAACGCTTTCTGAGCACAAAGCAGCTTTGTCTTCCACAGGTCCTCGCTGAGAACGTTTAGATTTTCTTTCTTTCACAATTTTCATTACAAATCCCAGATAACTTAATTATCTCATTTGACCAGCGATGTTTTGAGTCCTCTACTTTTTCTTATTTTGAGCCAAATCACTCTCTTTACCTCACAAATGTAATCCCTGGCCATTTCAAATTCCCCTGGAACGTTAAGTGCTAACTATCCAGTGCTTTAACCGTCAACACAGATGGCTAGCGCTCAGTCAAACCAGGCTGCATATTAGTGTCTTCGTTTAATAGTAGAGGAGAGAGGAAGGGGGTAGTAAAAAAAGAGGGCAAGGGCTATAAAAATAAATGAGATTTATGAGAAATTGGTCGGGTGGATATTACACACGCCTCAGACTGGAGTGGGTATGCTTACAAGCTGTGGCCCCCCGCTCCACTAACAACCCCTCCAGGAATGTGCCATTGCTAAAAGAGGAAGGGTGATGGTACTAAGTAAACGGTGGACAGTGGGATCAGGTGATGCCGAATCTGTTGTTCGGTGGGGACCGTTAATTTGTATGTCCATAAATTGACCCTCGCTTGGACACCCTGCCAGGCGCTTTGTGAAGGAGTGACTGGCTCAGATTAATGTACAATATAATGGCTTCAGTCTCACTGGCCTATTACATTACTGTCTGAGCTGTTTCAAGTGTGACCTGTTGGGAGATTCATCTTAGTGTGGTCTTGGCATGATTTGTTTGACCATGATAGCAATTCCAACTTTAAGTAGCTAAACATTCTGATAACTGAATATAGACCAGAATTACCCTTTTTGTTGATTTACAAATAAACAGCAGAAACCCTTATGTAATACTATACATATTTCTGCTTTTTATTTGACTTTAATATGATTAACAATCATCAGTTAAGCAAAACAATTCTTTAGATACATCATCATTGAGTTTAAGGCTCCCATAACTAATTGTTCAGCCTCTCCTTTCTCTGTATCTCAGATGATTTAATGCAGTCTAACATTATTGTAGTCACAGCACACAGATTTCGTTCGATGCTGAAGAGAATGCCATTAGGATACTGCCCCGTTTGTTATGTGACAGGGCCAGGAAAGGGTTAATGTAATGTCCTGTAACTCTGCAGGGTCTCTTCTGTGTGCATGTGTGTGTGCTTGGTTATGGTTCAGGCCATTATTGCTCAGAGTAATACCTCTCAGGGACACTAGAGGGCAACTGGCTGTCGATGAGATGACTTCTCTAACATGACGGATATAAATAATTCAAGCCAAATCTCCAGCAAAGCTGCCATTTATTCCCTTGGCTTCTCTTTTTAATGTAAGCCTGTGCTTACAGAAGCTTACAATAATCAGAATATTTTGAAAGAAAAAATAAAAGATTCATGTTTTACATAGACTTATATTTGTGTGTGTGTGTCTGTGTGTGTGTGTCTGTGTGTGTGTGTGTGTGTGTGTGTGTGTGTGCATTGTTATATTACAGTGAACATACGCACATGCACAGACACACAAATATATAATCATATAATCAAAGCTCTCTCTCTCTCTCTCTCTCTATACATACATACATACATACATATAT
>JBBJLS010000109.1:26819674-26861439 GCA_037577275.1 Bryconaethiops microstoma
TATATATATATCCTGATCCTTGCAAGTGTGGGGACTTCAATCAAATAACTGTTAGTCAAAAGTTAATAAGGCCAGCTAAAATATGCATAGAGTGCATTGCTGTGCTGAGCTGTATAAAAGCACTTCTGTGGAACAAGAACAAAGGGCAAATGAAGCTGTAGCCATAATTGGATTAGTCATGTTGTATTTTTTCACCCCTCTTACATAGTTTGGTGGCTGTAATGTATCTGGTGCTTGATTCATTGGGACTTGTGCTTGTCTGCTGCCCTTCTAAGGGGAGTAGACTTTAACAGACTGTTACAGCAGTATGTTTACA
The DNA here is from genome assembly GCA_037577275.1 of Bryconaethiops microstoma. NCBI lineage: Eukaryota > Metazoa > Chordata > Actinopteri > Characiformes > Alestidae > Bryconaethiops > Bryconaethiops microstoma. The sequence goes on from JBBJLS010000109.1 coordinate 26,819,991, forward strand.
GCACTGTACGAGTCTGTCACTGGCCAATGAGATTGGTTTATTTGTGCCTGGTGACAATAGTGATTAAAGGGGAGTTCCACTGATTCTTTAAAGTTTGGAGCGGTTTGATGACGTGAAATGGTGCAATAAGCAGCTTATCATATCAGGTTTCTCTACAATAGGGATTATGAGAGCTACAACTCTCATATTTTTGCTATCCAAAATGACACATTCCTTCTTTTTTATATATGTATTATTCTTATTGGTAAAATGATATATAAAGGCTCGAACAACATATTGTATATATTCATTAACATTTCTATTCATTTCATTGCAAAATGCAAACAATGCGTGTATAACACTTATGCAAAGTATAACACTGTTGCAGTTGCAGCAATACACTTTATCTATCTACATTTATACATTATCAGCATTATTCAATGGTATTACAATGGTATTAAACAAGAAACTGAGAGTCTAGTATACCTGTCAGCTATGTACATCTTGTCGATTTGGATATATTGAGGTAGAAGAGGTGAATGAATTGTCATAAGACTGCAGGCAGGATAGAGTGGGTTTCAGCTGACACAGCATTCTCCCACAGTGCACCAGAGCTGGCCAAAGACATAACACTGCCGGCTTCAGCAGAAATAAAGGGGTAAATAAGCAGCAGCCACCTTGTGTAGCAGTAAAAATCTAGGTGTCTGACCATGTGTGATTTTATACAGTATTTGTGGGAATCTCTGTGAAAGCATGTGTGCATCTGTGTGTGCATCTGTGTATGTGTGTGTCTGTGTCTGTGTGTGTGTGTGTGTGTGTGTGTGTGTGTGTATGTGTGTGTGCATCCGCAACTTTGCAGTGCCACTGTACCACTTGCTCCCTCTTGAATTAGCATTTGACCTTGGCATGCACGTCATGGTCTGACATTGACTCATTGTTCGGCCCCACGTTTGTTTGTGCTGTAAAGCTGTAAACGTTGTCGGCCTGAGAGCTGTGTTCTGCTGATTCCTCTCCTCTGCGCAGCTCAACACTGTGTGAGATTAAAAGATGGAACAGTTGCCTCTTCAGATGGGGATTTAGTGGCACACAGCATTATTTAGCGAGAATGATATCATTTATTCATCGTGTATGTTTTACTCCTTCTGTGCCTCACACTGCCATCTGCTGTATAGTGTTGTATTAAATCAGAAAGTTGAGGGGGAAGGGAGGGAGTGTAAGAGGGAGGCAAAAAGAAGACAAGAGAATTAAATCAGAGTCGGGGGAAGTGAACAGGCAGAGGGAGGGAATAGGTGGAGATTTATTTCCGCCTGTCTCTCCTACAGATGGTGAGCTGTGTGATATGTGGTTAGATGTGAAATGACGGACCACTCCTGCTCTAGTACATTGATATGAATGTTTCTGTCTTGTATATATTCATATAATCCATCAAGCCCGGCGGTGTGTGCACTCACACTATGAACTGAATTATCGAGGATGAAGCTGTGATGATGGTGATGAAGAGCAGAGTGGTTTAGGAATGGGCTAGTGTTAGATGGAGTAAGTGTCTCTTTGACTTGTTGGATGAGTGGAGGCAAGTTCAGGAGGACAAGGTCATTAAAATCGGACCAATAGGACAAGGTCATTAAAATCGGACAGTCTTTAGTTTTGACTTATTTCATTGATAAGTCTCCCTGTCTGAATTCCACTCTAGGAATAGAGGATAGCAGAAAGAGTTTGTCAGCTAGTATTGTGGTAGGTCCCAGAGGTCACTTCTGTGGCATAGAACAAGGTCATCCCTGTGGCAGTCCACAGAGTTTTGAAAGATCATTGTATTAACTGTAATAAAAGTTTGGACATTTGTCCATTTGTATTTATCTCTCTCTCTTTCTTTCCTTCTCTTTCTCAGTTTCTCTCTGTCTCTCTTTTTTCAGTGTGGATAAAAAAAAAAACTTCCTTCATTATGTTAAAGTGTAATAAGACTTTTTAAAGTTGTCTTACAGAAAAACAAACAAATTGCCAGTAACACAATACGAGAATGAGATGGAGACAGGAGAGGAGTGCTCTGCTGCATTAAAGATGAAGTTGTCAATGCAATGCAGCATTGATCGTGGCTGCGATGCGTTTGTATGCTAGTTAGCGCACTGGGACTCCAGAAGAGGCTTCCAGCTCTAAACCCTGAACGTAACTAAAGGCTTCTGTACAAATACTGAGACACAAAGCCTTGCATCACATTTTATTGACACTGGCATACAGTGCATACGAAAAGTTTTCGGACCCCTTCAAGTTGTCCTCATTTTGTTATGTCTAAGACTCATTCAAAAATTGATTAAATTCACATTTTCTATAATCAGTCTACACACAATATTCCACAATGAACAAGCAAAAACAGGTGTTTCCAGTGTTTTGTTAATTTATTCAAAATTTTAAAAACTGAAATATTTGTTTAGACCTTTGACACGCTGGTGCATCCTTCTCCTTTCAGTGGTCCTTACGAAGCTTTTGCAACTTGACTGGACTCCACCCATGCCAAATTGAATTTATTTGACATAATTAAGAAAGGCACAAGACTGATGGGATATGTCACAGTGAAAACCATCCCAAGCTTCTGGGGAAGTAACTTTCTGCAGCATTAAAAGTTCCCAAGGGCATGGTTACTTCTATTATTCTCTACAGGAAGAGATTCAGTCGTCCTACATCTGGCCTAGATCACGCAGACTGAGTGATCAGGGATGAAGGGTCTTGGTTGGGCAGGTAACCAAGAAATCACTGGTCACTCTGAGTGAGATTCAGAGATCCTTTGTGTAAATAGAAGAATCCTACAGAAGGACAACCATCAGACCTGCATAATAGAGTGGCCAGACGGAAGCCTTTTCTCACAAGAAGACTTGAGGCTCTCATTGAAGTGAAAGTGACCATTCTGTCATACATGAACACACCACAACACGAAATTCTTCCTCTGCATTTAACCCATTCACTAAGTGAAGCCTCAGGCAGCTAGGAACACGGGGAGCAGTGTGTGTGTATAATAATAATTCCTTGCTCATTTAGATTTGTACCAAAAGTAGTTTACACAGTGCTGAAAAAGCAAGCCCCGGCTCAGTCAAGGTATTCATGCAATCCAAGGTCATGTAATTCTTGTCAGAGTAATGCCAGTGTTTTGACACCAGGATCAGTCTAAGGGAAAACAGGGCCTAACAAGGGGTTATTGGCTTGCAGGAACTCATTATAACTAAAAAGGAGTATAAACACAAATGCATCCTCCAGCTTGGTTCTGCTATTAGATTGCATATCACGTGAGAGAAAAGAAACATGAATACATCCACCATTCTATTTACATTATTTACAACATATGTATGTGTGCATAATACATTGGGGTCTGGGCTAGAACAGCAAAAAAGGAAAGGTAAGAGCGTGCCACTCTTCCATGACCAGAACCCAAAAGAAGCACTGTAGTGTTTCACTAAATAGAGACAGTAGCGATGCATCCCCATGCAAAAATACAGCTAGTCTGGTTATAAAGCTCGAAACACATCACGAGAGTAAATAAAAAGGTTCATCATATGAAGCTAGCATGGATACAAGGCTCACAGTACGATGCTAGCACAAATATAAAGGTTCATGGTACAAAGCTAGCATAAATACAAGGTTCACAATACGAAGTTAGAATAAAAAAACAAGGCTCACAATATGAAGTTAGGATAAGTACGAGGCTCACAGTTCAAAGCTAATGTAAATGGACAAAATCCCTGCGTTCTCTTTTTCTCTCTCTCCCTCCTCAAATCAGTTTCCAGGTGATAGGAATGCTACAGACTCATAATTGAGTTACACTAATCAGCTTCCTGGCATTTGTCATTTGTTACTTGTCACTTTATGGACAAATGGATGGATGTGAGGAAGAGGAATAAGCAAGAGGTGGAGTTTGCATTTCTGGGAGTGCCAGAGCCATTTCTTTCTCAGTAAGAACACAACTTTATCCCTTGTTCTCTTTGCAGTCTAACTGACACATTTCTGCAGAGGAGGGGATGGGGAGGCAGGGCAGCTGTTATGTCAGTCTTGAGGGAAGTCGGTAAGGTGAGGAACATAGTAGTGACAGTTGTGGACTCTGGCTTGCCAGTGTTGGCCAGCCAGTGATCTGTTCATGTGTGAGTAATGGAGACTCAAAGCACTCTCCCACCTCACAGCATAGCGCCCAAAAAAATCTGCAGCCTCGGGCTGTCCTGTCTGTCACATGCCTGTACAGGCTGTTTAGTGGGGAAGCTAAAGAGGTTGCTAATGCTTGAGGGTGAAGGGGAAATAACATATTCTCTCTCTCTCTCTCTTTCTTTCTGGATGTCTCCTTTCCTCCTCCTTTTGCTGCAATTTCACAGTAGGATTTAAGACAGTGAATAAAGGAGGCAGATGGTTGCTGAGCATGTGATGCTATGCTGTACTGGCTTCTCCACCCCCTTTCTTTACTGTAAATAAGTTTGTCAAACACATATCCAGCATTTTCCAACCTAATCTCTATCAAAACACACCTGAGCAATGGGCATCGACTTCTGTTGGAGCTGCTTTGTAAGTACAAAAAAAATGTGTTCAAATAATCATCTGTGGTAACCGATCGTGTTACACAGATAAGGCAGACAAAGGCTGAAACCGGCTGGAATATTTTAACTGCCATACATGAAACTCGAACCATTCTTATACTAAGGAAAGACAAAACAAGCATGGAGAATAAGTGCTAATGTACTCTAACAGTCATGGCCAAGGCATTACTCACTAGACTGGAATTCAAATTATGGTGTGACGTTTAGTATAAAGGAGGATAGAGTGAGGGGGAGAAAGAAAAAAGAAAGGACTGTGCGAGTACATTAATCCCATGGACAAAGACACACTGATATTTGAATAAGGATCAGTCCAGTTCACCAAGAACGTCCCCATTACCTGAGCGGACGGCTCTGTTAGACCTGTATCTGATGCCAGTGCAAATGCGCTTGTCACTGAGGCCTACGTGAAAAAAAACAGTCTTGCCTGTTGCCAAGGTGACCGAAAAAGCTCCTATATAAATGTTTATTCTCATAAGAAATGGTTTAATTTCAGATGCTGTTGTTTTCTTGCCACCCCCTGCTGCTCACCGAGCAATTATAGGGAGCGAACAATGACATAATTGGAATGCAATTAGAATACAATTAGGGTGTGTTAAAACTTTCTTTTCCTTTCCCTAACAGCTTTTTTTTAGTTTGTGGCTCCTCAGAATCTATTAAGAAATAGAGTGTGGCTGTAGCCTTGGGCCCAGCTAACCTTGAATTTGATTTAATCATCAACAGGCATGGAATATAGCGTCTGGTCACCTCCTTGGACGCAGGCATTAGAGTGTTTTTATTTTGGAATTAGAAGGCCTTTCTGTTCCTGGCCACTGAAACGTGTTTGATGCCTGTTGCTGTCTTTTGAATGATTCTGAAGAAGAAGAAGAACAAGCCACTGAAAAACTTGGCCTTGTGCCTCTAAGAAAATTTCGGAAATGTGATCCAGCCACACTGTTGGCCTTCTGTTTGGCTTAAAACATTCCATTTGGCATCTAAACCTTTAATACATTTGAAATGCTGCCAGACCCTGGAACATACACACTATGTGTGGGAACGTGTACTAACTTTGTAATGTTATTCAGAGAACTTGCATGTTAGGGATCTCACCTGACCTTAGGCTGCTATTGACTCTCATCTAGTTATTGACACATGCCTTCATAGCTTACATCGCAGGGATATTTTTTACACAAATGTTGAAATAACAAATAGAGTAATGAGCAAATAAACCTCAAAAGCCAAGCTTGTTGGATCAGTTTATGGTCCAGTGTAATGGGTGCCAACTTAACGTGATTTCAATGATGTATATGAAGGCCAGGTTCTGAAAATAAAAGGTATGGTCCAGCAGCAGCATATTATTTTAGACAAGGCCCATGCCCATCCGAGTTGATGTCCACATTTTTAGAAGAAGCTCATCATTACTGTATTTTGGTTAGCACCAATGGCTTATTTGTCACTCTTGTGGCTATATGGGGCCTATAGGGCTGGGAGTGTGTGTCAGGAGCCTGTGGGCTGAGTGGGTGTGTAGTTGCAGTCACTGTCACTGCCTGCTGGACTGTAAATGGCTTTCTCTGCTCTCTCCACAGCTCCTAACCTGAAGGGCCGGCCTCGCAAGAAAAAGCTTTCCTTCTCACAGCGCCGAGATTCCCAGGGCCAGAGTGGAAATGGCAAGGACGCTGGTGCAGAGGCCAAGTCCAAGGTAACTAGCAATGTAAAAATGAATCCTCCTGAAGATGCAGATTCAGCTCTATTTGTTTTGGAATGGGTTAGGGCTGGATTATGATCAATTGCAGGAGCACATTTTTAAATTTGCACCAAGTTTTTGACCAAAATAAAATTAATTGCCCATTTTAAATGTAATAATATATCCACTACTGTTAATTGTGCTAGGTAGTTATATAATCAGTTGAATTTAAGTGCTATAAATTTAAGATGTCAGGTTCTTTGTATATAGAAGGAAGAATAAAATATTATACATTTTTAAGATGCTTTTGCCACCATCAACAATAGCTAGCAACTTCTGAGAGATAAGCAATAGACGTTATATATACACACAATGTACATACAGTATATACAGCATACAGTATAGTTTCTTCCTCACTTCCTCGGTCCCTCATTTCTCGTGGCAAATTGCTGTTTCCTCAAGTCTCTGTAATATTTACTTCAAGGTCCACTGTCAAGTTCCTGGAAACATCCGTAACAGTTTTCGTAATCAACCTTTGTTCCTGTGCGCCATTTCCTGGTCTTTCAGCTGCCAACATTGGAAATACAGTTTCATACTTCTTATCTTAGCCAAACATATAAATACTGTCCCTGCAAATCCTTGCTAAGTCAATCCACTCGGCTGATCAAATCCAAGCGTAAACTGTTGTTTTTGGAGGTGTGATGTAAGATAAGTTGGTGCTTAGTCAACTGGTTCCCGTCTGTAATATTCCTCACTGTTTGTGCCATGGCAAGGAAATGAGAACTATTTTAGCCTTACTAATAAGTCTTAACTAGCAACAAAAAACCTCATAGTTGGGTCTGAAATCACTCTCACATGCTAGTGAGATAACACCTGTTGTTCTGGGGTTGAATGTGGCAACAATTCCAAGTTGTGTTTATTTAGTAGCAAGAGGTAGCATTTTTACCATTTCCTTTTTGCTGCTGTTGTTGTTCATTCATATATCCTGCTAGCCTTGATAGCTCCTTTTGGAAAACAAATGCTCTTGATTGTCAAGAGCAGATGGCGAAGCAGACGCATGTGGGCCAGTGCAGACTGCCGAGTGTGACAGCAAGACTGAAGCCTGCACTCGGGACCTGACTCTAGATCAGGCTCCACACACTCAGCCACCGGGTCAAACGCCCACCTTCAGTGTTTTGGTGCTTAGAAACCATGGAGCTGGATCACAAAATTTTCAGTGCATCTTTTTTCATAGCACATTAGAGCTCCAAACACTCAAGATGTTAAATATGTTTTATATGTAGACCGAGTGTGGCCTCTACTTCTGAAATGGCCTACACACATTTAGCCTCACAGCAGCTGGCTTTTGACTGCAACATAAAGCTCTAAATAGTTCAAGTTCAAATTTGTAGTGCAGTCATGTACAACATAGGTAGAAGCAGCTGAATTTTAAAAGGCTAATGTTGCCTTTGCCAGTGATGATAGCCAATAAAATTAACTTTAGGTTCAGTATGAGTCAAAAGTCTGGAAACAGCGTACTGAATGTATGTTTTTCATGGTCTTAAGGACATCCTGATCTTAAGATGAATGTATGGATGTATTATTATTTTTTAATGCCCGAAAGTGTAGTATTCAGCAGCTACAGGGTGTGTACAACATAATGGCCAAAAAGCTATTCATTCTCATTGTCCAGTTTATTTGCTACCCTACCACATAGTGTAAAGTGGTAGTAGGGTTTGCAATAAATCCACTAGTTGGTGCTCTGAGTAGTGGACTTGTCAAGATCAATGTCTAAAATACAGCGACAGAATAAATACCCAGAAAATGCTTTATTAGTGTGGAAAAACGACATGATATGTGGTAATACTACAGTTCCAACAAAGGCTGTGTAAAACCACACTGAAATTCTTCCCCTAAACAGGACCATTGAAGCACATGCTTTAAAAATAAATCCCAGTTGACTAACTGCTAACCAGTCACAAAAGATTTGGCATAACATGTGAGTAACCAAAACAAACTCAAGGTGTTCCAGTGTACATAGATACAAGGGTATATAATTTACTTACTTATGATTTCCAGCTAAATTTGGAATTACGAGCAACTCCTCTTGTTCTCATAGGTTCAGTCCTTTTTTCTTTGTGAGAATGACATGCTGACTACTATTTATCAAGCACTCTCATAACAGCATGTTTAGAACTTCTTTTGGTCTGTTAGAAAATCAGCCAGGGTGGATCTTAATTGAGAGAATGCCAAAAGTGGGCAAAGCTGCATCGTGCCCAAGGGGCTACATTTGAAGAATCTGGTTTAGAAGGCAAATTCATTTGTTTAATATTTTTTCTGAAACAAATGTTCAAGGAGAAACCGACTATGGACAGGTACTGGCATTTCGGTGCTCTAGTGCTTAGAAAGCAAGTATCTGGATTGTCAGTAGTGCAAGTGAATAAAGAGGCCTAAGGTCTGGAATAGAAATGACTGTTTTTTCTCCTGGAGTAGCCTCTCAGAAAGCTAACTATCTTCTGTCTCCATCTGTCACTGGTGACCAGGTAAAAGGAGAAACAAAGGCCGTGGTATTCAAGCCCAAAAGCAGCAGTAGCAGCTGCAAACGACAAGTCCAAGGCGAGGATAAGCCGAAGGAGGAAGGAGGTGAGGAGTGTCGGGCAGAAGAGCAAGCCTTCCTAGTGGCTCTGTACAAGTACATGAAAGAGAGGAAAACCCCCATTGAGCGGATACCCTACCTAGGCTTCAAGCAGAGTAAGTTCACAATGCTTCCTCAACTCAAATGAGCTCTACTCAGAAAGCTTTACTGGCATGTCCGAGTAAAGTTACAGTGTTGCCAAAGTATTTAAATCGGTTTTAATGCCTCGATCGAGTGAATACCCTCTCTAGGTGTCAATCACAGTACGGCCCACCCCAAGGAAGCTGGAGTTGGCTTGACAACATTCAATTATAAGATTAAAACATTTAAATATGTTTATCATACACCAGTATCATCTTGATTTATAGTAAGAACACATGCAGTTGTTTGCAGAAATTTGAGTGTGACTTTTTTTTAATAAGTGAAAATAAGTACACAACTGCTACAGAAGACACACTTAATACAGGTTTACTGGTTATTTGCTGTATTCGGCATATTTTAAAGACACAAAAGAACAAACCAAAATGAGGCCTGCACATTTTATTAAAATGTGGCCTGTGCATTTTAGACTTTTTTCATACTTTTTATATGTTTTATTTTTTACTGTATGCAAACGCAGCATGTAAATAAATTGTGCCGAAATGTGGATTTGTAAGTGTGTTCCCTGTAAAGGACATGTTTTATTATTTTTACTTATATTCAGAGTACTCTCTCTCTCTCTTTGTTTGAGGGTCAAGCAACTGCTTTGTAACTGTTTTTAACCTTTGTAACTGTTTGTAAAAGGACAAGTTTGCTCCGTCTGGCTGACAGTGACAATACAGCCACACTGATGGCTCAGTAGAAAAAATCAAGCAGGCTGGAAGTATTAGTTTCTACTTATAAGCCAAGACCTCCAGATTTTACTGCTCAAAAGCTGAAAATGAACATTATCTGTCAGAACATTATGCACTCAAGATCACACATTGTTCCTGGAAATGTCCTTTCCTTCAGTTTGAGGCTAATTGGTATTCTCCTTGGAACAAAACAAAAGCAAAGAAGTTGCAGTCTTCTCAGCTGGGTTTAAAAGCAGGCCAGTGTAGCATAAGAAAGCGTGGAGTTATCCCTAGTCAGCTCTTCCCGTTCTAATTTGATGTCTTCAGATCATTTCTCACCAACACATGACATGAATAAGCAAATAGTTAAGATCCACACTCCGTACTGTGCATAAAGATGCCCTTCACTACCATGCTGCTGAATGCGAGACTAATATTCATTTCCCCCCTTGTTTCTGCCGCAGTCATCAATGAACACATCCCTCAGTTTATGAATATGGATTTGTGCATGCAATATCTGACCTGAATTTTTAACTAGTTTATTCCAAACCTAATTACTCTGTTCAAGGCTCGTCTGTGTGATAGAAAGGCTTCGAGCAAAAACACTTTATTTCTTTCTTATCTTTTTGTATTCCTACATACACATGCGCACACACGCACACACAGAAGAAATCTTTGTCCTGGTCTGAACAGCAGCATTTGTGCGCTGCAAGCAGGCATCAATAGCTCATTGATAGTCTGCCAGGCTGTAACATATTATTTCAGATGCACGCAGAGACACCTTTTATTTGCTTCCGTTGACACACATCCCTTTCTTTTCCTCTTCCCTCCCTCACACAAACGACAGCCATAGAGGTGCCTCTGGGGCTTGGAGAACAGATAAACAGCTAAATGGATGTATACAATCTTCAAAAACTCCTTAGCTTGTCATATCAGTCAGCCACTTCCTCATAGCCAATTACATTGACAAAAACTTGGAAATAAGATGTTCTTTTAATATATTGGATGAACTAAATCTCTGATGAGAATAAGGTCAACTAAAATGCATTTCCTTGAGGAAATGCGAAGTGTGATTGCACACCATTGCTCCACTGCTAAAATATGAGAAGTTTGTATATTGTGTTAAAATTTACTATATGGACACACCTCTTAATTCAGGTGTTTCAGTCATACCCATTGCTGCAGGGTTTGGACAACAGCAAGCTGCTAACTTTGTGGCCACAGTTTGGGGATGGTTGTTTCCAGCATGATTGTGCCACCAGTGCACAAAGCAAGGTCCATAAAGACATGGCTGGTCCAAACAGAGCCCTGAAATCAACCCCATATAACACTTTTGGGATGAACTGGATGGAGATTGCGAGCCAGGCCCACTCATCCAACATCAGTGCCTGACCTCGTAAATGCTCTACAGAATGAATGGACACAAATTCCCACAGAAATTCCAAAATTCTGTGGAAAGCATTCCAAGAAGAGTGGAAGCTGTTATAGCTGCAAAGCGGAGACCAACTTACTAGCATCTGCCTCAGAGCTAAAAACAAATGCGGCTTCAAACAGCTCAGAGAAAAATTGCATTTCACAGCAGGCTCATGTAAACTCTCAAACTAAAGCACTTTAGAGTCCTTAAGGCTCAATATGAACAAAATTTCACTCACAACAGTTATTTTAAAATTGGCTAAGTGAACTGGCTGGCAGCTTGCTGGCTAACTAACAGATCTAAAAACAAGAATTCACAGGCTGATTATTTTATATAAACCACATCAACAGTGACTCACAGTCATTTCATAACTGACCTGGACTCACTTAAACTCCCAAACAAACACACTTTAGTGTCCTTGAGGCTAAATATTAACATATTTGTCACACACAGAAGTCACCTTATGGCTTCAAAACAGCTTGCTGGCTAACTAACTGGCTGATGTGAGGAAAACTCTGCATCAACCCACAGAAGCTCCCATACCAGACAACTTCCCTGGTGTACTCAGAGGATGTGTAGACCACCTGGCAGATGTTCTCATAGGCATCTTCAATTTCTCTCTGAGCTCCATTGCTGCCACTAACATCCCCGTGCCAGAGAAGTTGTCAGTGTCCTGACAAATGACTTTTGTCCCATCATACCCACATCCATCACACCCATTCGAGAGGCTCATCATGAGGCAGATAAAATCACAGCTGCTCTCTCACTAGACCCCTTGCAGTTTGGGTATCATCCCAACCACTCAGTGGATGATGCCATCATTATCACCCTTCACCTGGCCCTCACCCATCTGGACATAAAGGACACGTGAGAATGAACAGCATAGACTTCAGGTCAGCATTCAACACCATCATTTTTCTCCAACTGGACCCTGGACTTTCTGACTAAGTCAGGAGCAACATCTCCAGCAACACCAAGCTGAGCATAGGGGCCTTCCAGGGCTGTGTGCTCAGCCCTCTGCTGAGGACCTGCGACTGTGGAGCAATGAGCAGTTCAAACCACATGATCTAGTTTGCTGATGCCATATCGTGGTGGGTTTCATCAGTAGGAACAACAAGGTGACGCGCAGAGAGGGGATGCAACAGCTAATGGACTGGTGTAGGGCCAACAACCTGTCTCTGAATGTGGACATAACAAAAGGGATGGGAGTTGACTTCAGCAGGGCATGATGTGAACACTTTCTGCTGAGCATCCTTGGTGAAGATTGTAGAGAACATCAAGTTGCTTCTTGGTCACATTGCAGAGAACCACATGTTTTCTGCAATGAACTGCAGAGAACCTTAACAAAAACATCATCACCTAGCTGGATCACAGCATGAACTTAACTTCTTTCTAACACCATACATGTGCACACGGAACTGTTTTGTCTGAACACCCTGCACCTTGCAACTGCCACTGTAAATACATCACTGTAAATAATCTTTATTTCGCATATACTGAACATTCTCTGTTTTTCAACTGTTTACACAATTATTATTGCTGGCTACCTGGCTAATACTTGCATTTTTGCACACTTAAGGACTTGGCTGCTAGAACACAGTACCTGTCATAGTGCTATATTCATTCAAACCTGTAGTGTAGCTGTTGTTTTTTTTGTTGTTGTTGCTCTTGTGTTTTTCTGTATTCTGTATCTCGCTCTGTATTTTGTCCTGTCTGCACTTGTAGTCTTGTAGTATTGTGGTGTCCTGTTTTTGTTCTTGCGCTGCACCATAGTCCTGGAGGAACATTGTTTCTTTCACTAGGTCCTGTGTATAAGGCTGAACAATAAACCTTCTTGACTGAACTTAACAGCTTCATGAACTGATTGTTTTTTTATAAACCAGAACAACTATGACACATGTATTTCATAACTGACCTGTGCTGTACTGTCTTAAAGGCTTTTTATGACCCTGCGTCTCTTTAGCTTGTGCCGCAGCTGCTTTTTGCTCTGTTTGGTGTTGCAGTGTGTTTTCTGCTGGCGCACATGCTTGACTGTTCCACCATTCAAGTCTCTTTCTCCAAATCCATTCCAAAGATGACTCACCCACAAAATTCCAAACTTTAAATGATCAGTACTCAGCCTGCAATAATCTGATTTAAAAGTATACAAACACGATACACTGGATCCTAACACACATCTCAGTTTGAGTGGTCATATTTGGAACTGCGCCAAACAACCCCGAAGAAGTGATGCCAACTTTTGTCTGATGCATATTTGAGATGATTCAGTCTTGTCATGTCCGCAGTGTAAAGTGCTGCCACACATGTCATTTCACAATAACCATGTGGAAAGTCACAAAACTCTATTTAAGTTACAAAAATTATAAAACTCATTTTTGTAGTGTTTTGTAGCTTTTGTGGCTTATCCAACATAAACCAACATAACAAACAAATACTGGGGTATTCACATTATGTGTGCTAGTCCTGCTGTTAAATCATAATAGTGGATTTGTATTTATTGTATTGTATTTTTAAACATGAACAGCTAATTCACAGCAAATTTCAGAAGGCAAAAAAGACTGTAACACAATCATTTGCTAAATTGAAAGTGTAGATATTGTCATAAATCTGGCTAGCCCAGGTAAAATGACGCACTCGCTGGAGGTACTGGTGATAATTTATTTCAGAGGTTTTGGTGGGAAAAGCAGACAAAGGGTACAGTATAGCTTCTGGTAATGAAACAGAAAACAGAAACAGTCCTTGTGTAGCCTGCTGGAATCAGTGCTGCTTCAGAAAAACAGTCAGACCCAACAATTTCAAAGCCTCTTCGAGCGCACTGTGATGTAGAAGAGGGAAGACCAGTGAGTGTCTGGTCCAGCTTCTTTGTTCTGCCTTGTCCGTGTCATTCTCAATTCTTAACAACACGGCACGCTAGCCAGTAGGCAAGATGGAGAACAGACCCTAGATTCTGGCTCAGGCTGGGTATTTGTAGGGAGAGAGAGAGAAATGGAGTAAAGTTGTTAACAGTCAGGTGAGAAACCAAATTGAGAGGGAAAACAGGGGTCAGGGCCAGGCTCAGAACTCCTGTGACCCACGCATAAGATGTTTACAGGATATTTGACATTTACAGGATATTGTGTTTTCTTAAATGATCTCAGAAATACATTTGGTACATTTAGGAGCATGAAAGCTTTACCTTTTCTTAAAATACTACTCCAAAGTCATGGTTCACATAGCCATCTGTGTGTGTGTGTGTGTGTGTGTGTGTGTGTGTGTGTGTGTGTGTGTGTGTGTGTTTGTGTATGTGTGTGAGAGAGAGTAAAAGGGAGAGAGAAATATATTGCCGATGCATAAAAGCTTCTATAGATGTAGAGAGCAGAGCTCTAAGCTGCGGGCCTAATGTCATTCACAGGGCTAAAAAAGAACTAGCGGCATAATCCTGCAGTCCATCTGAAATAGCTGCTAGGGAGGAGGTGAAAATCAATATCTCTAGATATGGGGACAGGAGAACGCCACTCTGACAAATGCAATGGGCTGTGTATGTATTTGTGTGTGTGTGTGTGTGTGTGTGTGTGTGTGTGTGTGTGTGCGCGTGTGTGTTTGTGTGTGTGTGTGTGTTGTGTGTGTGTGTCATGAGTGAATCTTGATTGATTAGCCTCCCAGCAGCAAAAGTCTCTCATTAATTTTAGCTCAGACTGTATACATGCACCTACTACAGTTCAGCATCATTAAATGACTAATTTATTTAGTAATTCATTACTAATTTATTTATTTATTTTGTTTTCTTTCCTGAAAGCATGAAATAACCCTGTTGAGCTTTCACAATGCAAAAAAGCAGGGAATGGATTGTTGACAAGTGCTTTGAGTCATGTTTCAGTTGATAAAGTGCGTTTGATTGGAAGAGTGTGTGTGGGTGGGTGTGTGTGTGTGAGACTGCTTTTCCCCCCCCTTTCTTCTCCTGTGGTATTGATCTTTATGCTTATTGTCCTTCTAACAGTAAACCTTTGGACTATGTTTCAAGCTGCTCAGAAGCTAGGAGGATACGAATTGGTAAGTGTTTACACTTTGATCCATTTGAATGTTTTCAGTGCTGTTGGCAGAAGCCGTTTCTCCTTTGGCTCAGTCTGATTCCTGAAAAACAGGTCAGAGGATTTTGTAGATTTCACGGCCCACGCGTGTTTACCAGACAAATATGGTAATGCCCAGGCCTTCGCTCAGCTCTAGGTTTGGCCCAAGCTCCTTGTGGTCGTTCTAAAAAAGAAATGTTTAAGTGGAAAACATGTGTAACCCTTTTTTCTGCTGAGGAAATTGGTAAGGCCTGTCGGGTACCCGTGTTGAGCCTCTTAAGGGGCTATTATTCTGCAAGCAGCAAATGGTTCAGCACAGGGAATTTACTTGGAAGGACATCTGTGCAGTAATAATACGGCCTCCATTTAATCAGTAAAAGTTACCCCGAGATTCACACTGCTTTATTTGTCAAGAGAGGAGTAAGAAAGACGGCCAAGATGCTTGGATCAGAAAGCCTCTAAAAGTCTCCTTTCTCTAATTCTCTTTTTATCTTGCTAATCAATACTACAAACTCCCTGCCTGTCACTGTAAGCACCCTTACTTGTGTATGTTTTGTAATGAAATTAGTCCCCATGTACACAAGTGAGGCTATGGTTTGGGACAGTAAAGTCTTCATGGCTCTGAGGCAGCTGACCTCTGTAACATGAATCAGTGCATTCTGAAGGGGAGGGGGTACAATGATGTCACTGGAAACATTTTCACGATGCACAGTGACGAGATTATGCACCTCTGCCATGGCTGAACTCTTCCTGACTGCTTTAGGACTTTGACTTCAAGACCAACCCAAGTCCTCAATAGCCATGTTAAAATAAACAACAGTCAGGGCATATTAGGACTGAAGCATTTAATGGAGAGCAGACATGGGAGAACAAAAATGAGAACTCTGCAAAAAATCTAATTTACAATTTACCCCTTATGCCAAAGGTAGTCGATCAGCCAATACACATTTGATGCCCATAGCATGCGTCTTTTGTTTAGCAACGGAGCCACAAGGCTAATATAGCCGTAAAACAGAAACGGAGAGTTAAGGCAAACTCACATGACAGCTGATATACACCTCTATTTACATTTATAAATGATTGTTTTAGCAAGTGTCAGCTGTCTTTGCTGAGGTGAAATTTAAAAAGCAGCTTTTATGAGCTCTTGGAATAAGGTTTATGTAAGTTTCACATATGTTTCATATATGTTTCAGATGTTTCAGATTGTGTTCAACAATTCATCGCAGTGTGAGGCTAGCGTGTCATGATTTAGGCGTGCTGTTTGCATGGTAATCATTTATTGGGACATAAGCTTCTATTACTTCTTAGTTACAATAGCCTTGTAGCACCAGCATATAACTAAACAAGTAAACTTTGAACAACAAGCATGTCTTGGTCGAGTGACTACATTTGCAGTAAGAGTACAATTTGATTTACTCCAAGTTATCATTTTAAATACGTGAAACATGGAAATGCTAGGAAGCTATCTGGTGTTCTCTTGTACCGTACATTTAGTATTGTGAATAGGGATTTTCATGACACATGTACCTCTAATCCTGAAAGGCTGCCATTAACAACGGCCTTTAAAAATCTTTTAACCCCAAATTCTCACAACGCAGTGAAGGTCTCATGAATAGCAGTATTGTGTACATTCACTATGCTAATCGAGTGTTGCTGGCCTTTTGGTTCAGTACTTTGTTCTGTTTTATCAGTTTAGACTTCAGAGATGCTGTACAGGAGATTCTGCATAATCAAGTCGTTAGACACAAATGACCTTGGCCAAATGGCATTTATTTGCATTTGCTTGTCGCGTTATGCATTGCACCTGTTATACACTTGTATATGAGCTAAGAGAGTGACTATAACAGTGATGAAGAAGCATGAAGATTTATTTAGCAACAAAAAAAGCTCTGTGTAGGGTTTAATTAAATAACATTCAGTGCTGAATTTGGGCCTGTAGTATTTTGTTGTTTTACGGTTTTCCCACTAAAGACCCTGAGCCAAGACAAGCTACTGACAAGCTGATGTGTTAAATTAACTTCCGTTTGATACACTGGAGGATAAAATGTTTAATCACAGTGTGCATTT
This sequence comes from Bryconaethiops microstoma, assembly GCA_037577275.1. Taxonomy (NCBI): domain Eukaryota; kingdom Metazoa; phylum Chordata; class Actinopteri; order Characiformes; family Alestidae; genus Bryconaethiops; species Bryconaethiops microstoma. The sequence goes on from JBBJLS010000109.1 coordinate 26,837,148, forward strand.
TATGAATATGTTGGAAGTACAGTACCATTTCAGTAGCATTTCACATGTTGTCTACATTCATAGTGTAGGTCTACAGCATTTATACTGTAGAGCAAAAACAGGTGCCATCAATGAAATGTACATTTAATTGTCTGCAGTATTGGCACTGTTTCTTTAACTGAGTTTGAGTCTCAGAAACCGTAGTTGTGTTATTATATCTGTCAACAGACTATTTTTTAACATCACTGAACCAAACGACACAATCCTTACTGTTCCAGAAGTGTACCTGCACAAATACACTTTTGTATTGTAACTATATTGAACATAGTTGTCCGTCTTTCATGACCGGCTCTGTCTCTTGGCAGATAACAGCCCGCCGTCAGTGGAAAAATGTTTACGATGAACTGGGTGGAAACCCAGGCAGCACGAGCGCTGCCACATGCACACGGAGGCACTACGAGAGGTACACGCACACACAACTTACCACACACCAAGGATGAGTTTACACAGATGCCAATAATCTGATTTGAATATCCAAATTAGATGACCGACTCCATGATCCAAGTATTTCTGGCGCAGGTCTGGTTTCAAATAGAGTTTCATTCGTCACTCACAAAAGCATACTTTTTTATTTATAACAACGTTTTAACTCAATGTAGTTTTAACTTAATGTTTATCCTTATAGTATAATAACTGTTATTTATTTACTGAGCATGTTTCATACATTTAGCAGTTCAGAGTGCAGCTGATAAAGTTAATTAGTAGTAAAAGAAATGAGTTGTTTTATGTTTTTTTATGACTGTTACTGTTTGGTAAAAGCAATAAAGAACCAAATAAAAGCAGCAATCTAAACAAATGTAGCTGTGCTATAAAATGAAACACTGCTAAAACACACATGGTCTTATCTGATCTTATCTGATTACTTTACAAATGACAGTCTGGGCCAGTTACTGCCTACAATTGATTCTAAAGACCAAATGTCTACCAACCTATGTATAAGTTTGGATGACCAGAAGCTAAGCACTCAGAATTGCATAGACAAAGCCTCACACATGTGTAACTTTTGAGTGAGTCATTTCCCTGCATTACTTAATAAATACAAGCAGTTAATGAAACCTTTAGGACATGATAATGAGGGGGTGTGGATTACAGGATTATAGGACATGCAGCGTATCAGTTTCATGAACCCTGCTTTTGTTCCCAATGTCTTTGTCATTTTGACTTTGTTCAGCCAAGCTGCCTGCCTTGTCTCATGTGTTAATGATTTTCTGAAGATGTAAGATACACACTGACATTATCACAGTCACATCAAATAAGAAGAGAAGGGGCGGTGAGATTTAAGGCCCATGGCTACCCTCCTTACTTATTAAAATAATAATATACATACATAAAAGAGAGCTGGGAGAGAAAAGGAAGTGTGGGGATGTCCTGAGTTATGAGTGCTTTTGTTTATTTTTGTGTCCTTGGTCCTCGTGTAGCATGCTGAGCTTAATATTGGTTCTGGCATGGATCAGTGAGTATGTGGTGGTGAAAAAGGCCTTCTTTGACTTATTCGAAAAGCAATCCAGTGCAACCTTTAAGCTTTGCACGGAGCCCATGTTTGCTCTGATGTGAGTGAGCGGAGAGTGGAGGTCAGGAGAGTAGGTGGATGAGGGTGCTGCCCCTCTCCACACTCCAGTCCTACTGCTCTCCACCAGCTGCTCAATCGATACCCGGATATAAAATCTCTGCCCGGCAAATCATAGGCAAATAATACACTGGCAAAAGCTGGAACAGACAGAGAACGCATTGAGATGTTCGCTCGTGGAGCTGTGAGCCATAGTAATTAATTAAATTTATTTGCCCTGCTGATAAAGCCATTCTTCACGTAGGCCATGGACTAAGCTGCTGTAGTGGGTGCAAGTGATGCAAAGATCTGCCATCACAGCCTTTACAAAAAAGTTAATGCATTCATATACACTATATGGACAAAAATATTGGGACGGCCGACCATTACACCTACAGGGATTTAGTGAAAATTTTGTCATACGTGAACACACCACAGCACAGAGTGTGAATAGCACAAAACACTTTCTCTCCATTTAACCCATTCACCAAGGGAATCAGCCAGGAACACAGCACCTCGGTAGCAGTATCTGGGGACGATGCCTTGCTCAAGGGTACCTCAGAGGTGCTTAGCACTCTTGGGAATCAAATCCACGACTTCCTGATCATAGGGTGAACACCCTAACCACTAGGCTACCAGCCCCAGACAGTCTCCGTGGAGCATCTTGGGGTTAAGGGTCTTGCTCAGGAACCCAGTGCTGGTATGCTGAAGGTAGGATTTGAACCCATTACCTCTTGGTCTAGTGGCAAGTATCCTATAATTTGCATATTTTGGATTGTTTCTGTGGGGAATTTGTGCCCATTCATTCTGTAGGGCATTTTTATGAGGTCAGGAACTGATGTTGGACATGAAAGCCTGGCTCGCAATCTCCGTTCCGGTTCATCCCATAGTTGTTGGATGGTGTTGAGCTCAACGCTCTGTGCGGGTCAGTCAAGTTCTTCCATGCTGAACACATCCAGCCATGTCTTTATGGTCCTTGCATTGTGCACTGGGGCACAGTCATGCTGGAATAGAAAAGATTCTTCCCCAAACTGTGTACACAAAGTTGGAAGCATGGCGTTGTCCAGAATGTCTTGCTATGCTGAGGCATTAAGACTACCCTTCACTGGAAGCAAGGGGCCACCTGAACTCATTGATTAAGAGGTGTGTCACAGTACTTATGTCCATATAGTGTATGAAGACATAGATGCTACAAAAAAAAACATTATTCTGTTTAAAAATTGGATTGCCAGTTATGTTGTGTGTCTCACCTGCTAAGAGTTTCACCCTCTGCTTGGCAGTACCAACAGAACATAATTTTGCTGGCTTGGTTATAAAAGAAGTCAAGGAAAATCTTTTGCATGTTGAGAGGGAAATCATATTGAGGGAAATCATATACATACTGAATTTTTTTTGTTTTTTCCTCAGGTTAACTAGATTAGATTAATTAGATTAGCCAGAGAAGGTGCACACACTTCTTTGCTAACACATTTTGTAACAGGACAGCCACATAATACACAGAAAATTAGGTAGTATATTTTCTCGTTTTGCAGGGCTTGCTCTGATTAATAATGTGTCTCTCTTGCTGATTTAGCACAGTTAAGCAGTGCCAGTGACTGAATATGTGCGAGTAAATGAATATTTATCTTTGCACAGAATATATGTCAACCACAAATATATCTTTTTTCAAATAATATATATTAACAAAGTACTGCATACACAAATATAACTGGAGTAACTATTTACACAATAATGGAATATAGCCAATGAAAAACTATACAAGCAGATTATAGCCTGGGAATTTCATTTTGGCTGAAAAATGAGTTCATATTTTATTCAATTTTATTGCACGAGATTATAATAATATCTCCAAATCAGTGTGGTTGAATGGCATTGATGCACGTTCACTTCTGTAGCTGGCTTGTTTTCAAGTTTTGAAAATTGGGCCTCCTTGTTTGTGTGTGCTCTCAGTTTTTCGTGCCTCAGGATTGGTCTGCCATTGTTCAGCAGCATGCTGCACATTTAGGAGCCGAGCTGAAGTGGCTTTTCACTGTAAATCCTTTGGGAGCACCATTGCTAAAAACATCCAGCCGCAGACAGGAATGGATTTTTTTTTTACCTTGCTTCTGTTAAATGATGTTGGTTATCCCCTCTCCCATTCCTCCCCTTTATTTTAGAGAGGGTAAACCAAAGCATTAAAAGTGATTCTCTGAAAGGCTGCCATGCGGATTTTCTTATCGCATTCTATGGCTTCGAAAGAGCGATCGCTGTCAGTTTGGAATTGTTAAAGGTTATGTAGCTACAATGTGAAAATGGGTGTGATGGGGAAAATGATGAATGTAATCTGGCCTGGTTTGACCGATCATTTAGGCCACTAAAAACTGGTCAACCTAGAATAACTGTGGATCAATATTTAACATCCTCTACAGTCCCAGTAGTCCGGCACTAACTGCTCCTACTGATATTTATTTAACTCTGTCATCAGTTTAGTTATCTGCTGTGGAGGAAGGAGGAGGAGGAGAAAATAATAAGAATGAAACATAGATTGCAAATTGGGTCATATAAATGACATGAATAACCTTGAGAGAGACTGCGGCATTCCGCCCCCCCTTCCCCGCGTTTTTTTTAGTTATATAGGTCAGTGGCACTGATCAGTCAGGCCTGGCTTATTTATTTAATCCTCCCCCTCCTCCTTTCAGAGAGTGTGCTTTGTTCCAAAAAACAGGCCACTCTGCAGATAACCGCATTCTCCAGGACTTTGTAGTATGTTCATTTCTTGCATGCCTTTTTTACAGCTCTGAAATAGCTTCTTTGACTCTAAACGGCCCAAAATTAGTCCAGTAGAGAAAAAGGTGATTCAGCTAACGTATACAGTAATGTGCTCAAATTTGGGCACTCCTAGTGAAATGATACAGATGAAGAAAATGCTTTTTAAATGTTAGGTTGATGTGTGTGTACTTTACATTTAGAAAAAAATCACGAATGTACTTTTCTTTTCGCTTAAAAAATCAACACCCAGCATGTTCAAAAGTTTGCCTGTGACTATATGTGCTAAGGTGTAATTAAAATTCAAAACAACTCTGTTAGCCATAATGTTTCAGCCACATGTATGGCCATCAGCTGGTAAAAATAAAGCTATGTTTACTCTTAGGCACTGTTTTGATTTTATGTGTACTCAGAAAACATTTTAGTCAGAAAACATTGTCTGCTGAGTTCCTTTATTATAGGCAACAATGACAGTTGTTTCTTTTAGAGTAAGCTTTGGGCACTAAGTACATTTACATTTACGGCATTTAGCTGACGCTCTTATCCAGAGCGACGTACAACAGTGCTTAAGTCGTCTACATCTGTTTCTTAAGTAGGCTTATGAAATTATATAATGATCAAATAACAGTTTTATATCATGTTAATTCTTGCCAATCTGAAAAATTCTCTTTGACTGAACATGTTTAAATATAGATTGCTTGTTGCACTTACGCAGAGTTACTTAATGTTGTTCCATTTTTTTGGCTGTTCATTTAGAAGGATCAACTAAAAAGCTTGTTAGTCTATGACATAGTGTGTTTTAGCATTTTGAAGGAGCAGTCAGTCAGTCCCTCCCAGTGCTTATTGATTTTATTCTCTCCCCTTTGCAATCATTGTTTGCTCTAAATTCAAATGAGCCACGCTTCCTTAAACCTAAAGCGTTTTTTTTTGTTTGTTTGGGGGTTTTTTTTGTTTTTTTAGGGATGGCAGCTTTTTAATGCAGGTCCATTAAGTACATTTTAATGATCCATCTTTGAAGTAGCATAGCAACATCTGTGTATTGCATTAGCTGTTTGTGTCCCTGGAGAGGTCAGCATTTCATTTGAGCTCGCAGTCTGCTGTGAACAATAGCAATATCACATGCATTATCCTGCTGTATTGTTATTCAAAGCGTATTGCATTGCTCCATAAACCTAAAACCTCACTGCAGTGCACCCCATTAATGTCACATCAGAAAGAAACTACTCTTACGGAAATGCCAAGTATTGACAGGCGTCTATTTGTGATTATCTCTGCATCTGTATTTACACCCTTGATGAAATTTACCTAATGGAAAGGACCCCGTTGTGGTGTGGTGGGTGTTTGAAGCTGACAAATCCTAATTAAATCCCTGATAGATCTAATTAGTTTATCATCACAATTTGCATGGAGATTTGCAGCCTCATTTGCCCTTGTAAGATGCTGTCACTTCTATTCTTTCTCGAGACAAAAGCCTCTGATTTAATAGCAGCGGCCTGAGTGTGGCTTTTGTCAGCCTGGTTAATGAGGCTCTGAGGTGGTTTCTCTGTTGCCTGTAGTAGAAAAAAGCCTGTGTCCATCCAAAGTGTAGACTCAGCTACCTGCATGTCCACCAAGCTGTTGTTTGAATTTGTCCAGCAGCTTTAATAGATTTTTTTGATTCGGTCTGCTGCAGGATGTGTAACTGACCCGTATTAAACATTTACCAAGGTTAGTCTTTGCTTTCATAAGTGTCTCACGCTCAGGTTCCTTAACTATTTATGAAGTGGAGATTAAAAAGGTTCTTTTCAAGGCTTTGTTTTGGAATAAGGTTTTCCCCCCTCCTTGTTAGCAGCCGCTGTATTGATGTAGTTTCATATTCATTGCAGAGCTTATTTATGCTTTCTCACTTTGGATTGTCCTCAGCGAGTGGGAGAAAGAGGGAAAGAGGAGAGGGTCCCATGTTTATTTTGGCCGAAAGAGCCAGTATGTTCAAAGGAGCTGGAAGTAGAAAACCCAGGGCTGGTCTTTAAATTATTACAAAAGAATCTGACTCTCATTTGGATGCAATCCAAGCACAAATTCAAACAATGAAATATTTTGTTTCCACCTGAACATACAGTTTGAGATTTTTGTTCTGGTTACATTTTATTCACCCAGCTTTAAGGGAACATAAGAAGTAATTTTAGGTCTAAAAACCACTGGCGACAAAAAACCCTTCGTTGACATTCCCCCGCATTCACATTGTTTAACTATGTGAATCCAGAGTAGTTAAAGGGTCAACTTCTCCACCAATAGAAAAGAAAAAAAAAAAACTTTTCAGGGATCCTGCAGTGCTTATGGAACAATGTCTGTTTTTCTCCCTCTCACCCTCACCTACACACCCACACACACCATCCAGCATTTTCGCTCTCTCTCTAGTCTGTCTCTGTGATTAATTCAACATTTTCCCCCTGCAGAGAATAAAAGCATGCTGCATTCTCTGTCCCGTTTTTTCTTCCAAGAATTATTTCCCTTTTCTGAAGCTTGAGGTTTGATCCCAGCTCTTTCAGACGTCATGATGAAAATGCCGCTTTGCTGCGAGCTGTTGGGCTGCGCCGTATCGCCTCAGGCCTGGTGCTCAGCTGTTCTCTCCATTATGTTCAGTCACAAGCCTCCAGTTGTTTTTTAACATTCCTTTAGCATCAGAGAAAACATGCTGCACTGCTATACACCTACCATTCTGCCCCATCCCCCTACTCTGTGATTTAAAGGCAGTGGCATTTCAGTAGCCAGTCATTAGAGGATCTTTTTTGTGTGGAACTTACAGCGGAACTTAGTAGGGCTTATTAGTCTGACTTCTTAAATATGCAGTCCTGTTTGACTCCGGGTACATTTTTCCCCAAATCGGTCCAAAGGATCAGATTAAGATGAATAAGAGCATAAAATTGTTGACGTCAACAATTTTATGCTTTATTGTGGGGCAGAAGATGGAGGTCCGATTTTTTTTTCTACCTCACTCCCTCTAATAGTCTAAATGATAAGGTTTGCTGGAAATATGTTTGATTAACTTGGTATGTGTAGTTCTAATATATTACTGCTTTCTCATAATGGTTCTCAAAGTTGGAAGGTGTGCCACCTTGTGACCAAATAGTGGAATTACATCACATATGATGCACTGTGAAGAGCTGACAAAGTGTGTCTCTCTTTCAAACAACCCTGACAATAATTCTCTTACTTGAAAAATGTTATTACCTCTATTGAATTGATTACACTAACGTTTAATAATGTTCCTTACTGATCTTTATTTCATAGCCAGATATAGCTGCTTACATTTAAATGTCACATTATATAACATCTTTTCCTGTGATAAATTTGTGCTGCGTATTTGTCTGTTACTGTGTTACTGTGGCAACATTCAATTGTACAGTTACACCCCCCCCCCCCTCACCCCACCCAACCCGAACACACATACACACACACAAATGTGGTCCTGCAAGATTATGTAATGGTTATGTAAACTAACAGAGCCATTCACACATGCTGTTTTGCTATTTTAGTTAACAAAAGAAAGCCGAGTATTAAATGTGGGATCTTGTGCTAATAGCAGAGATGGCATTCCCAGTGGCATTGTTAAATTCTAGTGAGTTAACTCTGCTGTGCCTTTCTCTATAGTACAGAGACGTGAAAAACAGCTTCTGGGTTCAAACACGCAGCCACCCAGTCAGGACATTTTTTCACATGGACACAAGTAGTAAACAGAAATGAAATTTTAGTTCCCACACTGCAAAGCATGACAAAAACCAAGAAAAAAATAATCAGCTCATTCTAGGGCTACATTTAGCTACACATTGACATCCCCTCTTTTAATCTGACCTCAACTTCACCATTTCTGGCTGTGTGATGCTACTGGCTTTTCACTTCCACCAAGCACATGCACTTATGATCAACAGGCTCATGCTTATAAAGGAGGTCATTAGAGTGCAGGGTAATGAAACTGGGCAGTTGCAGGAAGAATCCCACTGACCTCAGGCCTGATTCCTGGCCCTACAACAGAATTCAATTCAGTTATTCAAGGAGCATGAGGTGGGGTACGCTCTGTGTCAGTACAATTTCAATATACAATGAGTGCACACCATTAAAGTCAGCACTCATGTAGTTGACTGGCATTATTTAGGTCATAAAAGCATTACACAGCTCGACCAAAATAATTTTCAATCCTGTCTGATTACTATTACATTCTGATTACACGACTGATTGCATGCTTATAATGTTCTGATAGGGAGTTAAAACACTCTTTCATCTTACCTTAAATCTGCCTTGTCTGCCTGGCCTGCGTCTTTTAAAAGACCAAATTTGAAACCCACCCTGCCGGGCACCTCAGGACTGCAGTCAGAGGCAAAGCTGATTTTGGTAAATGCAGCACTTGCTGTAATTATTGTGTTCTTTAAACAGAATTTTTAAAAAACCCTTTTTGTGAATTGCTCGCTATGGAAATGAGCATTATGTAAGAGGCCAGATTAGAGGCTGTGAGGACAGAGAGATGCTGCAACAGAATCTTAGCACCACTCCTCAGCACCGCTCAGCACCACTCCTAGTGGAGTTGTGCACGCGCACACACACTCGTTCACTTGTTCAGCTAGGCTGCCCTCTCTGTGGCAGTGCCCTTATCTGTCAGCGTTATGAAGACTCATTTATTCTTCCCACGATTCCTAAAGTAATTACACAATTGAATTAATGAATGCTGTTATGCATAAAAGAGTCAATGCATTGCTGGATCAATTCAATTTAGACAAATTCATGTAGTCATACTAATCATTTAAAGGCCATGAATATATTTATTTGCCTGTAAAATATGGAGATGTGTCTGATTTGAATGTCTAATAAGATCTGTTCATACATGTGTTCAAATTGCCGTGTTACCCCAAGCCTGGTCTTCTTGTCACACTGATTTTTTAAGTCACTAATGCAATTTCAGTACATAATAGATATTCTGTAAGCTTTAAACTATAAATATACTATGCAATCGCTGATTACAGAGTGGGATTTATCCCAGTCACATTCGATTTTTTCCTATATGTGTCTGTCAGGGGGTCAAATATTTGAAAGTGATTCAGTTTGTTTACAGTTTTTTACTTTGTTTATAATACAGTGAATTGTCCTAGTATAAATCAAGAATTACTTTAAAAATATATAATAAATATGTAGACCAAGCTGGATGAAATATTTACATACTAGTAGAATACAGACATTGCAAAGCTTTTTTATTTCCCCATTTAACCCCTAAATTAGTCTTTTTTGAACTACCATTAACACATGCACATTCGACAGTTGGGCTGGAAGAGGGAGGGCCAGAAATAGCAAGGGTTATTGTTCTCTCTTGGATTCTAAGTCAAGGATTTGGCATCGCTGTGGATCAAACCGTAACCGTCAGATGACAGGGCTAATACCAGACATTTGTGCCACTCAGGATCCAAACTGTAATCAACTCTAACATTCCAAAATTGATAAAGCTGAATCATGAAAGTGGAAGCAACCATTCTGTCATACATGAACGCACCACATCGTGAACTTCTTCCTCTGCATTTAACAAACTGAAGCAGCGGGTAGCCCAGAACTCAGCACCCAGGGAGCGTGTGGGGACGGCACCTTGCTCAAGGGTACCTCAGAGGTGCCACTAGCAGTCTTGGGAATTGAACCCACACTTTTCTGATCACAGGGTGAGCACCCTAACCACTAGACTACCAGCTGCCCCTAGTCATGACTCCGGATACGTGACTACTTATCATGTACTGTATGTCTAGTCGCATTTATTCCACTGTGATGGGCAATTTATTTTTTAAGTTCAACTAACATAACAAGCATGATAGTAAGGGTCCTATATACATGGAGAGGGAGTTTGTTTGGAGTGTCCACATATTTGCAAAAAATCGTAACTAATCACTCTCAGATCTTTTTGGGACATTTGGGAAAGGGCTATTTGCGATTTGGAAAAAAAATGAATAACACCAAGCCCTACCTCCTCCATTCTTTCTAAAGCTTTGCCCTCCACTGTGTTGAGAATTCGTAACTGCATAACCTGGTGCTCAGATTTCATGTGGAGCTAGAGGCAAGAAAAATAGAAGAAATCCCAAGGGTGCTCACAGTACAGAGAGCAGTCCTGTGACCTCAGAGGATATGCTTTATTAAAGTGACATTGTGATTGTAATGGACTGACAGACGTAGGCTGATGTGGAGGACACAGTCAGCATTCCCCCCCTCTCCAACTTGCTGGCAGGTCCTAGCGTCACTGTTTGGTTAAACGCATGCTCAGAGATGTAATCATTTACTCGGGAGATGTGTGGGTTGTTGACAGCATGGGGAGGAGGGTGAGGGAGGGCTGTTTCAGAGTGTAGTAAATGGAATACTTTGTGCAGGCACTTGAAGCTATTTTTTGTGCCTCTGTAGGGAGTGCACATTAGGACTATCATGATGGTTTTGGTTCATTTCCCAGTGAAATTGATTCCTGCAAACCCTTTGTGACAGAAAGGTGCCCTTTTCTGACAGTCAAAAAACTTTTTATTGTCTTATTTTTTCAAAGGAGTAACTGCTCCGGCCAGTCCATTAATGGGCTTAGCCTTTTTCCATTCTTTTTCTGTTGTCTCTTATTCCTTCCCCCCACCCCCCTTGTTCTTATGAAGGAACATTTAATTGCAGATTTCCTGTTCCTGGCTCAGTGCCGCTTACCAGCTGTATGGAATGTAGCTATGCTGCTGTCTAGCTGCCAGCTGCCAAGCTCAATGAAGAACAACAAAAATTTTAAAATGAAAGTCATGCAGGCCCTCATGACCTCTTAAAAGCAGTTTTCTCCCAAACTGGCCTTGCTTATAAGGCATAGATATTCAGTTAAGTGAAAAGAGAAAGGAAGAGCAGCTTGGTATGCCCTTACATGGATATGTAGATAATTTTTTTATGGTCTTTGTGGAAATTCTCCCATTGACTTTTCACCCCGCAGCAGGGGTTATTTCCATTCTTATCTCAGTGCTCGAGCATACAAAGTGCTTTCCAAAAATACACATTATTAAGACATCTGGCATTAATTATCCCGAGGAACTTAAACACATGGACATATTAGTTCCGAATAAGCCTAATTTTGACCATTGTACACAAATTAAAACAGGGTTATAAGACCTTGGGGAGGGCTGTTAGGGAGTTGAGGGGGTGGCACTGAAGAATTCAGAGGATTAGCTGCAAACAAGATAAAAGTCATTGTGTGCATTATTATGCCTCTATTATATAAACATGAACTGAAATATTACAGTGGGAATCAGGTATTTGGCAGCTGCCTGCTATTTTGATTTGACCGCGTGGAGCGAGCTGTTTTCCAGTTTTAGCAGCTGTAACATGTTTAAACTCTTTTGGTAATGGGATCTGAAGATGAATGTTCCCTCTGGGCTCCTGCTTAGCTTTGCCGTTGGCCGGCTGCCAAACCCCAGCCAGCATAGTTCTCCAGCATACCTCCCCCTGCCTGAGCATGCTCAGTGCAGCTCCAGCTTCAAGAGGCCTGGGCAGCCTTGCTGTTGAGTAAATACTCAGCCAAACAAAATAGCGGAAATAAATTCCTCTGAAGATGCCTTTTATTAAACTGGGAAAGAATGGAAAGATGAAGGGAAAACGCGAGAGAACAGAGTGAGATCGCGCAGCATGAGTGAGATTTCTAATGATATGAAATAGGAAGGAAGAAAAAAACAAAAGGTCCTAAATAATTGAGATAGAGAGATCTGACAAATTTAGCGCATTTACAGTTCTGTCGGCTTCTTTTTGGTATTCACAGATCACAAATGCCTGAGATGTAAAAATTATTTATTTTGATTATGGCTGGCATTTTGTGCAGGAAATTTATAATTCCGCTTGCCTCTGACAGTTCCCACCCGGGCTCATTAATCACACCGAGCCACATTATAAAAACTTCAAAATACGTGAGCAGTGCAGCAGATTACAGTGCTATTTATCACCCCATCCAATTACCATAGACCTCTATCAAGCTTTTCCATCAGCAAAAAGTAGAGACAAGGGTGATACCAGCAGCCTGCATCTTCTTATGTTCAGCTCAGGCTTGAAGAAGAGCAAAAAAGTAATTTAGCAGCATTTGCAGTATAAATCAGCTTTGCATTGGGGAACAACTATATGTCATCAGCTGCTGGGAACCAGAATGCCTTTAATTAGGATCAAGTGCATTATCCTCCATTGCCCTGCATGCGTCACTTCAGCAAAAGAGAAAGAAAAAATGTGCATTTGTGTGCAATCATCTCTTGCGCATTGGTCTTCTGGACAAATTTTGTGAAGGATGTTCTAAAAAAAAAAAAAAATCCCAATTCAAGAAGAGCAGCGTACAGTCCAGATTTGAATCGCAGATAGGCCATATGCACTCCACAGTGAGATTGGGAAAGGAAGGCTGACTACAGCCTCCCTCTTCATTACTAAATAAAAGATTAGTTAGTGTTCCCTCATTACTGTATGTTGTTTGTAGGTGGGTAGCCAGTAGTTTTCCAAGGTTTTGTGACTTTTTTAATGCAGAATATGAAAAATGTGTTTGTTCGAAAAGTGTGACACATGCACCGTAAGTCTTGAAAGTATTCGCTATGTTGGTTTTCACTTCTGTAATCAGCTTTGATCAGTGTGCAGCTCAGGGGGAAATTATGGCCTTAGCGTACTAAATGTTGTGATTTAGAAAGCAGATGCATTTTCCTGGAACTCCTCATCTGTCATTGTTCCAGTAGAATGAAGACAGGGCTGTTTAATGTGGTAAGAGAGCAGGCAGAATACAGAAAGAGTGCTCAATGAGTCAGCCTGTGGTATATAGGCCAGAGTGCTAACCTGTCTCACTTCCCCTCTCTCCAGGCTAATTCTGCCCTATGAGAGATATACAAAAGGGGAGGAAGACAAGCCACTACCCCCCATCAAACCCCGAAAGCAAGAGGCCGGCACCCAGGAAGGGGGTTCCAAGACAAAAGTTCCGGCCGTGAAGCGACTCAAAGATGACCAAAATCTGAAGGGCCAGAATGAGAAGGACACCTCAGCCAAAGTTCCAGAACTGGTCAGTTAATGATTCCCTCACTCAACTGATGCTGCATAGCAACACTTTCCTTTTCAAAACACACAGAATAAAGAGAGGGAGATTGGGGAAAAAACATGACAGGCTACTTCATACTCACTGCCTTTTGTCTCTTTAATAAATGAGCCATCAAAGGCCTGTAAGAATAATGCTGTCAGGAGCAGCTGGTTTTAACATAATTATTTTAGCTGATTCGTAGACACTGACTGCTGCGCTACTGCGCAGTAAATCAAATGATATTTCCTTGCCTCACTAACTCCAGGCGAATTTTACGCTTTGCCTTATTCAGTTATATTCTCCCCGTAAACCACTGGACTAGAACACATTAGGCTTTTTCTCTCAGCCTTCTAGTTTTGCGTCACAAAACAAGAGAAAGAAAAAAGACTATAAACAGGTTGTTATTGACAAGACCTATTGTGCACAGAATGACACTAAGGGGAGGGCTGCACTGGAAATGCTGCTGTCAGATCTGAGCAACTATTACATCCTGAGAAAACTGATGCCATTTTTTAGTTCTTACATAAACTACAGCCTTATTTTTATCCCTGAAAACCAACAAATCCATGGTGATTTGCAAATGTCTTTCCAATTAAGCAAAAACATGAAAAAAGCGAGGGTGCACGTGCAACTCTGCAAGGGGAATTAGGCTATTATATTCACATGAATATCCAATGATTACAGAGAAGATGAAAGGATCGTTTGAATTTCCTCTTAAAGTGTCAGGTTTCCACGCATTTTAGAGCTGCTGCATGGTACATATTCATTTCTGCAGTGCCTGAAATGAGTAACCGGCTGTGGCTTAGAAACAAAGAAGGCTGTTGTAGGGGCTGACTGCTTTTCCAGTGGCATGCCTAGCTCATCTGTCTGGTATGTTCTGTAATTTGAAAGCCCTCTCCAGATAATTGATTGTACATTGGACAAGGGAGAAATTGAAAATGGAATTCTCCATTTGACGTGGAGTTCATGTGAATGACTAGAGAGGGAAGCAAAGTAGAGGGGGTAAAACATTTCAGCCAAAGTTGTATATCTCAGTTGTAAGAGACATTTCGAGAGGCATGTCTGGGAATTTGTTTCAAAGCACCAGTGTCAGTGGATTATAATCAGGAAATGTACAAATATAGGTATGTTGCTGCGGTAAATTTTAGAGCACTGTGAGCTCTGTTAATTCAGTCTTTCCTCAGGCACCAAAGACAGTCAGGGCTATTGAATGATACATGCCTTGTCAACAGGTAGTCACAGCCTGTTACAACTGTGTAATTTTGGCTGTTAGTCACCAGCTTTTAAGACCCCCATTAGACACTGTACTAAAGACATGTCAGAGCACAGACCCCAGAGCAAGAAACTCAATGTGCGTCCAGGTTTGGGGTCATCAGCAGTACAGTACGTGCACATGCTATTTATCAGCAGAAAATACTTAAAGCATAATCAGACAGGATAAGGTTCATTACCACATCTACAAAACATGAGCAAGACCTGTTATTTGTGTGCCGCATAAGGAGATATTTGCACATTATTCATAAGCAGTTGCATGATTATCTGAGCTGAGTCAGGGAACAGAGTAAAAAAGATGAGCCAACAGTTTACCTGACACTAACTGATGTTAAACATCTGTGCCTTTCTCCAACCAATGTTTGTAATGAACAGAAGGGTGGGGCTGGAGTCTCTTCTGCAGTGCTACCATGCAGCTGATGTTGCAGCATGTGTCTGTTTATTAGAAACGTCTGAAGCTTTCCTAGAGTGCATAGACTGTGTAGTGACATGAGGTGCTGGATCTGAAGGTCCGCAGCAGATGCATGCTGTCAGTTCCACAGCACTATGCAGACTTCTTTTTTTCATTTGTAGCCAATTGCATTACTGGGAATTTGGGGTGCATTTGTTCCTTATTGATTGATGGTCCAACAGTGTTTATTGAATACCTGTCATATCATTTCTGTAAGTAAAATACAATTTAACCATGGCCAACTATTTAACTTTGCTCCTGGTGTAGTTGAAAGACAGGTTTTCGGTCAACCATCAGTGATTTACTATATGAGGGCTTTTCATCCACACGTAAATAGAACCCTTTTTTCATAGTTTGGCCATCACACTCTGCTGAGCACATTTCACCCCAGGGCCTCTCGTGAGAGGTGTGAAAGCATCTCTCTGGGTCTCTCTTTGTATTAATAATACAGTCCAGCTAGATTATATGCTTATGCATTACATATTTCAATGATTTAAGTTGCTTTCTTGTCTCCTTGTGTGTCTCCAGAATGCAGAGGACATAGAGGACAAAGAGCAGCTCCAAGAGGAGGTGCTGGAAAAACAGAAAACACAGCACTCCCAGCTTTCAGCTCACAGGGAGGGTGAGGTAAGGAGTCCTACCATGGAAGATGATGACATGCAGCTGATTGTCAAAGAGGAAGAGGATAAATTGGTGATCCAGAAGGTAACCTGGGATGGAAGTCCACATGAACCAATCAGTAGGAGCAAGCATGCATCACTTCCGCAAGATGGCACACCACTCAAATCAGAGGACTCTGATGTGTTCCCTGTTGCTGCCTCCATGCCACTACGCCATTCCCACCCCTTCGCCCATCCTCACACACAGGACCATTGGCAACACGGGACACTAGAGTACAAGGTTCCATCATACACTTTGGGAACGATTGAACAGGTTGGGTCAAAAGATAATCAGAACCATGTGGTGCTATCAACTCTGAAACAAAGACCTCTGCAACCCCTCTCAGTGCCAGAGATCCCAACAGAGAGGGCTGAGCTCCCCACAAAGGAGGAGAGCTTCAGCTACAACTCACTTCTCTATCCTAGAAGCAACCCTGGCATAATGTCTCCATTAGCGAAGAAAAAGATGCTGTCTCAAGTTAGTGGCACTGGCTTGCCCAGTAACTACCCCTACGGCCCACCTCCTCCATTAGTCAACAAAAAGGCATCAGCCAGTAGCACTGAGGAAACAGCTGCTGGACAGCATGGCCCTCAGGTCTCTTCCACTGCACCTGAGGCAAGTGTAGTGATGAAGCGTCCATCTGTTATCCAGCACGCTCAGAGCTTCAAGCCTCGAGGCAGTGAGGACAGAAGGCCTTCAGTGGAGGCCTGTCAGAGAGAGTTGTGTAGTGAGGGGGACCCTTCTGAGCACCAGCACCATCCTCTACACCAGTCTCAGACCAGCCCCATGGGAGAACCCTACATTGTGAGGGCCAGCCCTCACTCCACTATGGAGAAATCCACTGAGATACCTCGTCCTGGACAAGCGCCTAGTTTTCTTGGTGATTTCTACTCTTCACCACACCTCCACAGCCTTTACCGGCAGACCGAGCACCATCTGAGCAAGGAACAGCTAAGCAAGTATCTGAGCAGAGAGGCTTACCCACGGGACTCTGAGACCGCACATGGCTTCCCCCAGAGCCAGCAGCCTGACAGTGGCAGCCTGACTTACTGCGCCCGTTTGAATCAGAAAGAAAAAGGGCCTTCTAGTGAAAGGATGACAGAGGAGCAGCCAACAGATCTGAGTCTCCCAAAGCCCTCTCAACCCCACTCAACCTCACCTTTGTGTAGCCTCCCACATTCCATAATGCAACAGGACGTCAAAAGCAGTCTCTTCCAAGCAGGCAACAGTCAGGGTTCAAGCTTGGATTACCACCCCAGAGCCTGTCGAGTACCTCCTATGACTGTTTCCACTCCTAAAAAGGTGGCTGAACCACAACCCAAAGCACACAATGGCAGAGGAGAAGAAACGCTGAGCTACAAGATTGATGAGATGGCTCGACCCATCTTGAGCACCAAAAGCGGCCCGCAGAATGTTGGTGCAGCACGACCATTAAAACGGAACCTGGAGGAGTTGGAGAACGGACCCACAGAAAAGAAAATCAGGGCTGTGACACCCATGCACTGCTCCACACCCAGAGATGTCACAGTGAAAGCGCGGACCCCAGAGGCTGACAATGAGTCTGTGAAGCCGGCAGAGCCGGCTCATGCTGTGCATATCAACAGCTATGCTGCTGAGGGACACAAGTTCCCCCTGCACTCCCCCATCTTCCCAGGACTGTATCCTGGGGCTTTTGTATCTCAGGTACAGGACATGTGTGACAGCCTGGGCCCCCATGCACCCCCTGGTTACTCACATCCACTGCAGTACTTGAAGAACCAGGCTGTCATTTCGCCACTCATGCCCCCATTTGCCATCCATTCCATAATGATGCAGAGACAGTTCTTGGCCCAGGCGGCCAACCCAGCCCACCTATACAGGCATCCGGTTGGGACCTCGTATGGAGACATTCTCCACCATGGCCTCTACCCCATATCAGCCCTTAACCCACAGCCAGCTTTTAGTCCTCCGCAGCTCTCTTCAGTTCATCCCAGCACCAAACTCTCTTAAATATAGGAGCCTGACATTCCGATAACTGGAGAGGCCTAGAAGACACTCCTGACTCACACTCAAATGGTCCCTATTTCCAGTAAGCATGGCCATGCTGTCAACCACACAGCTAGCTGCGTCCTATAGGCGCTTAAACTTAGGAGCAATTTATTTCTGTTATCTGTCCTTTTCAGCCACTCAAATTTATGATTTGCACATTTCTTTGAACCTAGGCCAACTGGGCTGATTGTGTCTTGTTCTAATCATGCTGTCTACAGGCATCCATTGTCTTGTTTGAAAAAGGATTGCCTTAGCATGAGTGCTGGAGTTAGTGGAGGGTTTTACGTCCCATCGGAGGAGCAGGAATTCTCACTGAACTTCTAGGTGCCCAAAGGATATATACAAGTCGAGTGACAAATCAGTGCAATCACAGCAATTATATTTTAATCAGTTCACAGAACTTCATTTTCAAACACTATTTTGACATCATGCAGAAGAGCTGCCTGGTGAACTATTGTATCTTTGCATATTAATCCTAACTGTGCATCTTTTTTATGTATCAGTGTGGTAGTTTAGTGTGTTCATATTTCAAGCCTGCAAGGGTTAAACAAGTTACATTTTGTTCAAACCACAAGAACCACAAGAGAACAGAACATTGCAGTTTGGTGTGTTACACAGCTACCTGTAAATAAAACTAACGAAGCTTTCCTTGAAAGAGTATTGACAGTAAAATGTGAGTTAAGTTTCACATGCATTTCTAACCACCATCCACTGGCATCCTCTTCTGTTCCCCTCACACTCAGTGAGGCTCCCTCCTTTATTTGCCAGGGCAATGTGGAATGTGTTTGTCAAATGTAGAACCAAGGTGCTTGTACATAACCCTAGCAAACTGAAAACACTTTGTATCATACTCACTGGCTACTGTAATTTTGGACTTCGCTGATCCGCAAGGTCTAAAATGGGATTGCTTTGCTCATGATGGGATGAAGTACTATGTCCAGGACTACTTTGGTGTCAGACAGTGGCTTTTTCTTTCCAGGCACACACTTGTGATCACAGTTCACTCAGAGGAATTCTTTTCAGGAGATTGACCAAGGTTTAAGACTACACCTGAGGATCAAGGGGTAGTTTTAGGAGCACTTAGTGAAGCACACAAAAGCCCCATCCTGATTGTTTATGTTAAAAGATGTATATCAAGTGGATTTCTAAATTATCTTTAAAAATGTTGGGTTGTATTGGCAGTTGTGAGTTCTTTACAAGGTATGTGTTACAAGATGTGAAACACCAGAAAATGGTTGTCGGTCAAAACAAAAAGTCATCATTTCTTTGCACAAAGGATTTTGGAAAAGTACAAACCCAATTTTAAAGTGACAAAATCTTCCTAGGGGTAATCAATTTTTTTTTCTTTTTTCTTTATTTCTTCATTTCTTTTTTTTTTTTTTTTTCAATGTATTAGTAGGAGACATTGAACTTAAAAGTACAAGAAATGTATTTGCTCCAACAGTGTTTGGGGTAGCACTCAAGGTTGCTATGTAACATTTTTAATAAAAAAATAAACTGTTTTATAACTTAAAAAAAGTCACTTTATCCAGTAATGTACGTCTTATCCAGTAATATAGTTGTATGTCTTTTGAAACACAAATACAACTTAACTGCAACAGAAAATGAAACAGCCTGTTGTTCCCACTCCCCATGTTATCTTCCTCTATCTGCAAGAAATGAAAGACAGACTGTTCAAGTCTGAAAACACTTGTCATATTAATAATTACTGTTATTTTATTCAATTTTTTCTTACACAGTGTAGACTGAAATAGTTTGTGTCATGTTTTTTGGAACACCGAAAAGTCATGAAATCTTCAAGAATATAATGTAAAATATGTAGTTTCGTGGTAAGTTATCTGTCTAAGATCACCACTTTTCAAATTTCTGGGTGTTCATTTTATTATAATAGTGTTCTACAGACTTCTCGGTCTTTATAGTATTATCTACAGCTCTGATTATTCTGGAAATATCTAAAATAAAAAAGATCTGTGAAGTTGTAGAATTGAAGCATGATCAATAACTTTATAAAATGATCTGCACATTAAAAACAGTGATTCCAAACTTTTGCAAACTTACAGCTAATTGTGCAAAAGTTTGCTGTTGACACCGGGGGAATATATATAGAAATATATGGCTATATATAAATAATGCTGCTCAGGATTTATATATATATATATGAGTATGTGTGTGTGTGTGTGTGCGCGTGTGTGTGTGTGTGTGTGTGTGTGTGTGTGTGTTTGTCCGTGTGTGTGTCCCACATGCTGAAAGGACCCTGTACTAGAGCACATCTGCTCTAGTTTACCATGTTCATTATAATTGTAATGAGAGCTGGGAATTTCAGGGCCCCCATAATTAGAATGTTCGTCAAGAGCACTTAACAAGACTCTTTCAGTGTTGGACTGGTACGGCCAGCCATGTTCTGAGGTTGGAGTTCATGTCTGGATGATGCTGTGTTTTTTCATCTGAAACTTTTAAATGTACTGCTAATATCTTTTCCCTTGTTGTCTAATAGTGTCTCCGTTGTGATTCACCTATTTGCAATACCAGATATTATATATAAGTACTAGATTCAAGATTCTAGATGTTTATTTGTCACATACACAGTTATAAATGTACATCATCCATTGAAAAGTAACTTAAAATCACTCCTGAGAGTGCAATAACTAGAAAATAGAATAAAGAATAGAATAGAATTCATTGGTAAAAATACACAAATGTAAATAATATAAATCTAACACTGTAGGCAAGCGACTAAATGTATTTGAATTTTTCAAAATAAGTACTAGGGGTCAAAAAGAATTGCTAATATGAGCTGATTTGACCTTATTGCCAACATTGTGCTTATTTAAATTAAACTCTGAGGCGTTGAGTAACTTACTTTATTTTTCAGGCACTTTTAGCAAAACTGGTATTTTTCTTTCATACTGAGCCATGTTCTACCTCATCTTCTTTAGATCATGCTATAAAGGATGGCTTAATTTGCTACAGCTACATTTTGGTTCCTGAATGTCAGAGTCAGCATGGGTAATAAAAGCCATGTGGGCAGGCCGCAGCAAATATGTGCAATTGAAATGTAGCCTACCACTTCAAGTGCTCTTAATAATACATCCAATACATTTTGAGAACATATCAACCTTGAAATAACTGCACTGTTTTTCCAAGCCTTTCAAGCACCCTCTAGTGGTTGAATCAAATTTAGTCAGAGATCAGCAGCAGCTGTAATTACAGGCTACTTGTCCTGAGAGTTTGGATTTAAGAGCCCTGAAATGGGGCTCTGCCAAACTGTGTACTATCACACAAAGAAAAGTTATTAAAAAAAATTGAAGATACTGTAAGAGTGGTTGAAATAGCTTCTATTTAAATAAGTGCTTCCTCACTTTAACAGTTTACCACTAGTGTTGACTCAGAGGAGAAGGGCAGCGGACACCCGTCATCATTTCCTGCCTTCAACTGTCTGTGTGATTAAAATATATATCGGGTGCAAATTAGTGGAAATCATCCCGTTTCCTCTATCACTTTTTTTTTCTCACAGGAACAGCAAGCTCATATTTTGCTCCTGCTGTTAACCTGTGAACAGCTATTGAAATTTCTATTGGTGGTGAGCATCTATTGACATTCTGCCAAGAACATCACGTCAGTTTTCACAGGGCCATGTGGCTGCTGAGCCTATGTGTTTATGATTAGAGTAGCCTGTGAAATGAAAGTTTCTGTGTTTATTTTGAGGATATGTGATTTCAACTTACATAAAAAAGGATATTTCTATAATAGCATATGTAACTAACTGAAAGTCATTTTTGATGTGGGATTTCACTGATGTTTCAGAATGTCTGCATAGTGTAATGATAAAGGTTCAGAGTGCTTTGGTGCAAATGTTTCATTGTAGATAAACTAATTGACTCAAAACCGTTCAAAGTGGTTTAGGTAAAAATAGGAACGATAGCAAGTGTTTAATACTGTTGAAAGCTACTTTACAGAAAGCTATTGTGCAATATGGTTACAAGACATCATTGGACATCATATGGTCTGAGACATCGTTTAACACTAATTTTGCATAACATTAAATATAAAAATTCCGAAGCTGCGTGTGGATTCAGTGGTAGTTTTGTATAATAAATAAGTTTGCATTACCCCTTATTTCTATCACCACAATATAAACAGTCAAAATGTTTCTCTTCAGTCCACTAT
Source organism: Bryconaethiops microstoma (assembly GCA_037577275.1). Lineage (NCBI taxonomy): Eukaryota > Metazoa > Chordata > Actinopteri > Characiformes > Alestidae > Bryconaethiops > Bryconaethiops microstoma. Next base: position 26,859,102 of record JBBJLS010000109.1, read on the forward strand.
TTCCCATCAAACCACTCAAGAACCAAAAAGGGAGTTTGTACTGTATTGCAAAACCCAGAAGAATAGGCTACACACTATATGGACGAAAGTATTGGGACACCTGACCATTAAACCAACTGAAACTTTTAACGACACTGCATTCAAATACATAGACTTTAATATGGAGTTGGTCATTTCTGTGGGAATTTGTCCCCATTCATTCTGTAGAGCATTTCTGAGGTCAGGCACTGATGTTGGACGAGAAGGCCTGGCTCACAATCTCCGTTCCAGTTCATCCCAATTCATCCCAAAGGTGTTGAATGAGGTTGAGGTCGGGGCTCAGAGCATTCTCAGTGCATTCTTCCACACTGAGCTCATCCGACCATGTCTGTATGGACCTTGCATTGTGCACTGGGGCACAGTCATGCTGGAATAGAAAAGGTTCTTCTCCAAACTCTATCCACAAAGTTGGAAGCATGTCATTGTCCGAAATGTCTTAGTGAGCTTGATTTTATACCTGTGGCAATGGGTATATCTGAATCAACTGAATTAAAAAATTAAGAGGTGTGTCCCAGTACTTTTGTCCATATGGTGTACTTACTGCACCACTCTAGGAAATTAAAAAAGAGAAAAGGATTTATAGTGCAGTGACACCCTGAGGCAGAGAGGTGACATTACAAGTTATTTTTAGCCAGTGAAGTCATTTATTAACTATGAATTGATTGTATCCACACATTTCTGGAGGGTGAGAAAAAAACCCTCAATTAAACAAGGCATGTTTTTGAGAAAAAACAACATAAGGAACTGGAATCGATCAGATGCAGAATATCCATTATGACTGTTCATACTCAGTGTGTAATCTTGTGTCAGGGTAGTTCTCAAATGACTTAAAAGGCTATGTATTAGAGTGAACGACAGGTTGTTGTTTGCGAGGCCTCATAGCGCAGCTGCTGGTGTTACAGCTACACTCAGCAGCTGTGCTCTGATAATCTGCTGGCTTGTGCAATGCAGCATCGGCTATTAATCAGTGCTTCCCACTATCGTGTACAATTTCACCCCACAACTGCTTTTATTCAGTGTTATTTTCTCCACTGAGTAAATCAGGCAACCTTCGTTCCTCAAGTAAAATTGCAGTGCTTTTTTTTCTTCAAAACGCTTTGCTTAACTGAGTAGGCCTGCAACTGTTCATTAACGACAAACAAAAAACAAGATAAAGAGCAGCTGTGGCTACAGGGATTATTATAACATGTCTCAAGCCATTGCTTTATTGAAAACCATCAAGAACAGTTTTCACAAACTGTTATTAAATCCCTTTATCAGCCAAATTTAGCCATACCAGTAAAAGTGCTGTTTTACCACACTGGCTTGGCTCATACAAGAGCAAAACTGTATTTTTCTAATGAAGAAGCTGCTCTGTGTTGAAGGCATTCTGCACAGTGTTGACTCAGAAGAACCACAGGAAAACCGCCAGGCAGGAAAAATGACCTCGTGGGAAATGCCAGATGTACTTTGCACAAAAATAGCTGAGGTTTTAACAAGCCAAGTAAATCAGAAAACATGAAATTGATAGTGAAATATGTGCTTTTTGGTGCTTTATTTCTTCTCATGAAAACTTAATTTATAACGCCTGTCATTCAACTTTGACCATTTAAAGCTTCAGAGCTGTTTTTAATTTACTTTTGATCGTATTTAGATAGGAAGGTTGCAATAATTTGTCAGCAGCAGTTGAAGGCAGAGAGGCTGTCTCAAGGAATTTTAAAATGCAGCTTAGTCTGTATCAATGTGGTCCTTGCCAAAACCTGCACTAAGCGTGCTTGTGAGTGCCCCTTTAAAATTATGAGAAATGGGACACCTTAAGGCCACACTGACACAGCCCAATAAGGACCACAAGTGAACCAAATGGGGCAATTATGGTCTTGCACAGTATATGATTGCTTAGAAAATACCATGTTTGTTTGTGGTGTGTTTTAGTATGGCTGTTGTGCTGCATGGTTGAAGTATATATTTATATGATATTTTTATCAGGTGTTGTGTGTTTAGCCCATGCAGCTGGACTCAGTAGCAAAGCCAGCTCTCCTGATCTATGTGGCATACTCAAAGTGAACTTTTTTTCTGTCCTTCTGAACTGCTGCCTCTCTCACTGTATATGCATGTGTACGCAAACATGTATTTATCTCTTTGTGAGGACCAATTAATGACCAGAGTCAAAAACTAAAGAAGCTGCCTGATAGTTACTCAGGTTAAGTTTGGGGTCAGTGGAATGTCCTCACAAATGTAGTAATACCAACAATGTGTGTGTGTGTGTGTGTGTGTGTGTGTGTGTGTGTGTGTGTGTGTGTGTGTGTGTGTGTGTGTGTGT
>JBBJLS010000109.1:26870585-26901434 GCA_037577275.1 Bryconaethiops microstoma
CTCTCTCTCTCTCTCTCTCTCTCTCTCACACACACACACACACACACACACACACACACACACACACACACACACTAACATGCCACTACTATGTCAGTGTCATTGTTATGCTGAGAAAGATCCCCCACCCAAATGATACCTGTTTACTGGTGAATGGGTTAAAAGTGAGCTAACAAATGATGCAGATAAGCAGATGTCTGTAAGTGTACATTATAAAGTGCACCAATATGGTAAGTAGAACTGATCAAATAAACAATTAGTGTAGATACAAAGTAGGTGTACCTGATAAGGTTGACCTCCATAGAAAAGCATAACTAACAGAATGAGATGTCTTGGAACTTCTGCACATCAGTTTAAAGTCACCATGCCCATTGCCAAACATCAACTACTGCGGTATAAAGACCACCAACATTAGGCTGTGGCGAAGTGGATCTACATTCTCTGGAGTGATGGAGATCCATCCAATGCCTCTGAGATGCAATGTGGGGGGTTTATGTTAGTTATCCAACATCAGTACCTGACCTAATGCTCTTGTGGCATGCAGTCAAATGCTCACAGCATAAGTTCCAACATCTAGTATAAAATCCTCCCAGAACAGTAGAGGTAGATAAAAAATGAAAATGCTCCTTTTTTTTTTATCAACAAATATAAATAATGTGAATGAGGTTCTGCTATACTGGCAGTGATTCAACTACTCAATCTGCCACTCAGTGATTGTATACAGCCTCATATGTAATAAGTAGTAAGAGAATGTTTAGACAGTGTTAGACTGTTACATTTTGCTGTTGTTTTCCTCTGAGTAACCATCAATAAACACCCATATAAACAGAACAGAGGGAGAGAAGCTTTGGTAAAGAGTCATAGCAAGGCTCTAGTCCAAGGCAAATAAATGGCCAAAGATAGGGAGCGCTTTCCAACTGTTGGGCCTAACAAGGCCTTGCCCCTTAGAGATGCTCAGCACTGGCCCGCAGAAAAGCAAAGCATTTGTCAAAACATGACTCAAGTGAGAGACATTGTGGTGCATTGGTTCTGCCACTGACTATCACTGTGGCAAGGCCTAAAAGGCATTAAAGACCATGTTATTATGATGTAATGGGATCAGCTTCCCTCACAATGACTGCAAGACTGAAGAAATGATGACAGATCAGTTGGAAAGAACCATTTTTAACTTCAGCTAAGCTGTGAGACATTCTGTGTGGGCAAAACTAAGCTCCACAGATCTTCAGTGCCTCTAACAGCATGCTAATGGGGAAAACCATACCAAAATTGGTGGCTGGCTTTCTGCTATTAACATACTGTCTAACATACAAAATTTCTGTGGTTGATCTGGTACTCCCTACAAACAAGAAAAACAATAGTAAAAACAGCAGTGAAATTATGTGAGAATAGTTCTGAGAAACAAGTCACCTTGGGGATAACAGAGCATGCATGCAGTAGTTCTGAAGCGACTCTGCTTCCTGCAAATACCCAGTGGACATGTCTGGGGCTGGGACAATGCACTCTTTTTCACTGTAGCCAAATGCAGCTGGTAGGTTCAAGCGCATAACACGAAACACGTGGTGAATTTTGCTGCTAATTTTTTCATTTATTGCAATGGTGTGCACTCTGCATGCCCTTTGTATTAAATGTTAAATATATTACAAATTATTAAAACTGTAATCATCAGCCATGTGTAAACTCTAATAACATCACAGCAGTGCAACCATTACTATTAAAGCTAGGCCTTCAGTTTGGGCTGGACACACATCTTTGTTAATGCCAATTTCTGATAGCACCCCTATGGGAATGTATTCCGTTGTATTACATTGGTCAGTGAAATGATGCATGTATGATAAGGAAAAAATGTGTTGCTTTATGACAACATATGTGTCATACATGTGTATAATATTATGTACGTATATTGAAATGGCCATTAAATTTAATTTTAGAGAAGGGAATAAAATGTTCTCAACTTTTTGTTACTGTGACTCTTAAACAGACACATGTGAATAACATCTGACCTTTGACTGATTTCCTGCCCTGTTTTGTGCCTCGTTCTCTCTCTGTAACACTCTCTATAACTCTAAAACTCACCATGAACAACTGGGCTAAACTGTTGTTGACTAAATAAGCAGATATATGTAAATGTGCTGTTTTTGTGACATCATCAAAAACAATGCATTCAAAAAAGGATTTTGCAGCTTAATTTTTGTCTGTGGACCATGTGGAGGGTAAATTTTGACACTTTTAAATATGTTTCCATACTCTTTTATTTGAAAAGAAAAAAAAATGTAGTTATTCATAAAAGAGGCCTTTTAATCTAGTGAGATTTTATCCCAAATAATTGCTGTTACCATCTCTTTTGGTTTATTTGTTATATAAAATTTACACAATGTAAAGAACAAATAGATTGTCAGATAAGTAAGAGTTGATGTGGCCTTTGTCCAGAACACTTACAAGTTCTAATTTTGCCTGACCTAAGCAGTGCAGGACTGATAAAGCTGGGGTACTGTCGCATCTAGTTTGAAAAATGAGTGTTTTTCACCACAGGATAACTCCTCATGGTGATGTATGTCCTCTGAGTCGGTGAATGGACTCTCAAAGACTCTCTGAAGACTCAAGAAAACAACACTCATACATCAGACGCTTGTTCGCTCGGGGGAGGATCAAACCATTTTGTCATGGAAAAGAAACTCTGCATCCCCCCAGTCCCCTACACCCACCTCAGCAGCGGCGCTCTAACTTTACCCTGATGAATTGGGCCACTTTCACTGTTGTAGTGGTTTGAGGTGGAAAGATCACTCATTTCAGTGTGATGACCAAACTCCATCAGACGCACCTCGAGTAGTGTGAACTGAGATGAATGTGGCGGCTGGCTTAACACCACCTAGTTTCCACCTGACTGACCCAGCAGCAGAGCTTGGCTTTGAACAATGGCAGATCAAACCTCAAACAAGAGAGGCCTGTATGTCACACTGTCCCATTTACACTAAAGCACCACTCAAGAGTTTGTGACAAATTCAGATAATTAGCGGGAGTCTAGGAAGCAGTAAATAAAACTGAGGAAATGTCAGATGTGTGCAGAATGAACAATGGAGCCTTAGAAGTGACAGAGAAAGCTGTGTAATAATAAAATGAAGTTACAATAAAACTATAGGGATGTATCATATGGTGTGATAAATTGTAGCTTGTATGATAGTTTGTGATTAGATTATTAGACTGTCATGTAAAATATTGTACTTTTGTAATGTTGTGTTCTCATAAACTGAAAACGAAAACATCAACATAAGGCTGAATTTATCAGCAAACTGAAACACAATTGATTGGATTAAATTGAATAATACATTTTGTGAATCCCCTATACAATTAATATTCAGAATACAGTTGAATACAGTTTTGACGTTTAAAATGTTTTTTGACGTTTGTAAAATTTGTCAGATGTCACTCCCATCTCCCTGGTTCCAATATCTCAGGCAAAGAGAACAATATTTCCACATTTTATCATTTATGATTGTATTTTAAAATAATATGGAAATATGATAAAAACAAAATGTATAATGCATTCACAAGATAATTTCACAAAGTGTATGAAATCACCACTGGTCTTTCCGTTTCAGTGCCAACAGTTGGGCTGATATTGTTTGAATTTTACTGACTTTTGACAATAGTAGTGTTAATGGAATTCACTGTATTAAAGTGGGAATTATACATTCATGGTGTCTTTTGGTTTTCCAGTGCTCATTGGCTATAATGTGAAGAAAGTGGATAAAAGCTTAAGAGAATTCGGTCACTATTCAGTTTTTTCAGTGCAGATTCTGGATACGTAGGTCTTTGCTTTGCAACACAGCTTCTTGTTTGCTCAGCAATCACAAGAGCAGATATGGTTTGTGTTTTGGAGTGTTGTGGCATTAGTCATTCTTCTCTTAATCATAGCAGAGGGATATTAATTTTAGCTACACAGGCAGCTTTAGAAACAGCCTTAAAAGGGCAGCCTTTGACCTTTTGTGGGGAGAGTTCTGCCTGGCGGGTTTCAGATCCTTGTTTAGAGGCCCTGTGGATTCCCCCTGACTGCTCCATGCCCTTCTGCTCTTTGCTTGACTCACTGCCCCCGCACACAGGCTACCTCTCTGGGGCACTGGGGACCATAAATTAGCACCAAAAACATCTCTCTCTTCCCTCTTTTCTGTTTCTTTTTTTATTTCTCTCTTTGTTTCTCTTTTTCTGTTTCTCTCCTTCTCTATGTCTCTCTTTCAAGCCCATTCTCTCTCTCCTCTTCTTTAACACTCTCTCTCTTTCTCTCCTATTCTCTGCCCAGCACTTTATCTCTTTTTCAACCCCCCACCATCCCTTTCTTTTCTCTCCCTCTCTCTCCCTCTCACCTTCTCTCTCCTTTAACCACCCCCTGCACTTGATAGTCTGAGGAGAGAAGCTTGTTATGGCCATTTGTTTGTTCTGTGATGGTTTTTTCAGTTTGTTGTGTTTGACTTTGAGACCCTTTTCTGCGATGGGACGTTTCCTGTGAAGAATATGAAAGAAACGAGAAGTAAACTGAAATTAAAATATTCCATGAAATAAATATGAAACCGACATGCCTGATGATGAATGTCAATAAAGACCATTTGAGTTGACTTGACCTGACTAACATGATTATACACACATTCGTTACCATTTTATTTTCTTGACAGAAAATTACAAAGTCCTAGTCTTAGCTTTGTGGTGGTAATTAAGGATTGTTCTCTACCAGTGCTACCATACATGGGATAAAGATGCGTTGTCAAACATGTTGTTGTGTAATTTGTTCAGATATGTGGGGAACAATACAGAAGTAAAGCAATGAGTAATAATTTAAAAAAGAACAAGTCAGTTTCACATGAACAGAAAAGTGGGCAGCTGGATGGATGGGAAAATTGTTGGATGGATATTGCATTATACAGCATATTTCTCCATTTCTGCAATATTTTTTTCTGTTTTTGCAATAATTTGTTTTGCTTCAGTAGCGATGCGGAAGAGAACCATAGACGTGCAGAAAAGTGTGATTAAAAGAAGGTAATGGGCACTGGCTGTCCACTCATAGGCCATTAGAAAACATTTACCACACTTGATATTAATTCAGACACCTCCAGTGAAAAAAAAATGGTGGAATTGCCTACTCTGATATGATGACAGGAAATGAATCATCACGTCAGTCCTGTTCCCATTCAGATATTTGTGCTGTCTTTATTATTTTTTCCCTTCTCTCAGTGAACCATTTGATTAGAGTCACGAAGCAGCACAGTCCACTACATTGTTCCAGCTTCATATCTGTTTCCTGGCAAACATCCATTATTCTTCGACAGTCACTCAGGTACACTCTTACTTTCTCACATGAGTGCTCTCATTAACACACGCGTACACGCTCACATTCATGCACACATGCATACATGTAAACACAATCTCACATCTCCTGCCTAATCAGCTGGAGGAAGTGAAAGTCCCAGCATTCAGCTACCGCTGTGCACCCTTTATTCTGTCCTGGGACTCCTCCAGACATGGACACGCACACACTCGTTCCCTCTCACGTGCACACAAGGTATATATACACCCACACATGCACTCACACTCACTTATTTTATCCCTTGACCGGATGTAGGGTAAGGCAAACGTCCTATAAGTTTTTTTTAAATATGTAAACCCCTAGTTAATAATTGTTTAATTAACACTTATATGTAACAATATATATATATAATATTATAATCTGTAATGTAAATGTGTTTAAAATTACATCTATGTATGTAATTTTTTTTAATAAAAAAATACCCATATATGATTTATGTGTCCTCTATATTGTCTGTGCTTAATCTGCCCCCAGAATCCGAAGGTTATTTATCACTGGTTGTAGAAATCAGATTGGTTTAGTCCAGAATTATACCAACTACTACAAACTAGCTCAAGATGAGCAAAGTTTATTTTATTATGGAGATTGTCATAGACATTGACACAGAAAACCTACATCAGTTGTTTTAAACCACACTTTTTTCATGCAACAAAATGGGTAAGATAAAGTTGAATACCACAAATATGTGTGGGATATATTTGCACTGTAAACAGTGGTACACCATTGAAGTTACAATTGTATTTTATATGGTAGGCAAGTTTTTTGTAGCTGGCATTAAACAAAGATTGGATCACCATCCTGTTCTAAACCTCTCCCACACCTGGGAAAGTAATGTGGGGAATATGCCAGGAATGCCTCTAAGTGCCATGGAGGAATCAAGGGACCTCTGAGCTGTCACTTTCAGAGGTGGATGGAAGGATCGTGGACAGTGCAACGTGCCAGGCAGACGGCGGCTGCCAGCTGGATGAGGTTCCTCGTATGAAGGGCCATTTCAATCTTGATCCCTCACAATAACCGAGAGACAGGACAAGGCCATCAGTCTCCATTACGCCGACGGTGTTTTCTCTCGCATCGGCCCTCTCTGTCGTGTTCTCCTCGGGGTCCAAAGGAGACGCTGTCTCATACATCATTTTCTTCACAAAGCTTGAAAGCCCCCTGTAGTGGGGATGTGGCTCCTTCCTGCCCACTGGCCCCTCCCTCCATGTCGGTCCACCTTGACAGGGCTAACTTCCGCTGACAAGGGAGAAAATTAGCATAGCAATGGGGAGCCCTTAGGCTTGACAGGGACGGACATTGTAAGTGACTCTTCAGCCCTCCTCCAGTGCTACACCTCTACTACAGCAGCGCTTTTAGGCCCAGTCAGCTCTCTGATGTGAAATTTTGTTCTGTATCCACATACAGTTTGAGAAAATTCTGAATGAATCTGACCCACCCACAGTGCTCTTGACCAAAATCTGACTGTTGCCAAACTAAATTCTATTCAAACCCAACAGCAGACAGTAAGCCAACAGAATTCTAACCAAACATGAATATATATTCAATAAAGTTGTGTCTAAACCTGACTGTAGTTGAACACAATTCTGTCCAAATTTGAGCATAGTGTTACATTTTGTTTACTCAAATTTGACTGTGTTCCATCAAAGTTCTTTAACATAGACTGTAGCCAAACATAATTCTGTCTAAATACAATGGTATTCCTAAAACTCCACCAAACTCCACTGTATTCCCAAAACTTTGTCCAAACTACATTGTATGACATTTGATCTAAACTTGAGTGCATTTTAATACAATTTGTTCTGATTGGAACTATATTCCAATAACATTCTATCCAAATCTGACTATAGCCAAACAAGATATATTCTGTCTGAACCCCCCTGTATACCAACACACTTCGGGATAAACCTGACTGTATTCTGCCAAATTATCTTTTCACAGTGGATTTCCTTAATCTTATGTACCGCATAAACATTTTGTATGTCTTGAAGTCATCTGCATAACTCATGCAGCCATACATAAGCATCTCAGCAGAGTGTTCACTGGATCATACTGCTGAAAAGTTTGGAACCTCCAGTCATATTAATAACTGCTATTATTTTGTGTAATTATTAGAAGAAGGTATTTTAAAATGTACCATTCCATATTAAACTTTTCGAGAACATCAAATGGTTATTAAATTATAAATAATACAGTTTAATTATCTATTTACTGTATAATTAACTTCCCTGCTTCAGGGTTAGATTTTTTAACTATTGTTGCTATTTTACAATGTTTCATTATTTTTCATATGAATTTTCCTCATCTGAACTTTCCTACAAATCTGCAACCTTAGAAGTTATAGTGCATTATAACTATAATAGAATTGTTTTTAATCATTAAAACAGTGATTCCAAGCTTTTGAAGGCCATGTGCATTCAGTCATTCTGTCACTGAGAATCAACAAGTATGCCCCCTCAAAGGGTCTGTATTAAAGAGAGAAAACCACACAATTGTTTGCAATTGCAATTCCAAGTTTGAGGATTCCAAGACTAAATGTTTTGTTGTTTTTCAAAGTGAACATAACCACACACCGTCTACACAGAAGACACTTCTGGACACTTCAGTACACAATTACTGTTTATTTGCAAAAATTTACATATTGGGATGTACGTCAATCATAAAATGTGACCTGTTAAAAATTGTGGACTAAAATATGCAGAAAATAGCATATTTAAGTGACATTAAGTTCCTGGTAGAGAATGTCTTAACTTCTTTTCACTTAAAAAAATCTGTTTGACCAGGGGTGTTATACATTCGTCTGTATGCAAATACCCACCAGTTTACACCACCACTGAAAATGGTAAATTCATGGCTCTGCCTCAAGGGAATACACTTTGTATGCTTTTTGGACAGTTCAAAATTTGATTTCTTCTAATTCCCCATCAATTCATCAAAAAAATTCGCACTATGCTATGTAGTTAGTCATGTTCAGACCAACTAACCATTGCTGATGAATCGAAGGACACTACCTCCTCTGTAAAATGTCTGTAAAACAGTAAAAGAAACTTCTAGCTATGCACAAGCAGCCTACAACTGTGCTGATGGAAATAAAGAGGGGCACTTTACAATCATTTCTGACTCCCATCTGCCTGCACCAGGCCCTACATTTGTCTTATGTTTTAATGTGCTTTCACTTTAATTTCCCATTATTTAGTCCTAATATTATGTTCTGATGAAAATGTTAACAATCGCTAAAATCATGGGTGCCTGAACCATTATAGCAGGGTGGGACATATCCCCACCCCACACTTTTCAAAATCATTTATTATGTCCCCCCACTTTTTGTTTCCCGGACAAAAGTAGAGACGTGCGCGCAAAAATCCACCCACACACCCCCACCACCAACCCCCACCAAAATCGTAGACCGATGCATTCACCCCCTCACATTAAAAATGCTTCCGGTGCCCCAGGCACTACTCTCATACAACTGTAACATCACTAGTTGTAACAATGTGTAATTACGCAGGGGACCAAAAAGCTATTGCAGGCATCCTTTACCCCAAATCTATCCTTTCATTATAAATCATTTGTGTTTAAGTAGACATTCCTGAAATCACTTGATCTCTCAGCTGTGCCCACAACACTGGTAGCTGTTACTGTTTTACTCAGTTGTTCAATTCTATAGCACGTCTGTATTCATCCAAGAATAAATGGCCCCTGTCGACTCTGTGGGCAAGACTTTGACCAAGACTCATCCCTCTCACAGTTCACCTGTCAGACCTGTGATGAACTAAATGATAAGAAAAACACCTATTATACCATCCTTGGGTGGCACAACATCGACCCTCATCTTTTCTAATTCAGGGGCGCGTGTAAAGCCTGTTCCTGTTCAGAGGCCAAGCATGAAAGACAGTGAGACCCTCTCTTTGTGATGGATAGGATCTTACTGCTCTTGTCAGAACCTGTTGCTCAAAGCTAATGGCTTCCTTCAACAACGTATGTCAATGGCCATGAAGGGCAGCTGTTTTTCCAACCTGGTTGCCAGATTTCCTTTCAGTGTGCTCTGAAACAAAGGCAGCAGCCTGGAGATTCATTCTGTCCCCTTTCCCATTTACTTTTTAGTTGTAAAACTGGGCCAATGATAATTCCTGAAACAATCTGACCATCCATCCCAGATCCATGTTTGAAACTGGACATGCTGGAATTCATACTGGGAAGAATATTGTTGGTTTGAAACACTTTTATTTCTGACATCAGCATAAACATAATCTGTGAAAACAGGGAGGTGTTTCATGAAGCAGGGTTACACCTTTAGATGGAGGTCAGAATCAGAATCAGAATCAGAATCAGAATATCTTTATTGTCATTGTAAAAGGTACAACGAAATTAGGTGCAGTCCTTGCGGCATCAAAGAAGTATAACAAAATAGAAAAATGAAAATAGAAAATAGAATATATATATATATATAGATGTAAACATATATATATATATGTATATATATATAAAATTACAAAAGGATTAAATATGAAATGAGGTAGAACAGTCACTTGACGTAAAACCTTATTGCACATAAAAGGTAAGGACTGTCCAATACCCTCTTAAAAGATAATAAAGGGTATTTAGAAAAAAAACACTTTGGATTCCTTTAGGAAACTTTAATGAATTTTTCCATATGAACTAACCATAATCTATAAACTAAATAGAAAGGAATTCCCGGAGAACCTATACAATACTCAAACGTCCAAAAAAACTGCCTTTACAACCTCAAAGGCAAAAAATAACAGAGTTATGATTCTACTGCTGTACTATATGCAAAATATTAGATTATTAGACTCCCCGGGCTAACAAACATTTGATACTGACAAAAAAGTAACATACAGACAGAATTAAATTCAGCATGACTCGTCACACACGTACATGTTCAAAAGCTGATTTTAATTTAGACTCATCCAGCATCACATCCGCCAGGGCAGCATTTTTGTGTTTAGGGGTTAGCACGCTCCTCAAGCCTGTTTTCAGCATTATACAGCCAATGGCCTTTGAAACACAGACAGCAATGAGCAGTTAGTGACCCAGAATTCTTTGATACTGAGATATGAATGTAGAAAGCCAATGTAAATAGTGCAGTTTTTTGCATTTGGCAAATCATTTTATATCATGTTTAGAGGTTGCTCAACAAGATGAAAGTCTTCTGAAACAAAAAATATAAAATGTTATAAGATCCATACATCCTTTAAATATTGGTCTTTGAACAAATGTTGGTCTAGTATCACATCACATCATTCTTAGAACAGCCAGGTTGGTATTCTTTATGATGCTGGATGACCAGGAGTAGATACTGCTTTTGGTTTTTCTTCTTAGTAAGAATCTAACTGTATTCAAGTAGTGAAACACCTCTTTCTGCATTGTCAGTTATAATGTTCAAATGGTGGACAACATGAAGACCAGTCTTATAATCCTCCACTGATCTATATCACTGTCAAAAAACCAAGTGCAGAGCCGAAGTCAGTTGAAAAAGCCATTGAACCTTTCATAACAAAGTCTTCAACAGTCAAGTTTATCCACAACTTCAGGTCAACCTGTGCACAATTAGCTGGGTTCTCCTTACCTTCCTTTTCCCTGATGGCTTTCACCATCATTATGGTTAAAACACTCACACTCTTAGAAAACTCTATGGCCCCATTCGTGGCATAAATGGGGCCATTTCACTGAGGGATTTGAAGCTAAAGCAATGACGATGAACATACGTATGCCCTGCATTCTGAACAAGCTCTTATTCACGGTATGTTCAAATCAGCCAGCACCCACTCTATGTAAAGAACAAATATTTTCATTTCGTTTTTTCTTTTCGCAATGCACATATTTCTTTTAGCTCATGAATTTTTATAATCCTTTGTAATGCTACAAGCAGCATTTTCCTCTCTTGTCCAGCAAAATTTACAGCTGGAGTCATTTGTTTAGTAGGGTACAAAAAAGGGACTATAGTACAGAAAGAAGTATGCATAAACTAACAATCATGGCACAACAGACAACAGATCTGAAGCAACAATAAGAACGTTCATTGCCGGACTTGGCTTTTTTGTCCTCTATGGAGATTGCTTTGAGGCGAAGAATCACTCCGCTCTTTCAGGGCTCTTGGCTGGAATTTCCTGAGAAGTATGAACTCCAGTCTATTTGACTCCTGCGCTATGTAAGTCATGCACATTTTAAACATCGGAGAATAATGTTGCCTTTATCTGCCCTGGACATTAGCCGCTGAGAGTGATTGCATCTGGCATGGAAAAGCTTGCTTATTGTCAACTAATGGACGCACACTAGTCTCAGATGTGACTCTAATAAGACTGCTGGATCTTTAAGAGACATGTAGTTTTCATAGCCTCCATCTACAGCATGCGTTTTTTGTCCACATAATGATGTGTTGTGCCATTCAGTTATGAGAACCTAAGAAAATTAATGCATAATCACGTTGTTGATATATGACAAAATACACTGTCATAACAAAACCTTGTGTCTCTTAAAAAAGTCACTTTACAATTTACTGTTCATGAGAAGTTAAAAAACGTTTCAATGTAAGTTAATGTAAGAAGATTTCCTACTGCTTCATTCATTAAAATTTGACACATTGTAAATGGCTGCTGCTATTTGGCAATTATATGAAAAATATACACACACACACCAGGGGTCCTCGAGTTACACAGATCCATTCCTTCGATAGTGATGTAACCTGAATTTTGGTGTAAGTCGAAACACACCCTGTCCTAAGTCACTTTCCTAACACAGTTATAAAATCATAAAAACAGAACTAAGCCACAGAAAAAGGAAAAGGAAAACTCCCTCACTCATACGCCACGTAACTGCATATTATTCCACCACACGCAACCAAGGTAGTTTGCCCGCGTAGTGTGTAAGTTCGAGGGTAACAGCATAAGTTGAGTGGAAGTGGGAGTGAGTGTTGTAAACTTCAAACATCGTATGTCGAGCCTGTTGTAAATCAAGGACCCCCTGTACATATATATATATATATATATATATCAACTTCAAAATCAACTTCAGAAAAACTCCTCATAGTCCATTGTCCATTGACTTATTCCATACTGTTCTCTTTCACCTCTGACCGAAAGTTTGCCTTTAAGTCAGCTGTGGTGAAAAGATCTCTTGGATGTGTCATCGCAGCTGATTTCCATATCTCCTGAGAGTGGGGGCCTAATTGAATTACCACTGCCGGAAGTGGTATTTGGAAGTGCCTGCATTCAGAGTAAAAAAGCAGGCCTCATTATTTCTCAAGAGGATGGCCTTTTGTGGTGCCATGCAAAGGTACACTTAACTGAGTCCGAGAGACAGGCTCTGCCCAGCCACACTTCCTCACCACGCTCCCTCTCTCTTTCTCTCTCTCTCTCGCTCTCTCTCTCTCTCTCTTCCAAAATGACTGTTTAATGTTGGCTTTGCTTAAACAGATCATATGTAACATCCTGGACACAGGATAACTATGATAGAACTAAGTCTCTCTATAAGCTGCAGTTTAAGACAATGTACATACAAGCACAGGCATCAGAAGCATTAAAATGTGGGGGGGCCACTGTTGGGTGGTCTGGAGCGTGGGTGGGCAGGTGTGGGGATGACAGAAGTAGCGTAGTGTTTTCCTGGGGGGGCGCAGGGGCACGCTGCATTTGGCGTCTCACGCATTCGGCGTCTCGCTAATATACTGGTTCTGGCGTCCAGCATACAATGCATCTTAAAATAAACTCGGCAACAGAGACCATTTTGTCAGGGAGTTAGTGGGTCACAGGATAGACGTTTTCTGTTTGGGTCTGAGTGCCTGGTCCAGTTTGGCTGGTCGCTGGTGATGGGATCAGGCGGGCTGTGCTGGCTTGGATTGCCGGGTTAAACGCTTTGCATTGAGGTAACATTTTTGACGTGATGATACAAAAATTCCTTATTGCATGAATTGCAGAGAACGATATCCCAATCAACCGTTCCATCTGTCCCAAGCAGCGCGTTCTCGTCTCCTCTTTCATTTTACAGGGCAACTGTAGCCAGAACCAGACCTGGTTAGAGTCACCATGTCATGCGATTAATCAGCGTTAATTGTTTTAACGTGTTATTTTTTCTGATTTAATTCTGATTTAATTGATATATACAGTAAACGTTATGTTCCAAGAGCACCCAGGTATAGTGAAAAAATTTTATAGTATAAACCCTAAATATGCCCCCAAATATGCTCCCAAAACACTTTAATTTCATTTTAAGCTCAGTACCATTAAAGAAAATACTGTACAGTTTACACTGAACTCCTGCAGTGCTAGAATGTAAATACCGATATTACCCCTGTATAGACTGTACTGTAATTCATTCACGTGCGTTTTCTTTGGTATAAGCAGGGTAAATACAGTAGCAAATCCATTTAATTTACAGTAATAAAATACTTTAAGATGAACAAAACGGAAAACAGGAGAACACTACCTCCAGGGGGGAAATTCTGGACTGCAGCTGTGAGGGATGTGTCAAAGGGCAGGAGCCAATCAGCAGCAAGGAGAAATAATTTACTTTCTCAGACTGGCTGCTTTCAAACCTCCCGCCACTGAGTAAAGCAGTAATTCACTATCCCAAGACTTACTTTCTTTGTGTTTCTCTCCATAGTACCAAAAAATTATAGTTATTTTTTATACCGAAATGTAACTAAATATACATTAATATTTATGTTACAAAATTAGTAAATTATATTTTTCTTAATAATTTAGCACTGGAATGAATAAAAAATGATATGTTGCCACGAAAAAAGCTGTGACGTCTGGGCCTCGTCCGCCACGCCCCCTCGTCCTCGTGCTGGGTTGCTAATCCCTACGCCCAAACATAAACAACACAGCTCTAGGACTAGCACAGTTTCCGCGATAGTGGGGGTTTCAGCGAACAATTACTATTTCGGTTCTCATAAAAAAACGCGGATCGTTGAACCGCGTGTGAGCGGGGGTTTCTGTGTGTATATGTGTGCGTATTTAATGTTTTATTTATTTTGGACCACGTGGTTTCGGTTGTTCGGTTTACTTCATAACTAACGTAAAAAGGTCATGGAAGAGGAAATAAAAAGTATGATGTTGAGGTCCAGAGAGGCTGGGGGGGGGCGAGTTGAATGGCCCAACGGACCACTCTGCGCACGACAGACTTGGGATGTGACTGGGGCTTGTGGGTAGTGTATTACGACCACAGTTTGCCTTTAAAATTACGCTTAAATGAGAGACACATTTCGCTATTCCTTTTACGTTACGTGAAGCCAATTAGCTACAGGACGAGGTCTGGTTTCAGTGAAGAGGCACCTGTGTGTCAGGGCACATTAAGAAGTGTGGCGCTGAAGTGTAAACTCCAAGTCCCATAGTGCCTTGCTTTGTTTACGCGGGCTCCGTGTCTGCGGACGTGTGGGTGAGATAGACATGAATGGGGCGGTGAGAAAGGGGGAGTGCGGGACCATCACAAATAAAAGCATTTTTTTAATTACACATCATGGAATATTTTAAGTCATAGATACGCCTACGGTGATTGTGGTGTTTCTGTGGTGCTTCAGGAAACACCGAGACAAATTGCGACTTGTTTGTTGCGTTTTTGGTGAATTTTGTTGCAGAAGAAAACTCCTTTAAGCCGCTGCAGCGTTTTTTTAGCAAAACGAGAAAGACGCAGAATGCCACGGGACGGTAAGTCCTCGCTGATCCAGCAGATAGCGAACAAGGCTAACGTGACGTATAAGAGCTGCTCCTCCGCGGACAGTAAAGCCTTCTCGGCTCAGAGGACCGAGCTCTCCGCGCTGCTCGCCGGGCTCCGGGCCGCGGACCTCAACATCTCCCCGCCCAAGAGGAGCTCAACCCCGGGCCCGGGCTCCAGCGCCAGCGCGCCGGTCTCCTACATGCACATCTGCGAGACGGAGGTGTTCAGCATGGGCGTTTTCCTTCTTAGGAGGGGCGCCTCCATCCCGCTGCACGACCACCCTGGCATGAACGGCATGCTCAAGGTACTCTACGGAAAGGTACTGATCAGGTGCTTCGATAAACTGGAGAGACCTCCAGATGTTTCTGAGGCTGGGGAAGGGGGGCCTTCACCGCCCCAGTCCCTGTCCTCATCCCAGTCCCCAACCCTGTCCTCATCCCAGTCCCCATCCCAGTCACAGTCCCAGTGCCAGTTGTCCTCTCAGCAAGCCCCTGCATGGCTCTCTGTGCTCAGGTCCACTGGCGAGTTCACAGAGCACAGTGGGCCTTGCTTGTTGACCCCTCTGAGAGAAAATCTGCACCAGATCGAGGCTGTAGAAGGACCAGCTGCCTTCCTTGACATCCTGGCACCACCATACGACCCAGACGAAGGAAGGGACTGCCACTACTACAGGGTCATAAACTCTGTTGGCGGGGGGGCAGGGCAAAACAGCAAAGAGGAGACATGGCTGCTGGAGATCCCCCAGCCAGATGACTTCTGGTGCTTGGGAGAGCCTTACCCTGGGCCACAGGTGGTTCTTTAGACTGCAGGACGAAGCCTGTTTTTGGACTGAATCGGAGTGTTAGTCGTTATCCAAAATGCATAACCCTTTTTAGTCTGGGAACCCTTTTCCCAAGGGAAGCTGTTGTGTACAGCTCTGAGCGATTATTTGTAAGCATTTACCTCGTTGCATCTTTCACATTTCTGAAAAAAAGAGACTGCTTTCAAGCCCACTCCACATCGCAGAAAGTATCTACCTTAATCCAGGCCTTTATGCCACACCGAGGGTTCATCAAAGTGACGTTATGGCCTGTAATTTGGGGAAAATTTTCTACACAAACAATGTTTTAACTTAAAACCTGTGGCCTTTCTTCTGAATATTGAATGTAATCTTGCTTAAAAAGAGTATACTCTTTTCTACTTACACTCTCTTATTTACTTGTACATTGGTTATTTAAAAGACATGTTTCTACAATCTGTTCTTAAATATATTCTTGCTAAAAATCTATATTGACCTTAAAATACAATTAAAATGGTTATAATATACCTTTACATTTTTTCTGGTCTTTCAAATATGGCTGTTTTGTGTGACTTGCTTGTAAAGTCACTAGAATCCCAGTGGTTCCGCTGTGCTTTTTTAGATCAGAAAAGGGGAAATCTGTGATAATAGCAGGGCTTGACTGCTTTAGTTGAAGCAGCAGCTGCAGGGCATGCAATTTGTAAATGAGGTTTGCATTTATCACGTTTGCTATGGTGTTTGTACATAGCAATGTACAAACACAGTTTGTACACTGTGTAATTGCAGCTTTCTCTGTGAGCCAGCGTCGCCTGCACACTTTGATTCGTCGTTATGAGTTGTGCTGTCAAGGGTGGGACAATGTCACTGGTGACTTCAGGCATGGGACTGAGGAACAAACAAGTAATTGCACATTGAATAGGGGTCATGTATAGAAAATCCTGTTCTTCGCTGACCCTGTTTTAAAGTCACATCTGTATGTGACATTCAGGTTCTTTTATTGTAAACCTATGATAATGTTTAGCTTCTTGATTGAACAATATCCTTTAAGGAAGGTATGTAAAGATTATTATAACGATTAATAATTGTTCTATTCATTTTGAACAGTAAAAATAGTAATATTTTGAGCAATAAAAATAATTGGATTTATTTATTAAAACATTTGACATTATAAAAGTGTAATATTTGAAACAAAAAAGTACTTATTCTCTCAGTCTTATGCTCAAGCTAACACACTAGACATGAGTTTTTGTGATGAAATGTTACACTAAATTTGAAAGTGTGTAATGGTGGCTGTTGTTCTAGGTGGATACATCACAT
Source organism: Bryconaethiops microstoma (assembly GCA_037577275.1). Taxonomy (NCBI): domain Eukaryota; kingdom Metazoa; phylum Chordata; class Actinopteri; order Characiformes; family Alestidae; genus Bryconaethiops; species Bryconaethiops microstoma. The sequence continues at coordinate 26,887,703 of JBBJLS010000109.1, forward strand.
CCAGTCAATGCCAGAAGCAGCTAATTTTAATTTAGGGATGAATAAAACAAATAAAACCACAACAGACTGGACCAAAACATTGGTATTAATGCTAAAAACTCTTTAGCTCATTAGCTTGCAATTACACTTCTGTGTGTTGTGATGTCTTTCAGTATATGAGATCACTTTTCTGGAATTAAAAAGGCTTGGATGTAGCTGTTGTCAAAGTTTCAAAATGTATGTTTACTCCTCTATGCATACAGTCCATATATGAAAACCAACGCATAAAGCAGCCTGTTTTTGTCACAAGACCAATAACAAAACCAATATATTTCGGTACATTTTTACGTGTACGCATATGTTCATGCTGATATTCTAAGTAGTTCTTGAGCCCCATTGTGCCTTTTGAATGAGCAGCGATACAGGGCATCCAATTGTATAGATAAACAGAGGTTGGAAAATAGAATAAGAATGAATTATGATGAATTAAAAATGATTGTTTTGGTTCCCAAACCCACACAAACATCACGACAAAATTAAATAGAAGGAAAATTAAGAATATGAGCTCTTTAAAGAGACCTTGGTGAATCAGTGTCTTTAATGGTTAAAGACTGGCCAAAGTAATTTGACTTTTGTTGGATTACATGAACTTAATTCATCAAATCAAACAGTAATACTCACCTGAGCTGTGAATGGCCACCCTGTCAAAAACAGTGATAGGTTAGAGGCTTAATTTGCATATTGCAACCTTCTGGGATATCAGAGATGCAGTATTGCCATAGCGATAAACAGACGATATATTGTGCAGCCCTAATCTGAGAACATACAGCCAGCTAGCAATCAGGAGTAGTTGTCTAGCTGTTAAAATGACTGTCATTTCAAATCAGATAGATAAGAATGTCTCGACAGATGTGCTTATCTCCAAAGAGTCTAGTGTGCGGAGCTGGCAACTGCATGCTACTGGGAGCATGTAAGCGTGTAGCCTGAAAAGTGTTTCCAAATTGTAGTGTGTGATTCCTAAAAAATGTTGGTTTCTTGAATGGCTTTACCATTTTTTAACATTTTAGTAGTCGAGTTTATCGAACATTAGTTTCAGTCCTGCTTTATAGTAACTTTCAGTTAGTACAAAAGTATTGTACCAGCATATCACTTCCTGTATTAACCGCCAAAGGACTTATTTTCTCATTCTGATTGATCCTGTATGTCATACTGTTTGGAATTGACTTCTGGTTAGTTTAGTTTATGTTTAGTTTAACTGCTCCACTGTTGAGAGCATGTTGGTCTGATTTACCATCTTCGGATGGTAATTGCTTGTAATTGTCGGATTGAAGACTGCAGCAAGTCGGCTCAGTGTACTGGTGCCAATGCATAGCTTGCACAAAAGAAAAGAATCTTGTTAACGAGAATCTTGCTGGAAATTATTTACAACTGCTGTGCTTCAGTCAGAAGCTGGGAGCGATCAGTATGATTTGCTTTTAGTCTACCTTTTTCTGTTCAGTGTTGCTTCTTCCTAAAAATGATGCGTTAATCTTTTTGAATGAAGCATTTATATATGTAACTGTTTACATTATGAGACTTGGAGAAATACTGGGGTTACTTTTATTCATAAAATACTATGCATTTGTTTTTGTTTTTTTGTTTATAAAGTTTAGATTTTTTCAATCCGGGACATACTTCTACACAGTTGCTTATCACATCTCATTATCTATTTGAGTGCCATCAACAATACAGTTTCCTGCTCTAACCAAGGGATTATCCCCACCTCTGCAGATGTGATTTAGTGTTATGTTCTCAACCGCATTCAGGTCACAACAAGAACATAAATGTTTTCCATTTCACTTTCATATAAAATCATCAAATCCAGGCTGCATTTATGGAAATGGAGGTTTTAGTATTTTTATTGCTATTCTTTTATTAGTTAAGCTCTTTAGATGTGCTGCCATTCAAAGCTATGATAGTCCCTAGAGTGCCAGAAGTGGAGAGATACAAAGGGTTTGGACTGGATTGTTTATAAAGAAATAAAAATGTAAACACTTCTTTCAGAATATTTTGAGCCTTAAAATACTCTTTGGGGAAGTTTTTGTTTTATTTTGGATCATGCATTTCCTGGAGACATGCCCTCCATTGCTGTTCTTTGGTGGTCCTGCCACCACTCTGATATTCATAAAATTTTGCATGTGCATTTGAGGATGAAGCAACTCCATTTCTGCATAAAAAACTAAAACGAACATTTCAACCATGGCACCTCAAGGCTGCTTTACACAAACCATGTAAGAAAGCCATCACTGAACTGCCTCAAAGCTTAAGTGATTGACCTCTTTTTTTCTTGATGTGTTGTCAACTCAGCTTTAAGACTACATAGAAATATCAACAGATGTTAACACACACACACGCACACACATTAACTGTTGCATTGTACTGTAAACCCAATAGTGTGTGTGGGTGCTCGCCCTTGTGAGATGGTGAGTCAGAAATGACGGATGCGAAAACAGGAATCCCCCTTCAGGCCCGCTTCATATTTTCCTACTCTTATACTAATCCACTGCAATTGCAGGCTTGCAACAAACAAAAAGTTCAAGTTTTGCTTTTTTAATATATTTATTTGTTATTTTTCACAACGACACAAACTCAGGCCCGTAAGCTGCTGACCCACGTTAGTTATCTCATTCCAAATACAACATATCAGTGAAAACATCCACAAAACAAGCATCACATATATGAGTCCAATTATTTACACTTCTTTTTTTACCACATTGGAAACACTTCAGACACAGTTTATACAAAAATATATGTGTATATATATATTTTGTTCTCAAAAACGTTCTTATTAAAGGACCACTGTACAATTTTTATTTCATAGTCTTCTGGGATATGCGGCTATGTTCAAAAAGACACCATACAAAGGCACATTAAGTCTACATTAGGTTCAGCTGGCCAACAAACACATTTGAATCGCTTCTGCGTTATTGCAAATTTGAGGCCATAGCATTGTAATGAACTCTCGCAGTCACCAGCCCACCAGTGAGTCCTCTCTCAACCAAATGTGCAATGCACTTTGTAATTAGAACATGTAGTCCCACATGCAGCTGCAAGTTACTTCATTAAATTATGTGATAAACAAAGTGCCTTTTGGTCAGTTGATGTGTGGCTGAAACTAGGGAGGGGATAGAAAAAGCGTTAAGAGGACAGTGTCAGTCAAGGAGTCCCCCATTTATGTCCTTTGGCATTTTCAGTTTGTTTCCCCCTGCTTTGTGGCAGGTTTGGATTGTGGACAATGCCTAGTGTTGCATGCTGCCGTTTTTCCGAAACTGGTCTGCACATTTTGCTGTTTTTCCTGTTCTACACACACCCACACAACCAGTGTGTTGGAGCAGGGGTGAGAAACACGAAACCGTGCCTGACAGGGGTACTCCAAAAACCTGGGTTGGGAGCCACTGTTCTAGGGGGCTTACTGGCCAGAGCTGGACGAACAGACAGCCGAGGATCCAATGCCAATGGAGCGCTCTGAGTTTGAAGGGGCTGACGATGACTTTCTCTCCTTCTGCCTCAGATGAATCTTGGTGTGCCTCTTGCGCTCATCGCTGCGGGCAAACTTTCTTCCACAGAAGTCACAGGCAAACGGCTTCTCGCCTGTGTGTGTACGAATGTGCGTGGTCAGATGGTCGCTGCGACTAAAGTTGCGCATGCATATCCGGCACTGGAAGGGCTTGTGGCCTGTGTGGATACGTATGTGACGTGTGAGTTCATCAGATCGAGAGAAACGTCGGTCACAGCCTTCTGCCGGGCAAGGGTATGGCCGCTCGTGCACTGGAGTCTTGCTGGGGCGGTTTGGATACTTCCGAGGCCGCAGAATTGGCCTGAGTGGAAGGTTCTGGGGGCCATAGGCTGCCGGTGGAAGCCGGGGACCTTCGGACATGGGTGGAGCACCCAGGGTAAAGTTCCGGATCGTGTTGAGGGGTGTGAGGGGTGGAGCCACCCGGAAGGAATCCAGTGGGCAGGAGAAGGGCTTCCTCTCTGGCATGGACGGTATATCCCTCTGACATGGTGGTTGGAAAAAGCTGGCATAGTCCGGAAGGATGGGAAAGACACCAGTGGCATCTCCTGTAGCTTTTGGGGAGGAGTAGGATGGAGGCGGATATGAGGAGATGGGACAGGCTGACGTTGAGAGAAAAGCTGAAGGGTCCTGGTATACCTCCCCGCAACCTGAATAAGGAGGTGGAGGGGAATAGATGTGTTCCATGTCTGCCTGAGTCTGCGGTGCTGTGCAGCTAAGGGTGCTGGAGAAGTGGCCAGGAGAAACCGAGGAGGATGGGGAGGAGGAGGCTGAGGAAGGTTGGGCCATGCCCAGGAAACCCGCGCTGACAATGTTGATCACGCCCTCCGGGTTCCAGTTGGCTGGATATTGTGAGTCGATGGAGAATTTGCCCATGTAGGTGAGGGTCTGGTTACGGGGAGCTGCCGGCTGAGTGAAGCTGCTAGCGTAGGACAAGTCTAGAGACCGCTTCTCTGCACTCATATCACCGTTAATCAAGCCATCTGCAAGAAAAGAGTATCGATTAGTTCAAATGAGAATATACATTCTAAAGAAATTTACACATCTTCCACTGGTGTCCACAATACATCAAAAGCCACTAAGTGATGCAGAATTGATGTAGCAGCACCTGCACCAGCAGTGAAGTGTCACAGCAAATATGATAAAAATATGATAACACAATTGTCTTGTCTTTCAGGTTGCTCACTTTTGTCAATAATTGTGTAACATTTTTTTATGTAAATGTTGGACACACGTTTGAATATAGTCTATATCATTCATATCTATGTCATTTTCATCTTGTTATTTAAATATATAGCACATTTTGGAATATATTTACAGACCCAATTATAGTTTATCCATCATATTTGAACATTCTATAAGTAACCACTGTCTTTACTAAAGAACTTTTAAATAGCATTTTTGGGTGTAGTTTCAAATTCACAAAAAAAGTGCATTCAACTTTGTGGTTATTTAAAACAACAAAAAATAAGCAAACAAAAAGTGGCAATTGCGCCTTGGTTATACAAGCCAATCATGTGCAAATGATAGTTAAACTTTCGAATCATTGTTTTTTTCAGTATAAACAATCCAAATAATAAAAAAATATATATATCAGCTTCAGTAAAGCGGATCTGTGTGTCTGTGCGTCTGACCAAGAAGTGGAGCTCCTGTTGTGACATTTAGAACAGAGAAACACAAACACAAAAGTTCGCTGGCGCCGCGCAAAGTCAGATCCGCACGTTAAACCCGATCTCAAACACCTGCAGCTCGGAGTCTGCGAGACAGGTAGAGGCGCGCGAGCCCCGGAACCCCCCGGCGGACGAGCCGCCCTCTTACCTGCGCTCATGTGCTCGTAGTGGACCGGCGCGTCTCCACCGGGGAAGACTGTGAGAGAGGTGCTGAGGTCATCCACAGAGTAAATGCCCTCGGACAGCGGGTGCACGAACACGGAGCTTTTCTCCAGAGTCTTCGCCGTCATGGTTCACGCGCGCTCGAGTGATCGATCCTGTTTTGTTTTGCTTTTTCAAAAAAAGCACGTGGAGAATTTTGTTTGCGCGCGCGAACCTGCGTCTTCTCCTCGCTCTCTCTCTGCTGGTGTGTGTTCGGTGTTCACGCCCCCACACCGCCCGACCCTCACACACTTACACTCACTCAGACGCTGTTTCTTTTTTATTTGCTGCTGCCGTTCAGTTCACGTTCACTAACCAAACTGACTGACCGACTTCAATGACTGAGAGTGTGTGAGGGTGCGCGTGCGCGTGTTTGTGTGTGTATGTGATCGCACGGGCTCCTCTCGCACTTTGTATTTATGCGGCGCTTTCCGACGTGCCGTGACGTAACTGACCATAGAAGGAGAGCGAGCGGAATTAAGAGAACGCTGATTGGCCTGTTGATCCGCTCGACGTCACAGAGCCACACACACACACTTTTTTGTCAATGGAGAAAAGCCCTAACCGAGAGAGTTAATGGAGAAATCAATAATGAATTAAATAATGAAGACACATAAAGGAAGGAAAGAAAGGAGAAAGAAAGTTTGGCGCGTGGAAGAGGAGAGCAAAACGCACGAGGGAAAAAAGAAAACAAGAAATACTCTGATTGAAGTAGAAAAGGATAAACGTGTGCGAGATACACTGGTAGGTAATTGTGTGCGTGTGTGAGAGAGAGAGTGTGTATTCCGGTGGGTTCTCTCCATACATGGTCATCCGGCCGCGCAGCCCCGCCTCTCCGCCGCGCATATGGAGCTTCATTCCGGAGCTGCAGCGGAAACTGGCGGGTCCTGCCGAGCAGCGCAGCTGAAAACCACAAGCAAATGAGCCACACAATCACGGAATTTCTACCTCTACTGCATCTCTGTCGGAAACACTCCGTGTGTGAGAGAGACAGTGTGTGTGTATTGGGTCTATTTGAATAGCTCATGGTTTTGGAAAGAGGGAAACAGTTTTAGTAAGTACGGTCTATATTTAGGGTACAGTTGGAAACTTAAACTTTTATTGGTGCTATATATAATCGCTGATGCTATTGTTGTTGTTGTTGTTGTTGTTATTATTATTATTATTATTATTATTATTATTATTATTATTATTATTGTTGTTGTTGTTGTTGTTTTTGTTGTTGTTATTATTACTACTACTACTACTACTACTACTACTACTGCTGCTGCTGCTGCTGCTACAGTATAATTATTGCAGCATTATTCATTATTATTATTATTATTAGCATGCTACAGTTTTAATGCTATCTTAGAAATATGTATTATTAATATTGTATTATTAGCATAATATGATTGTAATGCTAATGTAGAAATAATGTATTATTATTATTTTATAATTACATTATTTACATGATGGCCCTCTAGAGGTTCGCTGGGGTAAATTTCAATCTGCTGCGGGGGAAATCAGCAGTAAATGAAAGTGTCAGTTTTATGGAGTCCCGGAGAGTTACAGCTGTGGTGTCCGCAGCACGCTCATGTCATTTGTTTTTCTTTTCTTTTCTTCTAATTGCATCTCATTGACTCGTTCCAATATTAAGAGGACACTAAAAGTTTCCTAAAGTGGCCCAAAGCGAGCTCGCACTCCTCTAAATATAGAGTGTAAGTGTTCCAGGCCGCCGCTGTCTCAGGCCTAAAATCCCCCCGTGGGTTTAGAAACTTCTCTTAGAGGTAAAGATGAGGCGGAGGAGGGCAGGAGTGCAGAAAACATGACACACACATACACATATAAACGAAGGAGTTCTGTTCCTCAGATGTACATGTACATCTATATAATATGTGTACATACATAAATACATACATATGTATATATATATGTGTGTGTGTGTGTGTGTGTGTGTGTGTGTGTGTGTGTTCCAAGAAACAGAGCCCATCTTGCATTTTACACATAAAGTATAAATAAGGTGCAGGCAGTTTGGGCAACCTCTGGGCTACTTTCTATCAGTTTTGCGTGATAAGCATGCTTTTTTATTTTCAGACAGGCCAGTGTCCTGTTAGCATTCATATGAACTGCAGAGGGAGGTCCGGCCATCACTAAGTTCGCACCAACAAAACCTGTTCTAATTCTTCTCCTCCACACTGAGAGTTTAATCACAGTCACACTCAGCTGCCTCTTGGTTTTCTAACAGCATCTGATCAGACCATCCAGATCATCCAGACCATCAGACCACTCAGTTTTATTATTTGATGCGGCCTTATGAATTGAGTGTATGAACTAGGAAGAGGTTTAGGAAGAGGCATGTATCTAATAATACAATAAAATACAAGGCACATTTAAAGGTACATTTATCCTGATAAAACTACAGGCACACTCATATGAGCATGATAATATTACTGATTATATTGTATTATCAATTAATTAGCTTAATTATGTCCTTTTGTTGTTTTATTTTATTTTATTTCTTATTGTAATTAATTTTAAGTGTAAATATATGTGTTTATTCCTATTTTATGGTGGGTGGAAAGACAGTCTTACATGTGTGTGGTAATTCCCCCCACATGTCTTCCACATCATCAGTCAGTCCCATGCCCTAAACTTCAAGAACCTTTGCCTAGAGGGCAGTGGTGTACACCTTACATGCACTCACACACACACTTTCTCACTGCCTTGTCATTCACACACTCAGAAGGGGAAAGCCTTGTCTGGACTGGTGGCTGCTGCACTTTTACACTCATCTGGAGGTGCTCAGTGGTTTCTCTCAGACTTGGTTAGGTTTGGAGGCAGTAAGAGATGCTAGGCCGCAGTGCTGTGCATTCGGGTGTAGGTGGCAGCGAATGTGGGGCAGATGAATTATCAGCATTATCAACAGCGAGTTGGGGCTATAGAGGGTTGAGATTTAAAGCATGGCTTGTTGGTCTTGGATTCTTTTAAGGCTTTGTTTTAATGTCCACATGTCTCTATTGTATGTGTGCTTTTGTTGTGAAGTTATTGTAATCCTCTGAGCAGCTAGGCTTCTCCGTTCACAATGCTTTTAATAATCCCAAACGCTTATTTCCGTACATGCAGCCATGGCTCAAATGTAGAGGAACAATAGCTGCATTAGCCAAGCTTATGGTCTGATGGTGCTATTATATTTTGAGGAACAGGAAAATAAACATGAATTCTAAATAATACCAACAGTGTGCCATTTAAAAAGTTGAAAGCAAGAAGACTTATGGCCTACAGCATCACTGAGCTGAAATCAATACGTACCAATTTCTAGTATATGGAAAAAAAATAGCTATTTGGATAAGGATTTTGCCTTCTACCTATCTGTGGATCTGTCCCTCTACATGCATCCTATACCTCTTATATCATTAAGTTCCTTTTTCAGAAACCTTGGCTATGAATACACACGTTCTTTCAGAGGGGGGCAAGCCGCTTTTTCATTGCTCTGATTTGAGGTCAGCTCGTCATTTCTCACATAGTCCTGTTCTTTAAGACATGAAAGGCAAAAGCTGACCTTAGACCAGTCACATTTGGTTCTAAGTGAACGACCTAAGGTCTATGGGTATGAATGTCACTTCTGTGCTCCACCAGCAGCCAACTTCTTTCATGCTCACATTAAAGACAAGATGCTTAAAATGATGTTCAACAATTGACAAGCGGAAACATAAAGAAATTAAAGTGAGAATTGTGGGTCTAGTTCAAAGTAGCCTATGGTAGCCGGTGCCTGACCGACTTTATCTGGAAAAAAGCTTTTTATTCATGATATCATTGAAGAGAAAACTGTAATAAGATCAGAGCTTGGCTTTGAAGTTATGTGAATATCACGTCTTTCAGTCAAGGGGAAATTTTACAGTTAGCTCTCTAGATGATGGTTCCTGTAGCATCTTTTTCCCCCCTCTTTCATTATACTGTTATCTAACCTACCAACAGCAACCTAAACAAGTCTACAACACAGGAAACCTCATGGTTTTATTTTAGCCACTAAAACCCCCAAATATCACCCAGCATCCTGTTGCCTTTCAATCACATGTATTTTTGTTGCCGCCCATGCAAGCTCTAGATATTTTTGCAGGGGCGTTGCTGTCATCATTGACAGCCATGGCTGGTGATCAGTTCATGATTCTTAATAGGACTCAGGACACGGTGGCGTCAGAACGATTTTTATCCATGTTACAAACGGAGCCATCTGTTGTCGCCGTACTGGATCTGTGCTCGTGGGTTGGTGTTGTTCAGATGGTTTCAAGAGCCAAACAGAGCCAACGGTCTGCGTGGGTCCGCTCTTGTTGCACTTACTTTGAATTTAACAGGAGAAAGGCCTGAGTTTGGATAAATATGTATATATCACCACTTTCACTTTGTGAATATTTTATGATGAATGGGCCCATAGAAATGGTTTAAAATGACATTTTACACGTTACATTTTTGTTCCTGGAAAGTTATCATTGCAAAGTATAATAAAATGATGAATAATATGAGAATTCCTGGCACTCATGGGTAAGTCATAAGAAATGAGAAAAAGCCATAAAAATAGCTTGATTTTTCAATGTAACTAGTAGAGACAGTTATTTAAAATTACAGAAGTTTTTAAAATAATAAGCATTGTATTAACACTGTCAAAAGACAAAAACTGTACATCACAGCTTGCTCACCTTTTTTTTTTTTAAAAATGTAACTTGCAAAAGTACTCAACCCCCTTGAAAGTCATTATAATTTACTGCATTACACAAGATTTGTACATATATTTTTCCATTAAGTATTTTTAATGGGAACCCTTCAGCTCCAACAATACATTTACAAAGTCAAAATGACATTTTTACCACCTAAATATCGGAGATCATGATCAACACCAGTAATTCCACCATTTTGACTATGCTAAGATAAACTCAAGTTGAGCTAATTTTTAAAAGTGCAGCTGCAATTTTTAATACAAAAAGGCATGTTTTCTCTTTTGGATTGCAACTACGGAACACAATAAAGTCAACGTGAACCAGGAATCCATACCAGGACGTGTTTCCAAGTGAAACACAGCATTATAGGGGGCTCTTAGGTTGCTGAGCACGTTTGCTTATTGACAGCGTAGGGCTGGTGTGAGATTGAGGTGAAACATGATATTAGTGGTTAATAATCCTGACAAAAAAAACCTTTTAAATTAAACTTAATATGACAAGGGACACAAAGAAAAAAAGCCAAATTTTAATTTTAGGTTGACGTAAAAAAATTAGTTGGTTAATTTTGAAGAAAACAGTTTTACACATCCGTGACAATATTACCAACAGTGCTACAGTGGGGAGCACTAATAATTCTAAACACCTTAAACTGTTTAAACCACTGGGCCAAAAGTGTGTCATCATGGGCAGTTTGGAATATATGTACTGTCTAATCAGTGCTTGGGTAAAACCTGGTCTTTACACCAGGATAACATTTTGATGAGCGAGAAGCTCAGTTTACAGAATATAGCTAGAGTATGAGAAAATGTTTTATGTTAACTAATGAATTGACATATGCCTATGTAGATCTGCCTAAAGGCTTACTCTAACTAGGGTCAGTTGTCATTATAAAGCTCACATAGATGTTACCGAAAATTCTCATTTCAAACATAGGCATTGTGCAAGTAGATGTATTGTATGTACTGTGTCTTACTACCTGCATATAGTATATATGGAGCTGTATTTATATTTATCCCTAGTTCCATATACAGTATATTGCATGGAGTGTACATGTAGGAGTAACGCCTGATTTGCTTCACTGACTGATACATTTCCATCAGTGCCTTCATGGCATCTGAGGTACTATAAGTGTTTAATCCAGGAATTATGACAGAAAAGCAGAATGATTCTTGTTTAGCCACTAAAGCATGTGTTCATTGTCTTCGCTACATATGAAGCCCTTACTGCCTGCATGTTCCAACTGTAATTTCTCTAGTAAATGTGAACAGCAGCTCCCTTTCATTTTCAGTGTGTTTAGACATTGTGGAGAGTGATTTAGCAGCATCTCCATCTGTACACTGTCTGGGGTCTCCTCCAGCCCACAGCACCCAAAGCTGCATTCTTTTATGGCCTCTGTCACTCGGTTTGGGCGATTAGTTTAGAGGTCGTGCGTCGTCATAACAACACCTCGGCGCATATCGACTGGAGAGCAGCTCCGCAAATCACCCTGGTCGCTCGATAGCGGGCCTGAACCGGTGACATGTCACATTTACATCCTCTCCTGCAGACATTTAGGGCCGGAGAGGTGTTCTTTTTCTGCGGGGCAGTAATGTGACAGGTGGGTGATGGAGCAGCCCAATTAGGGCAACGTGTCAGTGGTTGTTAATGGGGGAAGTCCTCTGAACATTGTCTCTGTACCTGAACCTCCATAATGAGGGGGTGCTAATGAACCTAGGCCCATTTTTAATGCCTGTATTAATTGCAGGGCAATCGCAAGAGGGCACAGGCCATAGATAAGCCTCAAGCGCTCAGGGAAGGCACAGGGTCGAGCAAGAATTTGCGTTTTTTTACATGTAAATGGTCCTTGCTCTATGATCTACGGCAAGATCCATCGGTGGGTTATGCAGGTGCATAATGAATGTGGAATAAATCCACCCTATTGGCTTTCACTTAGCATGAAAGCACGAAAGATTAAACTGGACGTTATCAGTCATCGACGCAGGGCATGAACCAACCCCTTCACATTTTATAGCTGCTATAATTACAAACTCCATTGTGAGACCCACAGCACCATTTGTTCTCAATGGATGATTGTGGCTGTATGACAAACGCATAAAAGCACCCAATTCTGCCCAGAACACTGACGATCTTTTGCCATGAAGCGCCGCAGCGGAATGTCTCGCATTTGCAGGGATTCTTGTGTCCTCCCCCACTGACAAAAGAAGTAAACTTCTTGAGATGCTCTTGTCCTTTGTTGCTCGCCCACAGATGCAAAAATGTTTGCACACTGTGCAGAAGTGGCCTGGACCAGCCGTTTGCCCATTGGCCAGCGAGCCCTGGAAGGCCCTGTTGGGAATGATGGAACTCAGCGTGCGAGACACCCACGGCCAACAGCCGCTGAATTCAGGAGCTTTCTCTCTTGCATGTGTTCGAGGTCACCCCGGGTCAAGCAACCACTGCACGCAAGGACATATCAAACAACCTTTTTTCTCTCGCTCCTGAGTTGACGTTTCTCACTCTCTCTCTTTCTCTCTCTCTCTCTCTCTCTCTCTCTCTCTCTCTCTCTCTCTCCCTCTCTCTCTCTCTCTCTCTCCCTCCTCCTCTCTATTTCTCTCTCTCCCTCCCTCTCTCTCTCTCTCTCCCGCTCTCTCTCTTGCTCTCTCTCTCTCTCCCTCTCTCTCTCTCTCTCTCTCACACTATGTCTCTCCCCCTCTCCCTCTCTCACTCCGTCTCTCTCTCAGTTTTATGGCTCACACTGCATGTTGGAGTCCAGTTTTGTGGCTGAAGGTTTATAGTAGCCGCTTCATAAAAGCAGTAGAGATGGTTCACTTTTAGATAACACCTCCTGAGTGACTAGAGTTAATAACATAATCCAGCCTACAACTCAAGGGTCTTTTTTTTTTAACTGATTCTCATCTAAATATTGAGATATCAAGATAATTTTACTTACATTTTCTATTTTTCTTTTGTACTCTAATAGTTTTGGTTAATTTTCAAAAGTCAAATCTCTGCTTAGAATACAACATTAAAGGTTACATATACATACATACATACATACATACATATATTTTTCCATTCCTCCCCTTACAGTGCTTTTTCCAACCATGAAATTAAAATAAAATAGATGACCATTTTCTTACCATTCTTTACCCATATATGTAAATTACCTTTTTCTGACTGGCTTCCTTGTATTGTGCTCCATTCAAAAAGTACTCCATGCAGAAACACTCCTTATAACTTCATTTCAAATGGTAAGGACTGGCCAGCTATAGCATGAATAAACAAAGATATGTAAGTGAATACGAAACAGGCTATTTTGCATGTATAGACTATATGGAGTGGGGAATATGGTTCCTTTTTCATGCTGAATTTGCCTCTTTTATTAATAAAAACAAGGATTTGGTTTTACCTTATGAGGGCAGTTTAATTTTCCATAGTGTATTTGAGCTAAACATGCAAAATTGACTTTAATTATTGGCTTCCATTGGATCTAATAAAAATCTCCGTTTGTCAGGGAATAATGACCACCAAGAATCCAACAGCACTATGGACTGGAAAACTGTTGGTGCTTAGAATTTCCTTCTGTGTGTGTGTGTGTGTGTGTGTGTGTGTGTGTGTGTGTGTGTGTGTGTGTGTGTGTGTGTGTGTGTGTGTGT
>JBBJLS010000109.1:26901534-26921230 GCA_037577275.1 Bryconaethiops microstoma
CTCTCTCTCTCTCTCTCTCTCTCTCTCTCTCTCTCTTGCTCGCTCTCTCTCTATCTCTCTCTCCCTTTTGTGACATTTTCGACAGTATCTTGAGCTACATGACATGCATGGTCAGCTCTGAACTGAGCTCCTCTCATTTCTGTTAATGTCCACCTACACATTTAAAAATAGAGGTGAACCTTTGAACTAATGTTTTTTTTTTTAAACATTTTTTGAAAATGATATGTTTGAATGTGAGGAATAAAGAACCTTCACGTAATGGTGGTTCTTTGAAGAACCCTTAAAAGGTTCTTCACATTAATATATCACATTTACAAACATGATTATTTAGGGAACTAAAATGCTTCTTCTATCGCATGTCCTAGGAAAACCTTTGTGAAACCTTTTTAAAAATCAGTCGTAGTGAATAGTGTAATATAATGAACTCAAGAAAATAAAGCCTTTAACATGTTTATCAGGGTTGAAGTGCAATGTTTGCGGTGGGCCAAGAGTTGGTAAAAAAAAATAGCATACAGGTAAAGGAAGTAGGTATATTTGTTACATGTACTAAAATTATTTGTTCTCTTAGGGTGAGGGTGTAGGGTTATGTTATCTTTCACTTAGACCAAATCAGCTGTCCTTACAAGCTACACTTTGGGTGGCCTTTAGATGCTGCAGTTGTCATGGACAATTATAAAAGAATGTAATTTGATGTTTGTTATTTCTCATTTGTAGTGCACATAAAAAGTGTGAATTGCAAATAAATGGTACATTTGTGTAAGTAGAAAAGGACAAATTTTAGTAGGATTTGAATCGGATAAATGACGATTGCTATTATACCTTCCTTTACCTTTTTTCCCCGTTTAACAGTAATTGGCAAAACAAATGCACCTTTAAATGTCTTATTATAGAACGTACCTAAAAGTAACACATTTGTGTAATTACTACTATTATTGTTGTTATTATTAAATGTAATTTTGTAATCACACTTCAAAAGCAAAACAAAAATTCTCATTAAACCCTAAAGCTTTGTATGCAGCCCCTCACTTTAGTTCCTTGCTTTTGTAACTGTATGACATACATGGATTTCATAGTAATTACTGAGAAATTACTGTATAATGAGTCAAACTCAATAATAAAGCTACAGTTTAAATGGTCAACAAGTAATTCTTTTTACTGGCAGTCCAGGAAAATGGAGAGCTTACTATGTTGTGAATAGTCAACTGAGCCACATGTGACACCAAAACCTCTCCACCGGTGTAGAAAGGAGGTCACCAGCATTTATTTCAACACGAGAAAGAAGAGCAGGCCAAGTTTGGAGAGAAGAGAGAGAGAGAGAAAACGGAATTCTCAGCACAGCTCCCTTCCTGAAATGCTGGTCAGGCATGTGACAAGGCAGCATAAAGCAACCTGTCAAGTTCCACCCACAAAATTCAGATGAGGCCCCGCCGAAGAGGAGTGAATGGACACCAACCTGCTTCAGTGGCGGCTAGGATCTAAAGACAAGCCGTGGGAGAGGCCGCAACGACACGAATTGTTCTCTCTTTATCGAGTGGGAGGCTGTTTTTCTTGGTGAATCTGCGTAGGTGTCACTTTTCTATAGACGCTTCGCCATCAAAGGACTCAGCAGTTTGCGCTTAGTGGCATGTGGGGTGAGCTAACAAACAGTGAGAAATTCCCTCTTTAAAATGTGAGATTGTTTATCTGTTTAGCTAAAACCTGGACCTATTTATAGACTAAAAGAATTTTTTACTGAGGTTGGGGGAATGAACAGTTAAAAGCTGCAGAGCTTACATATTTTGACCCATTGTTGTTAATATTTAAGACGTTTTACAATTACTTCAATATATTCTTCTTCTTATTATTATTATTATTATTATTATTATTACTGTTATTGTTGTTGTTGTTGCTGTTATTATTATTATCATTTATATCAGTGTGTAATGAACGATCAATAGATGGGTGCCAATTTTTTTCACACACAATCCAAATGCTACACGTAAGTGAACTGTTGTCAATCACACATTAAATTTACTTTATTCAATGTAGACTTACAGGGTCAATGCACATGAACCCAACATTTTTGACCATTTCAGCCAACCAAGCTCATTTTCAACAGTTTAACTACTGCTTTTCATCTGGTTGACTATTGCCTCTCTAATTTGAGCTTTTTATCGCTTGCTTTTTCTCATATTGTGACATATCTAAACTCTGTGGTAAGTATTAATTTCATCCTCATATTTCGCCTACTTTAGGTGGTCCTATTAATTTCCCTTCCTAGATTGCAATAAATCACAAGCTACCATTAAGATCACTTGAAGTGCAAGGATGGAGAATAATTGCATGCAAAGCAGCCCCCTGGCTATAAACCGACACGGCAGTCTGGAAAAAGAAAGCTGCTCTCTTCCTCTTTTCTGTGCTGCTGTAATGTATTCATTCAGTCTGCACATTTACCTGCATTATCTAAATGAAGAGGGGCTGTGCTCTCAGTGCAAAGTGCAGCACACCCGCGCGCACGCACACACGCACACACACACACACACACACACACACACACACACACATCATGCAGTTTTACAGCACCTAAAAGCACTTGCTCACATGTACATGCAGGAATAAGTGTTGGTGCGCTATACTCACATTATGAGGGCTTGGAGAGAAGTGGCTCTTTGTGAATCCCCATCACATGAGTGGGCTCCTCCAAGAGCATTACATTTCTCCAGTAACAACACACTCACGCAGACACTTTTTACATATACACACGTGCATGCACTCTTGGGATGGCTTGCGCACTCCTCGTCTGATCTGATCGCACTCCAAACTGATTATCTATATTCTTCCAAGGGGCTATATGAGGAGTTTCTCTCTCTCTCTCTCTCTCTCTCTCTCTCTCTCTCTCTCTCTCTCTCTCTCTTTCTCTCTCTCTTTTTATGGGGGTGTAACACAAAAAATCAAGGAAACTCAAGACAATAGTGCCGCTCCTTACGCACGCCACATCTTTGACATTGAAATTGTCATGGTAATGGAGCATGCGAGGTGTGGGAGCAGGGAGAGTTGTAGAGTTTTGATGGAAGGACCTGTAGGTGTTGGTGTCACTCATGAGTCTCACACACCTCCTCATTCTGACACAAGCCTTTAACACATAATAGCAGTGTTGGCCCATATAAGCACTGCCGAGCATCCGGCATTTATGTCTAGAACATTGGCGATTCTCACTGATGTTTAAAGCGTGGATGTGTTTCGTTGACAAACGTCATTTTTCTGGTCATTTCTGTGTTTTGTTTTAACCCCAAGGGCCATAGGGGCATTACACTTCAGTACCTCACTCTCTTTCACACCAATGTTTGATGAATAACTGAAATTATTATTGAAATTATTGAAATTATTTATAATAATTGCAGTAAACGAGCTATAGGTCATGAATTGTGCCCTATGGTTGCCAAACAGCACGACAATTCTTTATACATGTACATAAATATTCAAATCAACAAATATAATAAATATAAAATTAACCAGTGTGAGTATATCAAGTATTTCACAATGGCTTTTAAATGAGTATGAATAAAAAACCCTTAACCTCATCCAAAACATTATTGCATTATTAACCCAAACCTAAACTTAGTCCTAATGTTGTTCCCTTCCCTCAAATGTGTTCTTTTGTAACTCTGTGTTGAGGTTGGGCTCCTAACAGGTTTAAAGAGTTGTCACCCGGACATCCTCAGTTCTATCATTGCTGATGCCACAGCCATAATCAGAGACACAAAATTGAATATAGGTGATTAATATAGGTGTATTTTTCTCAGCTGCTTTCTGTGAACACCCTCTCCTACTCTGACTGGCTCTGACCACGATATTCCTAGCAAACTAATATTTGAAACAGTTTTGTATCAGTGGGCCATTACCTACAAAGTTAGCTGTCTACTACATAGTTAAGATGTTGTCCATGCAGAGCATAGCCAATGAGTTGGCCAACAGGTGAACCATTTGAAACACAATTAAGTAGTTGGAATTTAGAATCAACTAGCTAGCCCAGTAGTTTTTCAGGACTGCTCCTTAGTACCTACCTCAGAGTAGGTACTTATTTCACCCCTGTGGTCAACATGTTAAATACAGGTACAATAGTTGTGTGTTTGCAGCTGGCTTTTCTAGATAGGCAGATAGATTAAACTAACTAGCCTGCTGAGTAGTCCACAGTTTTTAAAGCCCTTTTCACGTACATAACCCGTTAAAAGTATCAGAAACAATATGATGGATAACAAATTTTCAGTCTTGTTTCAACAACAATTTAATTGTTTCACCCCCCCCCCCCCCCATCCAGACACACACACACACACACATACACACTAGAGCTCTCTCTCTCTCTTTCTCTCTCTGAGCGGAGGCATGTGGCTGAGGGGCCATGGGTCACACCCCTGCTCCGTCTCCCTCATTACCCAGCATCCTTCCCATCATTGACTTCTGGCTTTTCAATCAGCTGCAGCAGACATTAACACTAATGTTCTGCTGATCAGTGGAGAGACTGGACGCTGGACGCAGGAGTGTTCTGACCGCCGTGGCAGGGCGGGGTCCACCGAGACGCTTAGGTACAGTTCACCTCCATTAAGGCTCAGAGCGGATTTACACATACAACAAACTTCACATGCCTCAGGGCTGACAGTAGACACATGTGAGAAAGATGCCGCCGTCATTCAACACAAAGCAACTCACTTTTTTAAGAACAGAACAGAGTCGCTTCAGCACCAAATGTCTCAATAGTGACATGTTCACTGATAAAAACTCACATAAACAGACCAATAAAAATAAAAGAATGAACAAATTTACACATTACAATAAAATGTCTTTAAACAAGTAGGTTAAATTCACCAAAATGACTCCCACATCATAGAAGCAGAAACAGGAAGAAACCATTTTTTAACTGAACGAAACAACTTATAAATTTGCAGTTTATTCATTAATAAATTAAATTCATTTATTTCTTTTAAAGAATTGTAGTTATGTCACAGGGAGAAAGACAAAATGTCAGAACCGAAGAATGAAAGAAAGAACAATAGAAAGAAAGAAAGAAAAAAAGGATAAAAGAAAGAGAAAGAAAGACTAGAAAATCTTATGCCTTTTAAAGAGAAAGTTTAATGAGTAGTTATAAGAATGACCTTCCTATTACCATACAACAAAAAACATCTTGGCACATCCAGAGATAATAATTAATTAATTAATTAATAATTAATTAATGAGCAAATGGATGAACAAATGAATGGTTTTTAAATAATTGTTTATAGATGAGTAACTGATTGTATGAAGGAGTGAGTGAATCAATGAAAGTCTTTTAAAGATTATAAAAATGAGTAGCTTTGTTATAAAAATGATGCTTACTGAAACCACACCGGAAAAGAAAAAAAGAAAAAAGAAAGAAAGAAAGAAAGAATGAATGTACAAGATAATGGGTAGATTCATTGAAAAAAACATGATATTTGTGTAAATGCAAAAAAAATAAAAAAATCTAAGAAAGAATGAATACCCTTTAATGTTACTGGTAGCTATGACATAAGAATAATTCAGTTTATATTGTTTTTCATGTACGTACTGAGTAATAAACTTTAGAATGTAAAGAGCCTTATGCGTAACCTTGTCATTGCTGAAAGAGGATAATATACAAGCAAATGTTTGTGCAAAAATAGTTTAAATGGGTGGCCACAGAGGTGAGCCTGGCCAAAAGAGCACCAGAGATTCCAGACTGTGAGTGTAAGTACAAATGCAGTGCAGAGAAACAATGTTGCACAACATGACTCTTTATGAGAGAAAAATTTTGCAGCAGAACATTAAGCAAATTGTGCCATTAAAGGTGTTAATCTTTACCTGTGAGGGGTTCAGGAATGATGGGGCCTGTGTGTGCGTGCGGAGGCCTCAGCGGAACTGGCCGCGTGTCAGGCTGCACTAATAAATGGCTGGGCTAAATGGTTCTTTAATTTGGTGCCACTGGTTCAGGAAGGCGGAGCCTTGTTAAAGTCATAGCCCTGCGCAGACCCAGTCAAAGTTTAGCCATTAAGCAGCAGATCCATCATTTCTGGATGTGGCTGGTAATGAATTGTGTGTATCAGTGTCATTAGGTCTTTATGAACCAAAGGCTTACGAATATTAAACGCTGTCATTAAAAAGCCTCTTAATGTTCTGTTCAGGTTAATGGGGGAAATACACTCAAGTGGTCTGAGTGAAGAGTGTGCTGATTTTGATTCATTACATAAATGAACAGAGTCGTGTTTATGAAAGAAGATGTTTTTTCGTATTAAACTGCTGTTAATAATGAAAGTCTGAACTGTTTAGTGTGGCAATAAAACTTCTCCATGTTTCTTAGTCTCTCACACACACTAGTGAGTTTTCCTGTCTTTGTGGGATAATTTCATGTTCTTCTGTATGACTGTGGCTAAATACTTCTGTTATTACCCAACCCTTGAGAAGCATTTTCCATGTGAAAAAGTGAAAGCGACCATTCTGTCATGAATACACCATAGCACACAGTGTGAACAGCATGAAATTCTTCCTCTGTATTTAACCCATTCACCAAGTGAAGCAGTGGGCAGCCAGGAACTCAGTGCCTGGGGAGCAGTGTGTGGGGATAGTACCTTGCTCAAGGGTACCTCAGAGGTGCTTAGCAGGCTAGGGAATTGAACCCATGACTTCCTGATGACAGGGCAAACACCCTAACCGCTAGCAGCCAAAATATTCACTTAGGGTCAAAATGTTCATGCTTCAGGGCTCGCAACTGGCCCTATCATTGGGAGACTGTGAGTTCGATCCTCTGTGATGACTCGGGAGTCCAAGACAGATTGAGTGGCTTTGCTCTTTCTGGGTGGGTAGGATAGCTGTCCCGCTCCCTCTATCACTATGTGCAATGCTATCCAGCTTTGAGTGATCTGTTAGCGTAAGTAATAGAATTGGCAGTACATGCCTGTTGAGTTATCCAATGACATTGCATTAGCAGTAGTTCAAAGAGATATGGAGGTGCTTCATTTGACTCTGAGGATGCATATGCTAGCCTTCAATTTTGTAGTGTTTTGGCATCATGTGAATGGGGGAGTCCTACAGTAAAATAGTGGAACAATCAAAACAAATCATGCTTCCGTCATCCTTTATATACACACATATAAAGTCTGTCTCCATGTCAGTGAGGCCTACCTTTAGATGATGATGCACAGTGTTTGTGAAAGTCTGAAGAGAACTCCACTACATCACGGAGCAACGGGAAAAGGTGGACTGGTCTGTTGAATCATGTTTTCTTTTACATCATGTGGTCAGCTGGGTGCTTCTGCATGGCTTACCTGGGGAAAAGATGGCACCAGGAGGCACTATGGGATGAAAGCAAGCAGGCAGTGGCAGTGTAGTCTTTAGAGACTTGTGGAGTCCATGTTTTATCAGGTCAGAACTGTTTTGCTGGCACGAGGGGGACCTACACAATATTAGCCTCTTGGTTGTAATGTTGATAAGTGTATGTAGTACATTAGCAAACCTAACAAATTCTCAAAAAGTATTATTATTATTCTGTTGTTCATTCTTTCTTTCCTTTTTGGTAGTTGGAGGTAGGTACTGATTTATCTCTTTCACTCTCTTTCTCTCTCTCTCTCTCTCTCTCTCTCTCTCTCTCTCTCTCTCTCTCTCTTTCCCTCTCTCTGTCTCTGTAGTGCTCCAGGGGTGAGTGTAGAAAGCCCCAGCAGCATGCTCTTTTCTCCTCTGGACCCTATGTAGCACCTGGTGGGGGAGGGGAGTTCTCTCCCGAACGGCCTGCCAGCACTCTCCAAATGATGATTAATCACTGGGGGGCTGAGGGGGGTGCACCCTGACATGGCCATAATGGTGGTCAGCAGGGCCAGGATAGGCCATCCTGAGCAGTGTGTGCAGCGCTGCTGCTAGAGTGGGCGGACAACCGAGGAAGATGGACGACCTCTGAGAGGCCTGATGGCTCAGAGTCCTGTCATTAACAAGAGAAAAACAGACAACAAAAAGGAACACAACTCTCTCTAACTCTCAGTCTCTGTCTGTCTGTCTCTCTCTCTCTGTCTGTCTGTCTCTCTCTCTCTCTCTCTCTCTAACAAACTCCTCTCTTACCCTTTCTCCCTCCTCCTCTCTGCCTCTCTCTGTCTCTCTCTCCTTCACTATCTGTCTCTTTTAATGCATTTTCAGGGCAAAATTACCCAGAGAACTACAGAAAAAAAAGCTGACAGGGTCAGGTAAATCAGGATCTCAGCAATTCTTGTGATAAATATGTATGTATATTTGGGGCAGCCCATGGCCTGTATGTTAGATAGTTGCCCCTATGATCAGAAGGTTGTGCGTTCTAATCCCAGGACTGCCAGTGGCACCACTGAGCTACCCTTGAGAAGGTACCATCTCTGGACACTGCTCCCCAGGTGCTGCATCGCTGGTTGCCCCGGTGAATGCAGAGAAAGAATTTGTTCACAGTGTGTGCTGTAATTTACTTATTTGCTTTTACTTATGACCCCATTTCTTGAAAATGTGTGTCCAGTAAGTGTGTATTAAATGTGTAATGTGTATTTTGTGTCTGTTCGTTCCATGCTGTTTAACAAGTGGTCTACATGCCATTTTTGGATGTTCTCAAGAGTTATGACAAAGAACAAACCCACCCCAGGATCCAACTCAGATTACAGCTGCACTAAATTCTCACTAACTTGGTCACCAATCGCTCTCATCAGCTCAGGGAAGTATGGCATGAAACGGAGAGTCTTTCTGACAGTTACAAATGAGGGTGCGATTCATTATTTTCCAGGGAATTGGTAGCACTGTGGATGATGATGGAGGTGCAGTCTGAGTTGCCGTCTCTACCCATTTGAATGGAGATGAATCACAAAGCCTAAACCCTGAGACTCCAGGCTGACAATTATATCAGCACGGCTATCGGACTCTCCCCTTCTCCTCACGGAGGGATCCGGTGTGGAGCAGTGTGGGTAATAACGCACTCGCAGAAGCCCATTAAGAGCAGCCTCGGCAGAGAAGCTCATTAGCACGTCGGAGTATTCCCCCCCATTTGTGTAATTCTATAAGCTGTTATTGCTTTCCACAATCCTATTCTTTAATGACACTATTAATGCGGAAAGTTTATCAGTAAATGAGCATGTTTTTGGCCTTGCTGGCCTCACGTCTGTTTTAATCTGGGGTTCAGTTACCTCTTTCTCCATCCCCCTAATGACCCATCTATGTTAATTAAACAGAAGAGGAGAAGATGCACAGTGTGGTGTTTTCCTTTGTTTTCTCCCAACCAGACTCTATTCTGAATCCATGCTTAAAAGAAAGTGCTCAATAATGACATACAGTTGGTGTACACTTATAGGGCCCATATCCTACATTTTTCTTTTGTTTTATTACTACCCCTGATGTCCGCTTGAAACATTTCAATGGGCTTATGTACCATAAACAGTCATTGTTAATTTTTACATGATCATTTTCCAACCTCTCTTTATCCCTTGCTATTCATTTTTGTTACTCTACCTTCAAGACTAATACATGAAAACGGCATTGGTTTTGATTGGCTACCCTGAACAGTGCCTCATTCAAAAATCACCCCAGGAAAACACTTGTTATATCTTTGTGAATGGGTGGGGCTAAACTGCTATAGGCTGAATGGATAATTGAAAGAATTGGAAATATATAGATAACGTTATGGACCATTAAATACATCGACAAGCAAACATGTGAATAACTGTGTTATGACCTATGTGTGCACAACATAACATGCAGTGGTACTATACAAAAAATATTTTCCAGTTTTTAGATTTCACTTGTAACACTAATGTAAAAGAATGAGTAACAAAGAAAAGTTTTACTGGAGCACCTATAAATGTATTTGATTCACACATTAATTTGATCTGGTAATAAAACACTTTTAGCTTCTTCATTTGTGACATCATTAACTTTACTTTTGCATGGAAGCAGTTAGTCAAGGAGGCAACCAGTGGACTGACCGAGGACCCTTTAGTCTCATTGTTGTCATGATTTCCTCCAGAAACCACCGACACAGTACACACACGTCCCCATCAGCAGAAATTCGTCCTGGCCTGGTGCTGAGGGCCCAGTTTGACACTTCCTGCTGCCTGCCTGGCTGAGAAACTTTCACTGTGGCGTAAGGACGAACGGTTTGATGATTAGCTGACTCGGTCTGGACTCAGGCTGCAGGACGCCTTGTTGTCCAATCAAGGCCTGCTCCATCATGGTCACTGTGAGTGGCTCTCTGCCTTCTCCAGTCTGGTGGGATGAAGACGGAGCGCCCCGCAAGCTAATTGGACATGGCACGTTACAAGCTGAGAACAAGCTAAGTGGAGCAGGCTGTCAGGAGAGACTGATTAGCCCGGGGGGGGCTGAGGTGTGGTTTTTAAACTAGAAGCACGGTTCCTGCTACTGGTTGAACATTAACATGTTAGCTAAAAGCAATCTCCTCCAGCAGATCCTGGTCCATGTGGAGATCAGGCCTGCTAGAGGAAGTGGGAGCTTTGAATATAGAAGCGTCTGCCAGGGGGGCCTGTGTGGCCACACAAAGTCATCAATCAGACACTCTTTGTTTTACTGAGCACAACAAGATTGCCAGTGAATGTCAGCAAAAATTGCCCTGTCTGTACTTTTTATTTACTGTATGAGGGACATTTGTTCCATGGGAAGGTGCTGGAAGTGGCAGGAAGCTGTAAGAAAAAAGAAAAATCCACAGAATCCACAGAAGACACACTGCCTTGCTGACAACTGAAGAAATTACCAGCTGAATAAGATGGAATCTAAAGAGTCAGCCTAAGTTATCATAACAAAGTTGGGTAAATTAAGCCATAATGATACAGGTTAAGCATGCCTACAATGAATTAGACAAAATCGGAAATTGTGAGGCTTCCAGCTCACAATGGCTTTGTGCTGATTTTCGGGTTGGCCATTTTCTCTAGAGTCTCTTCATCCTAGCCTGAGCCATAAAATTGGCACTGCCATATGCAAAGAGCAAAATGGCACTCTCATGTGTGCGTTTGTGCTTTAGTGGCTCGGTTCTTGTCTTGTTCATTACTTCATGCATAAACCCAGTGAGAGTGAGAAGCACTGCATAGTTTCACAGACAGAGGCTTGTACATCACATATTATAACAGCCCATAAAGGAAAACACAAAGTTTGCAAAAAACTTCCACATTAGTTTTATATAGTTATCTAATAATTCTTAGGAGCTTGCGTAGTTTTAAGATTAATAACCTAAGATTACTAGAACTAAGGCTGAAAGTCTTAAATTGGGATTTTTCAGAATTCCAGTATTCAGTGAAGACTTGAGTGGTTAGTTTGGAACTTTAGAGGCCGTTGCTTTATAATGTTTCCCGATTAAGTAATGGAAATCAAATGGAGATTTAAAGTAATCATTATCAGACTGTAGCCAGTCTATACATGCAGTTCATCCAACTGGTGTAATATATTTTCCAATCCAGCTATGGGAAGGTATCAGGCACCTGGGATGAAGGTTTTTTCATTGTTTTTTCACCTCAGACCCAGTGCAGCCTCCTACACCTCATACATAAATCAAATGCAACAAGAGAACGATTCTGACAGCGACAGTTGAGTAATCAAATACATTTAGGACAGCCGAACCAGTCAAGGAAAAAATATTGCTGGAATGGATTAACGTGCAAAAGTTAGCATTGAATTGAGCTGAAATAGAATTACTACAATTGCCAGTATTGCAACATCTATAAAGATGTCAGTGATTGGAAGGATCGTTACAACCGTAAATTGCCTGCCAGGGATATGAGGATAGACACTGGGTCATTTATTACCACCACCAACACCCCCCCCCAGTCCTGCTGTGGAGTGATTAAGCTGTGCCTATTTGGCTCGAGAAAAGTATTAGTAGTCCTCTCTTACTGATGGGGCAAAATTCATTGTGTTTGCTAACTGGATAGGACAGTTAATATCTTCTGCAGCCTGTAATGAAAAACTAAAGCTGAAAAACGCATCAATATGTCCAACGATGGGCCACGGGGCTTAAGGATGAATTGAAGAATTCCACTTTTAACACTCCACACTCGTAGCACAGCTGAGCTGTTTTGGAGATTAAAATCAGATGTTATCAGAGTTAGAAAAAAAATCCTCAAAACTAGTTTCTATTAAACAGTCATTTGTGGTAGATGGCATAATTTTTCTGTGATAGATATAATTTGGATCAATGCCATGCATAGCTGAACAAAGACTCTTCAACATTCTTGTCCTCTGGAGCAAAATGAGGCAATAAAGCATGTAATAAAATCAGTTATACCCCAATGTGGAAGTTTATCCTGTAATGATGTTTTTTTTGCCTCAGACTTCTATTTCTCACCAATTAAAATCAGTTAAAAAGAGCTCAGGAAGCTGCATCATATTTCTCAATGCCAATGATGGGAATTTGCTCTATTCTCTGGAGGCAGCGAATCTAATAAATACCGTAATGCTCCTTTTCCAAATCATGGGATGCAGGTGTTGGAAAATGGCCTATTTATCCTATTTGATGTGATCTCTATCAAGAAAAGAAGACGTTAAACAAACATAGTGAAAAAGAAACAAGCATAGTAAAAAATCTAACCTTGGGCACTTACCCGCAACTCCATGCCTTACTTACTTTTGCTTTAATCTCTGACTTTGCTTTGACAGGAGTTGTTTTAGGTGTGCAGCCTAGATGGCATTAACTTAGCAGATGTTGATTTAAATATAGCATTTCAGGTTGAAGAACAGACGAGGACTACTTGAGCACTAATGTACGTCGCTGGATAAGAGTGTCTGCTAAATGCCATGAATGTAAATGTATGATAAATAATGGGGTCACTGGACAGAGGTGAGGTATTTACTAAATTATATATTATTTTGACTATTTAAGTAATGTACACTCCTAAAGTAAAGATGTTAAAGGAGTTCCTGAGAAGCTGTTCAAAAAAGATGGTACAGAAAAAAAAGGTTGGTGGTATTGTGTATTTAAGGAGTCCTAGACAGTGAGTGGTGAACTGGATGCTGCTACACTGGAAAATTTGGAAAAATCCTAAAAAAGAATGTTTTGGTTCCCTAACAAACCATTCAGTAGATGGTTCCTTAAAGGTCCAAATCCTACCTTTTTCTTGTATTTTTTATCTTGCAGTTTTGTTTCTTGTATTCATTTTTTTCATGAGGTCAGTTGATGACACTTGGGTGTTATAATGTGCAAAAAAAACCATTCATAATTCATTTTTACAGGCTGTTTTTGTTCTTGTGCCTTTAAATAGAACCCTTGGCTTGAAGACTTGGAGACCTCAATGAGGGTTACATTAAAATATGTTGTTATTAAAATATGTTGTCAAATCAGCACTGTAGCTCTAAAAAACAATGATTTAGTAATTGTCATTTTAAAATCATAAACAAACCTTGGACAACATTTGCTAATAAAATTAGGAAGGCCATGACAGTGGTCAAGAGAACTGAGGCGTGTTTTGGAGACTTGAACTGCTAACACTGATTGTTCATAAATACTGAATGCAACCTACAAGTGCTGACTGAGTATTACTCAGTTTACATTTCTGTGTTTTGCAGCTGGGAAGTACATGTAATGGGATGACGTTTTTTACTGTAAATTAAATTTAGTTATTACTGTATTTACCCTGCTTATACCAAAGAAAATGACAGCGCATACCAAAGAAAACGCATGTGCATGAATTACAGTAGAGTCTATACAGGGGTAACATCTGTATTTACATTCTAGCACTGCGGGAGACGGCAGTTCAGTGTACACTGTACAGTATGAATACAGGTTTACCTTTACGTTTTCTTTAAGGGTTATATATTAAGCTGAGTTTAAAATGAAATTAATGTTTTGGGAGCATATTTGGGGCATATTTAGGAGTTACACTACAAACATTTTTAGGCATTTTTTTTACTACATCATAAATTCACGGTTTTTCACTATTCGCATGTGCTCTTGGAACGTAACCCGTAATTGTCAGGGGTTTACTGTATATACAAACTACTAGATTTACTACTATATTATACTGTTGTGTTGTATAGTTTTCATTCTATTCGTTATGCTGCTTCAACTTTCTTCTTTTGTTCTGTCCACATTGCTGCTATAACACCACAAATTTTCCTCCTGTGGGACAAATAAAGTGTTTTGTTATCCTGTCTTATCTTATACACAGATCAGCCACAACATCAAAACCACCAACCAATGAAGTGTATATAAGTACATTTGACAAGGGATAAACTGTGAAAGCTGGGTCAAAGCATCTTCAAAACAGTAGGTTTTGTGGGGTGTTCCTGGTATGCAGTGGTTAGTACCTACCAAAAGTGGTCCAGGGAAGGACAACCAGTGAACTTGAGACAGGATCATGGGGCCCCAATGCTCACTTGATACACTAGCAAATTCTAGCTCCTCTTGTCTGTTGACAGAGAAGCAGAAAAGTTGAACTCATTGAAGATTGATGCGTTTGGGGCTGCATAGCCACAGACTTGTCAGAGTGCCCATGATGACCCCTCACCATCAACAAAAGCACCTACGATGGCCACATGGACATAAGAACTGGGCCATGAAGCATAGGTGGCCTGGTGAGATGAATTTTTATTTTTTTTTACATCATTGCTTACCTGGGGAAGTGATGGCACCAGGAGGCACTACAGGAAGAAGGCAAACCTGCAAAGGCAGTATGATGCTCTGTAATGTTCTGCTAATGTTGTGGTGACAGATACCACAGTACAACTTCAGAAGCCTTGTGGAGTCCATCCCCCAATGGGTCAGAGCTGCTTTGGTGGCACAAGGGGAGCCTGAACAATATTAGGTAGGTGGTTTTAATGTTATGACTGATCGGTGTACATTTAACCAATGTGGTGAAACACAAGAAAAATGTTACATCTCCCCTCATTAGCAAAACACATCTACATTTATCAGACGCTTTTATCCAAAGCAACTTCCATTCTCTAACTACAGGGGACAGTGTCCCTGGAGCAACTTGGGGTTAAGGGTCTTGCTCAGGAACCCAGTGGTGGCGTGCTGGAGGTAGGATTCGAACGCGTGACCTTTTGGTCCAGAGGCAAGTATCCTACCACTAGGCCACCACCTGGGCTGCCCAGCACCACATGTCAATACTACTTGTTTGTTCTTTTAACTTCTCTTTCTTAAATAGCCATTGGTACTCTAATGTTGGTATTAGTAATAGTCTGTATTGTTAGTGGCTATTGTTTCAGTTTGGGAAAGAGTTTAGTGAAGAACATGAATATTATTCATGTGAGGAACATGCTATTGTCTGTAGCACTGTTCCCAGACACAAACACACACACACAGACTGTGGCCCAACACTGTAGGGTGTTTGTCTGGTGCTTTACACCAAAGCTTCTTCACAGTTTGTACTGCATGGCCTCCTTCAGACAAAACAGAAACAAAACACTCTCAGCCACCCACCTCTGGGCTGTGCTCTGGACAGTGTGTCAGCCTGCTTCCGTTCCTTTCCTCTTCTGTGCAGGGCAGCTGGTGACCTAGTGGTTAGGGCGTTGCCTCTGCAATCAGAAGGTTGTAGGTTTATATCCCAACACTGCTAGTGTCATCACTGAGGTACCCTTGAGCAAGGTACCGGCCCCACACACTGCTCCCCGAGCGCCCCTCTTTGGTGGCAGCCCACTGCTTCCCTGGGTTAAATGCAAAGAAAAAAATTCACATTGTACACACTGTGCTGTGGAGTGTTCAAAAGTGACTATAAGGGGCCACATTACATGTAAGTAAAAGTAGTCTAAAGATGCGAGTAGACAGCAGTGATTCCTTAAAGATATCTTAACGAGACATTCGGTCATATATTGTGACATGCGTTCCAAATATGTAGTTGTGAAACGCGATTCAGGCATGCATAATGATAGGCATCTTCTTTTTAATTTGTGCATAGCATGTTTCTGCCTCAGTCAGTGACCTCGATGAGAAGGAATAGCCTGTCCTGCAGCATGACAGCTTCTAGCTGTAAGCATCACAGAAAAGTTAGACTATTCAGAACTTTAGCACTGTAGGATATGTGCACAGCCCTTGAATTTGTCAAAGGCTTGCCACAAAATGAAGAGGCCCCTTATGGTCACACATGAACACACCACAGTACAGTGTGAAATTATTTCTCTGCATTTAACCCCTTCACCAAATGAAGCAGTGGGCTGCCACCAACTGGGGGGGCACCCAGGGAGCAGTACCTTGCTCAAAGGTACCTCAGTGGTGCCACTAGCAGTCCTGAGAGGTGAACCCACAAGCTTCTGATGACAAGGGCAACTCCCTAACCACTAGGCCACCAGCTGCCCCAAAGCTAGCTGCCATGCAAACTGTGTGTGTGTGTGTGTGTGTTAATGTGTATGTGTGCATATACAGAGCTGTCCAGTGTTTTTCTTAGTGTTGTCCAACATGTCACGGTTCTTGGTGACACTGTTGTGTTCGAAGGAAATGATCAGCATTCGGTTTAACTTGTATTAGCAGTTGGGGACTCACACTGACTAATTTACTCCTACCCTGATGTACAAACATCAGCAACTATTTTTTTTTTCTCCCTTTCTCTCTTTCTCTTTTTTTAGGCTGGCCCTAGTAATGCTTCTGCCGCCCACTCGTTTGCAGCTAAATGAAAGACTTTGGTGGCTATATTTCCCCCCAGTTCCTCCCACTCCTCCCTAACTGCATTAGGCATACTTTAGGGCCGATATTGTTTCCTATCAATTCTATTCAGGAGAAATGTGAGCTCGCGAGCGTCATTATGAGGTGCTTAATGAAATCATACAAGGTGTTTATGCATGCCTCATCTAGGGGTAGCGTAATCTCACGGCTTATTAAAAGTGAACTTACCTCCAGTCTTTTCTGTAGAGGGCTGATTAGCCTCATCTGCCAGTGAATCAAATGACAATAAGGAAGACTTGGGGTCAAAGGTCAATGTTTGATTACCAGCCATGTGTCAGTTTAATTGTCAAGCTAATACATGCATAAGCAGGCATCTAAGTCTCAGGGGTGAAGGCGGCCAAACAGAATATAGAGTCTGAACGGACATATGGTAATGAAATTTGGTACTATAATCAAAGACAGTAGTGGTGAGTGGGTGAACTTTTTCTGAGAAACACACCCACACCCAACACCCACACCTGACGAACTTTAAGTCTATGCAAAAACACAAAAACTTTCTTATGATTCTGAATTGACCTAAATCTATAAGTGTTATTAATCACCACAATGAAACAAAACAGCATTCCTCCAGGTCTATGGTGCAACACATAAAGTTAATACACACTATTGTTACAAGATACAAGCTTTTTATTTCAGCAGTAATATGAAATATACTGTCATAGGCAAAGGTTTGAGCACCACTCTTGAAATAACACTTTTTTTACTTTCTAAGTACATGTTCTCCACAGAAAAAAAATGTCTGCTAATTTCAGAGCATTTCTATTTGTTTGCTGGGTTTAACACACTGAAAAATTAAACAAAAACATTCACTTTATAAATAAACGTTTTCATAGGCATCATAGGTTAAATAAATAGTAGCTGAATGTTAAAATGTGCAGAACTGTGATGTCTGTAGAGTATGTGTACTTTTACTTTGATGGACAGCGTAGTTTTAATTTTATCAAGGCGCCCTAACTTTTGCATGTCATTTTTAAAATAAGCAAAACTTGAATCTTGTTACAATTATGGGCATTAATGTTTTTGAACAGGGGTGCCCAAATAAAGTGGGAGCCATCCTATCCCAAAGACAAGGTTCACCCCTCAAACTTTATCCATGTGCCTTCTTCTCTCGTAAGCTCAACCCTTCTGAACGGAACTATAGTGTTGGCGATCGAGAACTCTTAGCCATAAAGTTGGCCCTGGAGGAATGGAGACACTGGTTGGAGGGAGCTATACACCCCTTTGTGGTTTTTACGGATTACAGAAATCTAGAATACTTACGTGAGGCTACACAACTCAATCCTCGCCAAGCTAGATGGATGCTTTTTTTTCTAGATTCCAATTTATGGTCACTTTTAGGCCAGGCTCCAAGAACATCAAAGCTGATGCCCTGTTCAGACGATATGAGGAAAGCCAGAAATCAAATACCGTTTCAACCATCTTACCTCCATCCTGTATCATAGCTCCGGTAAGGTGGGAGATAGTGGCTCGGATTGAGGCAGCGAACCAGGATGTTCCACCTCCTGTTCAGACTCCTGACGGGAAGTTGTTTGTGCCCCCTGAATTCCGGGGTGCTTTGGTGCAGTGGGCACATTCTACGCTCGACACTGGTCATCCGGGTGTTTCTAGAACGGTCCAGTTGCTTTCTGGTAGGTTCTGGTGGTCATCTCTGCGGGAGGATATAACGGACTTTGTCCTTTCCTGTCCTGTATGTGCTCAGTCAAAGACTCCGCGACAACTGCCCACAGGACTTCTGGAACCTCTACCTATACCCAAACGCCCATGGTCACACATAGCCATAGACTTCATTACCAATCTCCCTGAATCTGAGGGTCACACTACCATAGCTGTAGTGGTAGATCGTTTCTTGAAAATGTGTCGTCTCATTCCGTTACCAGGTCTCTCTAAGGCATTCGACACTGCCGAAATGCTCGTTAAAGAAGTTTTTCATTTTTTTGGTATTCCGGAGGACATAGTGTCCGATCATGGACCCCAATTCACCTCTCAAGTGTGGCGCAGTTTTTTTTCCCGTCTAGGGGTCAATGTCAGTCTAACCTCTGGGTACCATCCGCAGAGCAACGGCCAAGTAGAAAGGCTCAATCAAGAAATTGGCAGATTTCTACATTCTTATTGTTCACGGAAGCAGCAATCATGGGCCAAGTTTCTTTTTTGGGCAGAATATGCACAGAATTCCCTCAGACATTCTTCTCTTCGTCTCACGCCATTCCAATGTGTCTTGGGGTATCAACCTCCTTTTTTACCTTGGGAATCTGAACCAACCAATGTCCCGGTTGTGGATGATTGGTTCCATAAGAGTGCCAGGTTTGGGAGACTTCCCATGTTCACCTTCAGCGAGCTGTTCGACAACAGAAGATCCAGTCTGATCGACACAGACGTCCTACCCCATTGTTTCATCTTGGACAACGGGTATGGTTGTCGACTATAGATATTAAATTGAATCTTCCCTCAAAGAAATTGTCACCCTGGTTTATAGGGCCATTCAAGATCCTGAGACGAATCAACCCTGTTTCTTATCGTCTATTACTACCCCCAAGATATCAAATCTCGCCCACCTTTCATGTCTCGTTACTCAAGCCGGTAGTGTACAATCCTTTGCACCCTCCTGACATGGACACTCCTCCTCCTCCGCCGTTGGATGTGGGTGGTGAAGTAGCTTACCGGGTCCAGGAAATCCTCGACTCACGTCGTAGGAGGGGGGACTTGAATACCTCATTGATTGGGAAGGATATGGCCCAGAGGAACAGTCCCGGGTAGCCGCTGGCGATGTTCTGGATCCTGGTCTGGTTGCAGATTTCCATGCTGCACGTCCTGATAGACCTGGCCCGCGTGGTCAGGGTCGTCCCCCTAGATCGTCTGGAGCCTCTCGTGGAGGGGGGGATTCTGTAAGACCCGGAATGGAGGAGGACTCCCAATCCAGGAGACCAGAGCGATCCAGATCCAGGAGTTCCACCAGACCAATCAGGCAGAGATCCCCATGATCCCCAACTCCTGGTAGATATAAATAGACCCAGTTTTCCCCCAGACTGATGCGAAGTATTCTAGCCCTTACTAGTTACCAAGCCTTTCTCCTGT